>JAZKJV010008163.1:65000-665000 GCA_037367405.1 Ottelia alismoides
CGACTGTTGAAGAGCTTGGAGAATTTATTTATTTCGAGAGAGCTTTTGTAAATTGTTGTAATTATTTAGGTAGTTGCTCATTTATAGCGGCTCTTGTTTGAGAGCTCGCGTGTGTAAAAAAGACTTGGACATTATTTGTGGTGTGTCGAGACCTGTTTCACTCTCCGGTGAGGGTGGGGCTCGACTTGAGTGGCGAACTTAAGGATTAGGCACACTGTAGTTTAGAATCAAATTTGTTTGTGCCCATCGTAATTTAGGCCACACATATCTTAGAAGATTCACTTAGGTGATAAGATTCATAATGAGACGCACATAGACACGTACTACTTAGCTCAAAATTAAATTAATTCTTCCCCGCTAATAGTATACTGTTTAGGTGCGGTTTTCTCGATCTGCATGCATTTAGTGTAACATTTACAAATTCTGTTCTGCATAACGCATGAAGACTGCTGGGATTCACTGTAAGTATACCTTCTTCTGAGCATGCATCATAGTTTCTCGTTTGCATTCTGATTTCTGATTCCCTTCTTGTTTTACAACTTAAGGTCAAAAGGAAATTGGGACTGAACGATAGACGTGCTTGTGTGTTCACATAAATTTCAAGTGATAACCTAACTCTAAAATTGGGACTGAATTGAGCAGGTCGATTTAAAAAAATTGGAATAAAAAGAACCCTTGTTCTCGGGTGCATAAAGCCCTCATTGTTTGTTTTACTTGCAAGTGAGAGAGAGACGACCCTAGGATGGAGCCAAGTCTGGATTTCTTACTTACTACTGGTTCTTTGAACCGGGTCAGTCTGTAGGAAAATACGGACACCTAACAGCTTGTTAATCTTTCCAAGATTTTATTTCTCACCAACTAAAATTGACAAGATAATTCGGCCGAACTCTTACGGCCATCATGTGTTGAGTTGGTGAAATTGAGGGTTTGAATTGCGTTTGTATTGTGTGAGTTTACTCCGCACATTTACGTGCACCGTAGAACTAGCACCTCATTGAAATATCGTGTTCTAAATCGGTTCTTTTTGACATCGAAGATGACTGATTATGGGGATAATTATTCGGACTTTGCGAATCTCCCGTTGAACCCTCCAAGAAGTATGTCTTCACAGGTCCATGCGCAACGTGGACCAACCTGGACTCATGACCCTCTTGAGCCCAGGATCACCCACCCTCGGGATGGTTACTCTCAAACCATTCCCTTTCTCTCTTCCCACCTCACCGAGGAAGACCTTCGCCTCGATGAGAATATATTGATTCATAAATCCTCTTCTAATCAAGAACAGATTGCTGATTCAGGCCATATAGAAGACACAAGTAAAATGCCTCCAAAGAAGAAAGAAGAGGAAGAAGAGAACAATGAAGACCCAATGAGAATGATACTTGCCAGATTAGCTGCATCTGAGCAGCAACATGCACTTCTCAGAGCTCAGTTAGGACAGTTGAATGTTGGGGTACAACCACCAATGGATGCGGCGTATAACCCCGGACAATATCAAATTCGGAACTACTTGAGTCCGGTCGAGCCCGAGGTTGATTTTGAATTGAAGCCGCATTTTCTGAACATGTTGCCACACTTTGATGGGAATGCTTATGAGGAACCATATGCATTCCTAAGGGACTTTGAGCTCATCTGCGCTAACCTCAAACATCAAAATGTTAGCCAGGATTATATTAGGCTCAAAGCCCTTCCATTTGCCTTGGGTGGCAAAGCTGATTACTGGGTAATGAATCTTGGGATCGCCGTCACCACATATGCCCAGTTCAAGGACCTGTTTTTGAAGAAGTTCTACCCTTTGAGTAGAACTAACATGATGAGGACGTGCATTACGAGTTTTTCCCAATTACCCCATGAAGCTTTTTGTGATGCTTGGGAAAGATTCAAGGACATCCTGCAGAAGTGTCCCTGTCATGGACTAGATGATAACATCTTGGTCCAGTCATTCTTTACTGGTCTCAACCCTGAGATGCAGGGTTTAGTGAGCGCTGCTTGTGGAGGCAGCTATACATCTCGAGGAGCGGATACCGTCTGGAGGGTATTCGAGCAGATGGCTGAAACTAGCTGCTCACAGATGGCCAGCAGGGCCTATACACCATCCCCCAGTTCACTCTTATCTGGAGGGGGAAATCAGCTGTAGTCGATATCTCTCAGGACGTGATCCCTAGCATGGGACTCCTTGCTGACAAGCTTACTGTAGTCGAGAGGATTGACAGGAGAATTGATGAATTGGATAGTAGTGTTTCCAAGATCCCAAAACAAATGGAGGAATTGACTGATAGGGTATCTAAGATAAAGATACCTGTCGTGACTGCACCCTCTGCTCCCGTATACCGAGTTCACCATGTTCAGGAGCAGTTGGTGTCAGGGCAACCCCAGCCGTGGGAGCAGGACCAATCCTACACCCACTCTTTCCAACAGCCACCTCCATTAGCAGAGACAGTCCAGGAGGAGCCTCCACCGGTTTGGGAGGTGAATGGAGTATGGTATACTCAGGACCCTGCTAGGCAGGGAAGTACAGGAGACCGACAGACATACCAGCATCCCCCGACCTTTCACAACACCGCATTCACCTCCGCACCACCTCCTTCACAGCAGCGCCCTGGATTCCAGCCACCCCAGCAGCAGAGGCAGCAGTACCAGCAGCATGGCCGACAGGGCCATTACCAGGCGGGTCAGCAGGGTCCGCAACCCCAGCAGCAGCAGCAAAGGCAGTACTCTGGCCACCATGGCCAGTCTTCCCGTTCTTCTTCCCAGTCTTATCCACTTCCTTCTTCGTCTAGTCCCGTGGATTTACAGCAGCAGATACTCGACGAGCTACGTTCCTACAGGAACGAGATTCATGACTTACGGGTGGATGTCAGCCGCCCGTCCAGATGGCGAGACGAGCAGACTGCACCCTCTACCTCTATCCCAGCCCAAGTTCAGGCTAACCCCAATAGCCTGAACAGATCTAGTTCTCAGCAGTACTTTGGTCAGGTATACTATTCAGCATCTCCTAGATCTGAACATGAGATTCTTTCGTGTGACGAGGCTAACCACATGTCACTCAGGAGCGGAAGGACCGTGACCGTACCTGACCGGGCGAGGGATACGAGGAGGGGCATCTCTAAATCTCTACCTGAGGAGTCTTCAGAGGACGAGGAGGAGAGGCATCATATTTCGGAGCCCCATCAGCATCATTCGAGGATTTCTACTCATGGAGCCGAGAGGAGAAGGAGAGCACGTATGTAGCATCGGCAACATGGATACACTTCTGAGTCTATGGAGGACCTTGCATCTCCGGTTGTGGCTGATACCACTCCAGCTTCTATTCCACAACCTATAGTAGATAGATTTGATTTCGATCCCATGTTGCATCAAAAAGATTCATGTATGAAGAACTCTGTTTCCGTTAATGCCAAGAATGATCTTTCAGTTCATGATTCAGACTCTTCATCTTCTGTTTCTCTAGCTTCCATCCCTTTCCCCCGTGCTCTTACGGCAGGAAAGCGCATCAAAAAGATTCAGAAAGATGACCCCGATATGGCACGGTTTTGTAAAGAAAATATCACAGTTAAGGTGCCATTTGATGAATATGTTGCTAACCATCCTGCCTTCCAAAAATACCTTAAGGTGAGATGCACACCTACAAGGGTTAGTAGGAAGAAAGATAACCGAAATATAAAGACACATGTCTTATCGGTAGCCACAACCTATTGTCTCAAGAATCAGACTTTGCCAAGGAAAAAGAGAGACATGGGTGCTCACTATGTGGAGAGTCGTATTGACGACATTGCGTTTTCATGCACACTCCTAGATAAGGGTTCTTCGATTAACTTACTTCCCTTAGCATTATATCAGAAATTGGAGTTGGGACCACTTCGCAAATCTAGAGCCTTACTCCAATTCGCTGATCGATCAGTGAAGAGACCTAAGGGAGAAGTGAAGAACGTCGTTATTTCGATTGAGGGGCAGAACTATCAAGTTGATTTCACAGTCCTGGACATGGATACCCCCAATCATTGGAGAGAATCTCAGATCATTCTTGGGTGGCCCTTCCTTAGGACCGCAGGCGCAGCTTTCGATTATGGTACGGGAATGATGAAGTTCCGTTCTCCAGGCGGAGAAGTGAACCTTGAGATGAAGCAAACCAAGTGTCAGCGACCCGATTCAGAGAGTAGCACAGAGTACTCATCTTCAGAGGGAGATTGCAGTATGATTATCACAGTTGGGATTTGGGGACAGATTCCTTCAGGACAGAGCGAGTCCCTTTCATCTGGAAAGGGTATAGTGGATGATGCAGTTTGCCAGGTGTTGTCTGATCTTGTGAGAGATGCATCTACCTATTCCCATGATGACACAGAGATCCTCCTGGATCTGTCAGTTCCATCCCCTTCGGAACGATCATGGGATATAGATGATGAGTCGGATGCGGCTTTGGCCGAACTACCCCGTTTCTTTGGCGATCCGACTCACTTTACTTTAGAGATGGTGGCGAGTACTACTCAGCTTAGCCCACCTTCATGCAGCACGGAACCAGATTCAGATTCAGTTCAGTTCAGCCAGATCTGCTTGATGATACCACATTACGAGAACTGAAATCACTACCTCCTACACTCAAGTATGCCTTTCTTGCGGGACCCAAAGAGAGATATCCTGTCATCATTAGCTCAGACATAACTTTAGAACAGGAGTCTAGGTTGTTAGAGGTCTTAGAGAGGAACCGCAAAGCAATAGGCTGGACAGTGTCGGATCTCGTGGGCATCAACCCCGCTCTCTGCTCGCACCACATTTTTACTGAGGATAATGTGAGACCTTCCCGTGAGTTCCAAAGGAGACTTAACCCCAATCTACGGGAAGTGGTGAAGAAGGAAATTGAGAAATGGTGCAAAGCAGGGTTTATATACCCTATTTCTGACTCTAAGTGGGTGGCCCCGCTTCATGTTGTCCCGAAAAAGTCGGGAATTCCGATGGTCACCAACGAGGAGGGGATAGAGATCGCGACACGAGTACCCACGTCATGGCGTGTCTGTGTTGACTACAGGCGCTTGAATGTCGCGACCAAGAAAGATCACTTTCCCTTGCCTTTTATTGATCAAATCTTGGAGAGACTCGCAGGGAAAGAGTTCTTCTGTTTTCTTGATGGGTACTCAGGCTACAACCAAGTGGCCATAGCCCCTGAGGACCAGGAAAAGACCACATTCACATGTCCATTTGGCACTTATGCTTTCAGGCGCATGCCATTCGGGCTCTGCAATGCCCCGGGCACATTTCAGCGGTGCATGATAGCCATATTTGCCGATATGGTGGGAGATTTCCTGGAAGTGTTCATGGATGACTTCTCGGTCCATGGTGATTCTTTTGATTCATGTTTAGCGCACTTGGACCGAGTCCTCACGAGGTGTAGAGAGGTGAATCTGGTACTCTCCTGGGAGAAGAGTCACTTTATGGTGACGGAGGGTATCGTGTTGGGGCATGTCATCTCCAAAAGGGGAATGGAAGTTGACCCTGCCAAGGTGGAGGTGATCAAAAAACTTGATCCACCTACCAATGTGAAGTCAGTGCGGTCATTCTTAGGGCATGTTGGATTCTATAGAAGATTCATTCAGGATTTTTCAAAGATCGTCCGCCCACTTACTGAGCTCTTAGGGAAAGATACAGAGTTCATTGTAGATCACAGGTGTCTAGAGGCCTTTGAGCTCTTGAAGAGGAAGATTTGTGCCTCGCCTATCCTACAATCTCCTGACTGGTCTCTCCCCTTTGAGATCATGACTGATGCTTCAGATTTTGCTATAGGAGCTGTGTTAGGACAACGGCAAGAGGGGATTCCGTTTGCGATTCGTTATGCGAGCAAAATTTTAGATCCTACACAGAAAAATTATACAGTGACTGAAAAGGAAATGCTCGCGGTAGTATGGGCCCTCGAGAAGTTCAGATCATATATTTTGGGCTCTAAGGTGACAATTTATACAGATCACACAGCCATTCGATATTTAATGGAAAAGAAGGACGCGAAGGCGCGCCTTCTTAGGTGTATTTTACTCCTCCAGGAATCTGATTTGGAGATAAAAGATAAACCTGGAGTGAAGAATGTTGTGGCTGATCACCTTTCTCAGATTGAACTTAAGGATTCTCCTGATTATGAGCGGATTAGAGAGACCTTCCCAGATGAGTCAATTTGTGTTATTGACTCACTCCCGTGGTATGCCAATATGGTGAACTATCTTGTCTCCAAGCAGGTTCCCCATGGTTGGACTAGGAGCAGCATTGATCGACTGAAGTCAGATTCGAGGAGATACCACTGGGACGATCCTTTCCTTATTTCGAAGGACCGGATTGTGTTTGGAGAAGGTGTATTCCTCAGGAGGAATACCAGAGTGTCCTCACATATTGTCATTCACTTGAGGCTGGAGGACACCATTCGGGAAAGAGAACCGCTCACAAGGTACTTCAATGTGGATTGTATTGGCCGACCTTGTATAGAGATGCTATTGATTTTGTGCGGTTGTGCCCTATCTGTCAAAGTATGGGAGGGACAGTTGGATAGAGAGATGAGATGCCCATGCAACCGATGATTATTTGTGATGTTTTTGATGCATGGGGCATAGATTTTATGGGTCCCTTTCCCAACAGCCAAGGACATGAGTACATATTGTTGGCGGTTGACTATTTATCTAGGTGGGTGGAGGCTATACCAACCCGAACCGCAGACAGCAAGACTGTCTGTAAGTTTGTGAGAGACCATATCATTGCTAGGTTCGGGGTGCCAAAAGTCTTGATATCTGATGGGGGTAGCCATTTTGTGAACCGAGATATGAGATCTTTAGCTAAGGACTATGGATTTGAGCATAGAGTTACTAGTCCTTACCACCCACAGTTTAACGGCATGGCAGAGGTTTCGAACAGAGAGGTGAAGAGTATTTTGCAGAAATTGGTTCGTCCCGATAGGAAGAACTGGTCTCAGCTTTTGGACCAAGTTCTGTGGGCCTATAGGACAGCCTACAAGACACCATTGGGTACTTCACCATTTAGAATGATCTATGGCAAGCCATGCCATTTGCCCGCAGAGTTGATTCATAAATCTGAATGGGCAATTAAGAAGATTAACTGGAGTTGTCACCTAGGGAAGCTTTGTCGAGACTTGAACTTGAACGAGCTCGTGGAAATCCGAAACAGGGCATATGACAACAGTTTGATTTATAAGGACAAAGTAAAGAGATGGCATGATCAACACATTAGCTGCAAAGACTTTGTCCCTGAACAAAAGGTATGGTTGTTCAATGCCAGGTTGAAGATGTTCCATGGGAAGCTCAAATCTAAATGGACGGGTCCCTTTGTTGTTAAGAAAGTGCACGAGAATGGAAGTGTAGAGATAGCTGATCTCACAGATGGTGCACAGTCTCATGTCGTAAATGGACAACTGTTGAAGCATTTTGTTGATTCAAAAGAGCAGTTAGTCCAAGTCGAGGTCATCAACTTCATACAGAGTGAGCATAATGCAGATACATCACATTACTCATCATGAAGATGCAGCATCAAGATTCAACATCTTAGAAGATTCATTCCTCTTGTACATTCGCCCTTCTTTGTATATTCTCCAGATCACATCGGTTCTTACACTTACTCTTGTCCTATACTTAGGCTTACCAAGAGCCTAAGTATAGCGGGAGCCGATGCCCGCCATGTGTACATACTCATCCATTTCTCTTCTTGACCTCATCCGCCCCATTTTTGCTCTTCTTCTACACTTAGGCTGACCAAAGCCTAAGTATAGGGGGGCTGATCGACTTCTATACTCTTTATTATTCTAGTCATCCTACGCTTAACACGAGCTATGTCTTTTTCTCGCTTCTTCTGCCATGAGGACATAACACATGCTAAGTATGGGGGGCGTGTATAAATTACATATATACTTTACCCATAGCTCGTACTTTCACGTATTTTTGTATATATTATACAATAATTATGGGGTGGGTAAAAAACATTTTCAAAAAGAAAAGTCTCTTAAAAAAACTTTTAAAAAAATGTTTTTTGTTCGCTTTTCTTATTTGCTCTAAAATTTTTTTTTTCAAAAAAATGTGTCCTTTCTTATTTATCTATATTTAAAAAAAACAGTAGCAGCGGTGGGAACACCCACCGCCGCCACCCATCGCCGCAGCCCCCAGCGGCCACGGCGCCGCTCCGCCGCCACAGCTCCGCGGCCCTCAGCCCCCTCCGTTCTCCTCCGCCGCGTGACGTCCGCGTCCGCTGCTGTGCGGCGGTGCGAGAGCCGCCAGCCGTAGCTCCCTCCAGCGGCGCCGCCTAGGCCGCCCCTTCCACCTCACCGACAACTCCCCTCCGCCGCAGCGCAGCCGTCTCCGCCCTCTAGCCGTGCCACCGCTGCCGCACCGCCCGCCACCGGCTCCCCAACTTTGGGTTCATCTACCTGCGACCAAGGAAGAAGAAGGGGTAGTTTCTTTTCCTTATTTTTTATGTAAAAATTGCAGTAATTATATTTTATGTTCTTATAATTACAAAAACATCCTTGTAGATATTTGTGTTGTAATTTCAGTTTCTGTATTTGCAAAGAAACCCCTGTGTTCGCACTTTAAATTGAACCTTGTTTATGCATCTATTTATTCATGAAAAATGATTTGATGTTGAGCAACTAATTCTCTACCTTTTGGATATTTCTTTGTATTTTTATGAGATATTGTGAATTAATTAAAATTGTGCAACTGAACTTTTGCATATTTTACCCAATCTGGACTCTTAAATTTATGTCTCACACACAGTTGCTCTAAAAATTCTACAAAAAATATATATGATGTCTTGATATGTGATGAACTTACTATCCAAATTTCATCTAAAATGGAGATGTCATGTGCCTAAAATAATTTGTAGACTGAATTTAGTATTTGATTTTTTATTAAATCCACGTATATCCTTTTTGTGAAATTTCAACTCTACGGGATTGCTCATCTAAATATCTTTCAGAGATAATTTGCACTCTAATTAATTTGATAATGTGGATTTATTAGAAATTATTTACTCACTGTCACTCTGTTTCCACTAAAAAATACATAAAAAATTCATAACTTATCAAAAAAATTCCAAAAAAATTACTGTAACTTCCTTGCATTATGTTTTAGTTTCAGTAATTTTTTCATAATTTTTCCTTACTATTTGTGTGATAAATTGTGAAAAAACCCATAAAAAGTGTGTATTTTTATTTATTGCATTTTAGCCCCTAAAATTCTAAAAAAATGTGTTTTGTTTTCATCACTGGATTAGGATTCTAGAAAAAATATAATTTGGTTGAATTGGATTAATTTAACATTAAAATTAATTTGGCCTTGTTGTATGCTTTCTTAGTGTCGTAGTTCAACCGCATTTTGTATTTGACATTTCTTTTTGTATTAAAAAATCTAAAAAAAATACGCATGGGAAATCTAGACCTAAGTTTTCAAATTAAACCCAAGTTGTTCCTTTGCCTCCCTGAGTTCGACCCCGGACTTGCCCGGGATATAAATTAAGCCGAGACACTCTTCACGGAGATCTTCTCTCGGTTCTAACCGAATCGCTAAGTACACGTATTACAACAACACGAATTAAATATCGTATTTAGCGACTCGTCACTGCCCCGTCCTCCTATTTCGGTATTTTTTTGAAAAATAAAATCATGTATATTCATCCCTATATCCCTCCTATATGCCATTCGAATTTCATCAGAAACAGAGACTCCTACGGCCTCCATCAAGATGTTGTCGATTTAACAAATCCTGTTACCGTTAAAAAATGACTATCTGGATGGAGGTTGTAGGAGTCTCTGTTTCTGACGAAATTCGAATAACATATAGGAGGGATATAAGGATGAATATATATGGCGATATTTTTTAAAAAAATAAAAAAAGCATCGAAATTGGCGCGGCGGGCTGCCCCAAGGGGGTAGCCCCGTTAATATATATATATATATATATATCGAATTTCGTCAGAAACATAGACTCCTATGGCCTCCATCCAGACAATCATTTTTTAATGGTAACAAGATTTGTTAAATCAACACCATCTCGATGGAGGCCGTAGGAGTCTCCGTTTTTGACGAAATTCGAATGGCATATAGGAGGGATACATGATAACTATACATGGTGATATTTTTCAAAAAAAATAAAAAAAAATCGAAATAGGGGGGCGGGGCAACCCCATTAAATCATATATATATAGGGTTCAAGGTGGTCGGCCCCTTAGGGCAACCAACATGGCTATCGACGTCTTATTTTCAGGCATTTTTTTATTTTTTTAATAAAGTCATGTATTTTCATCACTATATCCCTCTAATATGACATTCCAATTTCGTCAAAAACAGTGACTCATAGGGATGAAAACGGATCGAATACGGATCGGATATGTTTATTTCCATATCCATATTCACTTCATCTCTATCGAATACGAATACGGATACGGAAATGTCTCGGATATGCATTAAGGAAACCATATCCGTAAAAATGCGGATACGAATTCGAATCGGATATTTAACGAATCCGAATACGAATAAAAAATATAACGGATCCAAATACGAATCAGATATTTAGCCAATCTGAATATGGATCGAATATATAACGTATCCAAATGCGAATCGAATAAGAGCGAATGCAAATACGGATCGCATAAAGAATGAATTCGAATATAAATCAAATATAGATCTAATAAACATCATATTTGAATACAAATCAAATAAAGATCATGCAAATATACTAATTGAATTGTTATCATGGTTCATAGTGGTTTAAAAAATGACAATGGAATAAAATAAGTTGCATCATGATAAAAATATATAGTTATTCAGAATATCTATCTAAACTAGTATTGATATAGTACTATATATGATTCAAAAAGGCATGTTGAACTCTAATAAAAGACTACCTCTTGGAAAGTATACTGACATAGTGTACTTCATTCTCACAAAACTCTATCAAGGTCATCTAGATATATTAAGAAGAGGTGCAAATAAATTTATTCTACGAAATTTTAACAGTTTAGGGAATTGGTTTGTATCACATTAAATCACATGATGGATGGGATTTTATTATTTTAAAAATGTAAAAAAATATTACATAACACAATAAGAGTAGTAATGAAAATTATACAATGATAAGATTATGTAAAGATGTAAAGAACATAAAAAACCAGAATCATGTGATGTTATAATGAATGATTCCAAACAACTATTGAGTTTGTTAGACATCTGACAATAAATATAATTTAGAAACTGTTTACCTTAGCACTGGACAGTGCAGGCTTGTCGGGCCGTTGCTTGTTCGGCGTGGACGGAACGACAAGATGGTCGGTGTGTTGTTGGTGCGCGAAGCCGACGCGCCGCTAGAAGGTTGGGGAAGTAAGGCAGAGCAATGACTTTGATGACAAGGTCGGAGGATGACTGGAGGAGGATGGAAATCCGGTGCGACTTCGCAAGGCCTGCCTGCGATGGAGATGGGGAATCAAGGATGGTTGTTGCCAGATGGGTTGTGCAGGAGGGAACTGCTGCCAGCACACAACAAAAAGTCTGATTGTTTCAAACAAAGACCATAGTCACAAACTGGCAGCCCTTGCCGTTGGCTACGGGAATCCAATAGTACTACACCTACTCCTCAAGTCCGCAACACATTCCCAAATACGGGGTCACCTGAGATTCACCCCCAAAACTATACCTTCCATCCGACTCCCCACGATCGATCCCCTGCTCGATGGAGCCGCTCGAAAGGTGCTCAAGGGAATTGCGGCTAGGGAAGAACTACGGCTAGGGTTAAGTTATTCGACCAAAGCAAAAAAGGAAGGGAAGTATTACACTTTTGGCCCTTAAAGTTTAGTATATTACATTGAGTAATATGTTACAAAGTTAGATGTTGTATTCAGATATCCGGATCCGAATCCGATATGCTTTGATCATATCCGTATCCGTATCCGAATAAAATTTAGAACTCATATCCATATTCGATTTGTATTCGCATCAATATCCGAATCCGGATATCCGTATTCGATAATTTTTCGAATACGATAAGCGGATCTTCGGATATATTTGTATATGTTTCATCCCTAGTGACTCATATGCCTTTTATCTAGAAAAAGTTGATTATAGCAATTCTAAGATCGTTAAAATTACTTGTTCTAGATGGAAGACATAGTCTCTATTTCCGACGAAATGGGAATGACATATTTAGAGGATGTAGTGATGAAAATACATATCTTTTTTTTTGAAAAAAAATAAAAAATCTGAATATGGGGGAGGTGTGGCCATGTTGGCTTTCCTTTTATTCACACACACATATAGAGGACTTATCCAATGGGCTCTATGCCCATTTGAGATGAGATGAACCCACTCATATTTTATCAATATTTTCTATTATTTTGAGTTCAATGCTTATTTATTTACAGTTGTTATATCATATTTTTACTGTCAGTAGCTATTTTCACATAAAGAAAAGATTAGATTCACAAGAAATGGTCATTTGTAAGAATAAATATGACACTAGTAATATGAATACTAATACAATCATTTTGTATGAATTTAAGGTTTTTTTCTGAAAATGGTTACTATTAGTAAGAATAAGATATAACACTTGTAAATAAATAACTATTATGCTCAAAATGATAGGAAATAATGGTAAAATATGGAGGGTCTCATCTCATCTCAAATGGACATAGAGCTTATTAGATAATTTCCCTATATATATATATGAGAAAAAGGAGTATGATCCCTGGGAGCATGTAACTTAGATGCTCCCATCCTTTTTTGCCCATATTCTGAAATGAAATGAAGTAGAATTTAGATCACAATATATTTCCTTGGCTTCATTCAAAATTCAACTTAATTTGAGATCTCTTTCCCATTCATCAAGACTCTCAAATTTTGATGGTCTTAGAATTGCTGAAATTTACATCCTCCATATAGAAGTATTAGGAACATCTGTTTTACACAAAATTTAAAACACATATTCTACTTATTATTATATGTAAATCCATCTAGGTTTCTTTTGAAAAAATAAAAAATATTGAATAAAAGGTGGGAGCATACTCATTTAACCTTATATATACATGGTTAAATGGAGCTCGCCCTGGGGAGCTAACTTAGCTCCCCTGTCCCATTTTCCCAAATTTTTATTTTTTTGAAAGTGCTTCCATGGTAGTTCATCTCTATATCCCTTCATTATATCATTAAGTTGCGTGCAAAATAAAGACTCCTACGACCTCCATCTGGAGAATCATTTTTTAATGGTCGCATAATAGTTGAAATCGACCATGTCTGGATAGAGATCGTAGGAGTTTTATTTCACACAAAATATAAAATGACATAATATAAGGATATATTTATGAAAATCCACGGAAGTATTTTAAAAAAATATTTTTTTGGAAAATGAGACGGTGGAGCTAAGTTAGCTCTCCCTAAGGGGCAGACACATTTTTCCCATGTGTGTATGTATGGAAAAAGATTGTGATTTTTACCTGACAAACCATATTATCTTTGTCAATTACCTCCATGACCTTTGAAAAAACCTAATTTCCCCCTCGCCCCCTATAAACTTGCTCCATCTTATCACACAGACCATGCCATCAAATTTAACTTTATTTGAGTCAATTACTTAGGTTAGTCTTGAGTTAATCTAACCAATGGAAATCTAACGGTGGATATCCTCTTCCTCTTCTTCTCCAAGCACATGATGACGGATATTGGGGATGAAGGCTGAGGATCTCGAGGATCTCGAGGAACGTTCGATCTCCGCCATGGGCACCTTCACCATCTCGAGGATCTTGTGGAACACCCGATCGAGTACCCTCTGCACAGAATTGGGTGGTTGTTGATGGAGGAATGGTTAACTTGAGGAGCATCTCTTCGGAGGTGTTGTCATCGTCATGTTCGATAGGGGCAGGGGTGTTGGAAGGGGGAAGAGGTGGGCCACGAGATGGGTAGAGTCCTCTGAGGGGGAGGAGAGGGACGATGACACTGAGGATTAGGCGCTCCTCCTCATCGAACCGGGGAATGGCCTTAAGGAAGGGAGGTAGATGTGAACGCAATCGTCGAGATGAGGGAGTGGCAATGTGGAGGATAGAGAGGGCGTCTGGGATAGAGAGAAGGGCAGAGGGGAAGTCGAGGATGTAGAGGAGGCAGAGCATGGTGACATGGGTATCGAAGGGACGGTTGGGGTTGAGGAGTGAATGAGTCACCTTGTGGTCGAAGGCAGGTTTAGGGGGATGTCATCGATCGGAGAGGAGAGCAGAGAAAAAGGGGTGGAAGAGAAAAAGGTCGAGGACTTGGAGAATAGAGGGAAGGACAGAGGGGAGGCATCAGAGAGGAGGTTGCCGGCGAGGTCGAGGTCATGGAGGGAGGAGAGGTTGGAGGGGAAGGAAGGAGGGAGGGGTTGGAGAGGAAGCTGTACTGGAGAAAGAGGGTACTTAGGTCGGGCAGGGGGAGAGCGAGTCAGGGATGGGGAGAATGGCTCGTCGAGGCGGAGGTGGGTGGGTGCTAGGTGGGGAACGAGAGATGAGGAGGAGGGGGAGTGACACTCAATGTAAATTTGATAAACGTATTGGGTATAATGTAAAAGAACATAACGGAATCCGGTTGGTTTTAACAGGTCAATGGATGTGGGTTAACCACATGATATGTAGGGCAAGGGTTAGCAAGTTTACGGGATCGAGGGAGGAATTAGGTTGTTTCAAAGATCGTGGAGGTGATTAACAAAGATTATGGAGCCTACCGGGTAAAAATCCCAAAAATATTATGCTATCTAGGATCATGTAACTTACATGCTCCCATCATTTTCCCCATATTTTTTATTTTTCTAAATTAGAACCTAGTGGAATTTAGATCACAAAATATCACCATGGTGTAATTCAAAATTCGACTTAATTCGATACTTCTATTCCCTCTGTGAAGACTGCCAAATTTTAACGTTCTCATAATTGCTGAAATTGTCCCCTTGGAAGTCTTAGGAACGTTTGATTTACACAAAATTTGAAAACACATATTCCACTTATTATTCTAAGTAAATCCCTTTACGTTTCATTTTTAAAAAAAATAAAAATTATGGAAAGAAAGGTGTGAGCATACTCTTATACAAGGCCTTAAATGTCAGATTTCGGTTTCATTTCGATGACTGACCGAAATTTCGATTATTTCGGTCATTTTTTCAACTAAGGCCCCCAAATTTCAGCCGATATAGGGTACTTCGGCTGAATTTCGGTTACCTACCGAAATCGAAAATCGATCGAAATTCCGTCCAATTTCGGTGAAATTTGAGGCCATGCTCTTATATGCTCCAAGGGAGCATACTCATTTAACATATATATAGGGTTCAATGGGGCTGCCCTGCCCTATTTTTGACTTTTTTATTTTTTTAAATATCACCATGTATATTCATATATATCATCCCATATATCATTCGATATTAATCAGAAACAGAGACTCCTACGCACTCCATCTAGGACAAGTCAATTACAACAATGTTTAGTCCGTTAAAATTACTATTTTAGATAGAGGGCATATGAGTATCTGTTTTTTGACTAAATTCGAATGACATATTGGAGGGATATATATACACACACACATAGAGAGAGAGAGATTAATGGGGCTGCCCCAAGGGATGTCCCTGTGTCATTTTCGGTGCTTTTATTATTTTTTTGAAAAATATCGTCATGTATATTTATCCCTATATCCCTCCTATATGTCATTCGAATTTTGTCAGAAACAAGGACTCCTACGACCTCTACCCAGACAATCATTTTTTAACGGTAACAAGATTTTTTAAATCGACACCATCTAGATGGAGGGCGTAGGAGTCCCTGTTTCTGACGAAATTTGAATGGCATATAAGAGGGATATATGGATGAATATACATGGCGATATTTTTCAAAAAAAAAATAAAAAGTGCTGAAAATGGCGTGGGGGCAGCCATGTTGGTTGCCCCAAGGGGGCCGCCCCATTACTCTCATATATATATATATATGAATATATATAGTGATAGTTTTCAAAAAAAATAAAAAAATTACGAAAAAATATGGATGGGCGCAGTCATGTTGACTGCCCCTAGGGGACAATCCTATTTTCCCATATATATGGGTTAAATGAGGCTACTCCCACCCTCATTTTCTTCCCTATTTTTTTTATTTTTTTAGAAAATGAAAATATGTATATTCATCAATATATCCCCCTAACATGTCATTCCAATTTCGTCAGAAACAAAGACTCATATGCCCTCCATCTGAAGGGGGTCAATTTCAACAATTCCGAGACCGTTAAAATTTGACAGTTTCGATGGAGGGGATAAAAGTTTTGAATTAAGTCAGTTTTTTATTGACATCATGGTGACCTATTGTGATCTAAATTTCAATACGTTTCATTTCAAAAAAATTAATAAAAACAATATGAGGGAAATAGGGTGAGAGCATGTAAGTTAGCTACATCCAAGGTGTATACTCCTTTTCCCCTATATATATTTATATAAGTAAGATTGAAACCCTGCTATTACCCGGTGAGTGATTATTTGTACTAAATCCTTATTTCCCATAGAGTACGTTTGATTCATGGGTTATTTGGGGGAGGGTAACCTTTTTTGTGTTTTGGTGTTTGGTTGGTGGGTTTGTGTGATGTGATTGTATTGAAATTTGAAAAAGTTAGTAGTTATTGTGATATGATTGTATTGAAATTTGATAAAGTGGATAGTTATCGTGATGCAATTGTATTGAAGTTTGGAATAACGACTATAAGTTGAGTATTTTATAATTTTTAGATGATATGATGGTATAATGTATATTTTTTAGATGGAGAGAGTTACACCATAAAAGGGATAGGGAAATGAGTTTTGGGGATAACCCTCTCAAAGTGGGGGGTAAACCCCCAAACGAAGGGGTCCATAGTGAAAATAGTGCCGGAATCAAGTAGTGAACCAATCAAGCATGAAATAACAAGGATACATTGTTTATGGGGTTAGCCTTATTTGAGGTACATCTTTGATGATTGTGGTGAATCTCACTCTAATGTGTGGTATAACAAAATTTCAGAAGATGAGCAGAAGCCCTAAATGTAAGAGGGTTTTATGGCATCCTCATACATATGGACTCATAAATGGGAAGGATATGCTAATCCCGATACAAAATAGAATAGCTAAACAAAATATTGTTTCAGTTACCGAGTACACATGGCCCTTATTTTGAGATGACGGGCTTCGCCATGGTTGCCATGGGAGAGAGATCATATTACAAACTTTGACAACTACCTCTACCTGGTTTGATAGATGGGCTAAGATTCAAGATAATATCTCAATTCTTAACCATTATAAATTCAAAAACTAAATAACTGAAAGTATCATCACGTGCTGAACCTAAGCTACAAAAGCGGGTGGACAAATCTCTTGTCAAAGTACAAAAAAGCTAATGGGGGCAAGACAACAAATTACCCCAAGGAAAACCAAGCTTAAATTAAGAATAAGAAATGACAACCACCTCCTCCACTACTCCAGTGTGAGCGAGCCAGAAAACGCAGAGACCCTACGACTTCCACCAACATCAACCCAACACAAAACCGAGAGAGAGAGAGAGAGAGAGAGAGAGAGAGAGGAAGGGAGAGAGCCGGAGAAGGAGAAGAGAGCCAACGAAGGAAAGCCCGATACTGCAGTGAGGTGAGTATTTCTCTCTGCTCCTCCTCTACCTTCTCTTCTGCAGCTTTGTAATGTAACTGCTCCCAGTGCTTTTGTCCCCCATCTTTGCCTTTGGCTTCCAGATCCCCACAAGCCTCCAAATGGTAAGTGGGCTTCTCTAGATCTGGTGATTTTTGGGTCCTTCTTTGAAAGATCCATCATGGCGCTTCTGCTGTCTTCTCATGTATCCTCCTCCAAATGCTGTTTTCCTAACGGTGGGGATCTGGGTGGTGTTGATTCTTTGACCCTGTTTGAATTCCGAGGCTCTGTTGGGTTTGCATGTGGGGATGATAGTATCCGATTCAAAATTGCCACTTTGCTGATAGATTTGACGGTTCGATTGCCGGCCGGTTGGCCGAAAGTTCAGTTCAGACTTAGTGTCGGTGTTGTCAATGGGGATTTTTTCGTGAGTAATTCTCTGTTTTAGTGCTGAAAATGTACTCTGCTAGTAGAAGGAGTAGATCCTGGCTAACTCCTTCTTTTGTGTTTGATATGGGGGGCATCTTTACTGAGAGCAATTCGCCACTGCAGCGGCTGGTTAAGAATTCGTCTTTCCCGTGTTAGCAGCTATGAAACAGCGCGTGATTGTCTTGTTTTAACCATTAACCATGTCTTGATTTGTGGTTCAGTTTGGCTATTGTTTTAACCATTAACCACAGGATGAAATAGGCAATACTTGACCTTCCCTTGTTTATGTTGTTCGCCAGAGGCATCTTTTGCTGTGCAGTACTTCTCACTTCGATTACTTTTTTAAATCAGCTTGAAATAAATCCAACAATGTACTTGTTTATTATGTTTAATACTTGCTATTTGATTATATGAAACGAATCTATCTTTCATTCTATGTTTGAGTTACCATCTTAATGTTGTGCCTGATTGATGTCTACTTCTGATGAGATGTACTTTCTTGGCTATGTTATATTGTCCTCTGTTGATTATTTTTCTTACGTGTATGGTCGTTGAATCTTAGAGTTCGATAGAAATTAGCAACATTGACATTTTTTCACTATTGTATATTCTGCGAACAAGAACCATTATCTATTATTCAATTCAATCCAAAATTCGGGGGTTTAACTTACACTGACTTTCCCTTTCCATTTCTCCTGCATTTTTCCCTTTGTTTGTCCTGCTATCTTCTCCCTTGATCTTCCTTATGGTGGATGTTGATCCCTCAACTACCATGAGATGTCGCTGTCTGGTTTCTACTGACACAATCGTCATTGGCGCTCTCCTTTTTGTCCTCACCGCGATTTCTTAGTAGCACAATACCCGAACAAAATCATTTGGCACTTATAAAGCACAAGATAAATAATACACAATGAAACCGCAAGTGACACAAGGATGTACTATGGAAACCCTCTCGCATAAAAATCACGAACAACGTCTACAACTCAGTCTTTCAACCTAACCGATCCTGGGTCTTTCACTAAACCCATATTTCTTAATTGAGCTACCCAACCGTATTACTACTAATTGTTTCCACAGACAACTCCAAGCTCAAGTACAAAAGTAAAAACTCCTATAACCTCAGATGCAATGAAGTCATGGAATGTAATGCGAGGTAAATGAAATGATTTTACAAAAATAGGAGTGTGCTTCTAATATGAATATTTAACCAATAGAGCTTTAACATGTGGTGCACGGCAGAATGTAGTTTCTCAGATTTTGGTTTGAGTTTCAGCCAGAATTGTATCGTCTGTGATAACACTAGCTCAATCAATTTAGCTAAGAACCCTGTTAATCACTCTAGGATGAAGCAAATTGATGTTAGACGTCATTTTCTTCGAGAAAATGTTCTGAATGGTGAAATGGTATATGATTTCTTCTTCTTACTTTGAGTAAACTGATTTGTGACTTCATCTGCACATAGGCTTTTATCAATTATATTATGATTGATCTGAATGTGTATCATCTACAGGTCTAGCATACTGTGGTTGTCTGGTTTAGCATGATGGTTCCTAAGGAGAACGGAGAAGCTCGAGAAGAGGTCAAAGAAACTGAATCAGATTGTGAGCCAGGAAGGAATTCTGTTTCCTCCCAAGGGGAGTCTCAGAGCACTGAAGAAATCAAGGTGCGAAGACCATCTAGAGTTCCCAAAAATTTAACTAGGAAAGAAATCACAGAAGGAAATTCTCGCTCGAGGAGAGTCTCAGGTGATCGGCACGAGTCAAATAAACTGCACTTTAAAGCTTCTATCAACAATGGAAAGAAATCCCAGAAACCTGATATAGTTATGTCGTCAAGTAAGAGCCTTTCTGACCTTAGAAATGAGAATGCAAAGATCTCTGCCAAAGCTTCATCAGAGTCATCTGAGGGAGTTGATGAAAAAATCATTGAAGAAAATGGCACTGAAGAATTCAAGGAGATAGATATTGCAGATGAGACACCCAACTGTGATCAGAGCGTTGGCACTGATAATGAAACCATTGAGACAGAGGAGAACAGTTTGGATGAAGAGAAGGCCAATCCATACCAAAAGATTGAGGAAATGGAGTCACGAATTGAGAAGCTTGAAGAAGAACTACGTGAAGTTGCTGCTCTGGAAATTTCTCTTTACTCTGTGGTTCCAGAACATGGAAGTTCTGCACACAAGCTACACACTCCTGCACGACGCCTTTCTAGGCTGTATATCCATGCTTGCAAGCATGGCACTCAACAACAAAAGGCTTCTGTTGCAAAAAATACAGTATCTGGCCTAGTTTTGATTGCAAAGTCCTGTGGCAATGATGTTGCAAGGTATTTAAAAGCTATATAGATTGTGAAGCAACTGTAAAATGTAGATATACATTATTGTTTGTCTTCTGATCTAAAACTTCTTTGGTTCAGGTTGACATTCTGGTTGTCGAACATTGTTGTACTTAGAGAGATTATGTCTCAAGCTTTTGGGATCTCGTCCGGTCCTCTGTCAAGGATGTCTGCTGAGTCTAATGGCATTGCAAGTAAATCAGACGGAAAAGTTTCTTCACAGAAGTGGAGTAAACAGGGTAATAAAGCAGTGACAAAACCTGTGCTTCTGAAGTTAGTTGATGATTGGCAAGAGACAAGCACATTCACTTCTGCACTGGAAAGAATAGAATCTTGGATGTTCTCTCGAATAGTTGAGTCTGTGTGGTGGCAGGTGAATGCTATTCATTGTTCTGTGGTTTTTGTTGTACAGTTTTTTCTCTTATCATTTAGTGGTTGAGAGCCGTCAAGTAATTGCTCTGTGTAGTGTCAGTTAATGTTATACTGTTCTTACTTTCTGGTAGTTTGAAAAAATAAGCTTGTATGCAATTGTAAGAGGGAGCTGATAGTTAATGCCATATTGTTCTGATTCGGTAGTTTGAGGAAGTAAGCATGTATTTAATTGCAAAAGGAAGAGATGCTAACTTTCCTTGCATGTTTCTCTCAGACTTTGACTCCTCACATGCAAGGTCCTCCTGAAGGTTCATACAGAAGCAGAGGTCCTGTGAAGCTGCTTGGACCGGCATTGGGAGATCATCAACAAGGGAATTTTTCCATTGACCTATGGACAGATGCTTTTCTTGATGGTTTTATGAGGCTGTGTCCAGTACGAGCTGGCGGACATGAATGTGGTTGTCTTCCTGTGTTGGCAAGAATGGTGATTCAATGAGCTCTTGTTCCTTGTTATCTTTTTTTCTTCCAAAACTCTCATATTGATAGTGACCCAGTGGGCAGCATTGATTTTCTTGTTGCACATTCAAGCGCTTGCTACCGTCCTCTTGGTAGTCTAAGCACTGACTTTGAAGATATGTTGTTCTTTAATGATGATTCATCTATATGAAGATAGACTGCATTTAATATAATGACTAAAAATAAACAAAAAATGCTGAGTTTAGCTGAGTTGATGCAAGCAAGGTCAAATCGTTTCACTTCATAACTAGTTTTTGGTCATTTACTTGAGAAGCTTTTTAGAAAAAAACTGAGTATGTTTCCGACATCAGTAATTTCTCTAATTTTATTACATTGCCAAGGGACTTGCTGCTGGAATGAACAAGTTAAAGATGGTGATATCATGCCCTTTTTCATTTCCTCTTCTAGATATAAGATTAATAAAATGAGATGGACCTGGATAATATCTAAGTAATATTTATCAATATAATTTCCATTCAAACTGTGCAAATACGCACATCAAGAATTGTTCCTCTACGGTTTTACAGGGTAGTTTGTCATACACAGTGCGATAACTACACAAGCATAAAGTGGACAATACCTCCTCTTTTGCACAAGTTCTATGACTGCATAGCTCCCAAGTTCTATTATTGAGTGAGACAATTTCACTAGTACTAGTTGTAAGCTTGCCTGAGGCCATCGTTTTCTAGATTATGATCATCTCTTCACCTGAACAAAGAATAAAAATTTTCGTGGCAGGAGATTGAAATTTACTTGAGTTTTTGATATCATTTGTACAAAAATCAGCATCTGACATCAGGATAGGAAATGGTTGTTTCATATTACACTGTAAGCCCCTGCAATAAATGTAACACATTCAGTTCATCTGTGGAAAATGCTTTTGAGCTACATTTTTTATTTTAATGTGATAATACATTCATTTTCTTGTAGGTCATGATACAATGCGTGTCTAGATTAGATGTTGCAATGTTCAACGCCATCTTGCGTGAATCAGCCAATGAAATCCCCACTGATCCAGTATCAGACCCAATTCTGGATGCAAAAGTCTTGCCTATGCCTGCAGGTGACTTGAGCTTTGGGTCAGGTGCACAACTGAAAAATTCTGTACGTATCATGTTTCACACTGTGCATATGATATGGTTTTATATTGTACTATAATATTTTTCTCCATTGGTTGCTGAATTTTTTCCTTCCTCTGGATTAAACCTGATAACGAGTTATGTTACAGTGCCTGATTGCATTTACTTGCATTTTATATTAGTAAGCTATCGATATAGACCATGATGCTTTTGTTCTGTACATATGCACACTCGTCAAACAGAAGTATAGGTCAAACCTTTGAAAGTAGTTTTTTCTGATATAGTATTAAGTTTACTTCTGGCTAACTTATGCCCAATAAGACTTATATAGGCAGCTGGTTAAGCTTTCTTAAGCAACAAATCTACATCTAGTGTTCTTAAAAAAGAAATTGACACACAGTTGCGGTATTCATTAATAATTAAGTTCATCATTCCTGTCAGTCCCGTCTGTGTAAATTTCTCTTTCACTGACTTTATTTCAACCATGGTTCTACACTACAGATAGGAAGTTGGTCTAGGTGGCTTGCGGAGTTACTGGGCATGGATGTCGACGGTGAAACTAAGTACAAAGAAAGCATCGCGGATGAAGATAGATCTGGAGGGAATATTGAGTCAAAATGTTTTCCGTTGCTCAGCTCTTTAAGTGATCTTTTGATGCTCCCAAAGGATATGATTCTTGACAAGTCTATCAGGATGGAGGCATGCTTTTTGACTCTATTGTCCTGAAATTTATTTATTTTTCCGTATTTTATTGATCTCTTTGTATGTGTAGGTTTGCCCTTCGATTGGGTTGTCTTTGATTACAAGGATACTCTGCAATTTCACACCTGACGAGTTTTGCCCCGATCCTGTACCTGGCATTGTATTGGAAGAGCTGAATGCTGAGGTATTTCTCTCATTTACATGTTCGTAAAAGGGCATTTATCCTTGACACCTCTCTAAACTTGATGTTCTTTACCATCCCATCACTGGAATCACAAAAAATTACATTTTCATTCCACTAGGAAAATGGTTCCTAATGATATCAATCTTAATCTTGACCTTTGTATAATCTTGTTTAAAAGTTGGTTTTGCATCAGTAAGAAAGATCTGTCAGAGTTTGCCGGTTTGGCACTGCTTGTGTTTTTTGTTGTATTATCTCATTTAAAAGATTTACTGCTAACTTAGAGATTATGGCGAAGCCTTCTTCCTACTACAAGTAGGGTCGGATACATGGCTTCTTGCTCAAGTCCATGTTGAAAGATTCAACTATTTTTATGCTGACTGTCGACTATCTAACGCAACCTCCACAAGAGGGGATTTGAACCCTGGTGTGGTATTACAGACCATTTAATAACTTAGAGTTATGAATTATTTTCCGTATTCGAGCTTACATCACAGACATTTGGAATTATACCCTATTGTCTTTTTAATGTTCTGGTACTTAGACATGCCTAAATTGCTATAGCTTTATCGAATGAATTTCATTTTATGCAAATCACCTATAGGTTTTTGCAATCTCACTGGTAGCTGGGGATGCATCTTCTTCTTTTGTACTAACAAGTTTCTTTTAAAGATTGAAACCGTTGGACTTAAAGAAACTC
Source organism: Ottelia alismoides (assembly GCA_037367405.1). NCBI lineage: Eukaryota > Viridiplantae > Streptophyta > Magnoliopsida > Alismatales > Hydrocharitaceae > Ottelia > Ottelia alismoides. The sequence goes on from JAZKJV010008163.1 coordinate 88,944, forward strand.
TGTTTGCATTTATCATCCCTAAGAAAATTACGACACAGTTCCAGAACGTCAATAGTGAGATATCCCATCATTTAATCAGTAGTATCTGACGAGGTGCATTCTTTGTGAATAAATTAAAGCGGGCTTTCTCAATTCTCATCTTTCAGTTATACTTGTTAGACAATTCAAAAATATACATCTGGTTGCATGTTCACACTAATTTATGGTTTTCATTCCTGCACTTAACCAAAACTAGACATGAAATACTCTACTTGCAAAACGATATTGGTGGTTGATTTTCATTTGCCAATTGTCAGCGGATGTCAGAACGCCGACTATCAGAAAAAGATCCCAGCTTCCCTTATGCTGCTGCTCCAGTTGTCTACTGTGCACCTACCGTGGTTGATGTGGCACAGAAAGTTGCAGATGTTAACGGGGGGAAGGTTGAGTTAGGAAGAAACGCATCAGTGATACAAAGAAGAGGTTATACAAGCGATGAGGAGCTGGACGATCTGGATTCTCCTCTGGCTTCAATCATAGATAAAACTCCCCCTGTTTCTCCTGCTAATGCCAATGGAAAGCTGAAAGATAACAGCACCCAAACTAGTGTGAGATTTGAGCTCCTTCGTGAGGTATGGTCTGCATGATGATATGTTCCCATGTATTGCTTTGTAAAGTCTTGGGTGATATTGGGTGAACAAAAGAGGAAAGAAAATGGCGTGGGAATGCCATGTTAGAAGAGAGAAAGAAGGTTATTATTTGATTTATTCAAGAACGTTGATCGAATACTATGCCATCTTGTAATTATTTTTTGTTACATCATGAGGTTTCTTTTACCTGGGTCAAGTATTTGGCATGATGAACATTCAAAAGGCCAGGAGCAGATTGATAGCAGGCCCTGCTGTGAGATCCCCGTGGTTTGCAGGAGGATCGAATGTAAGTAAAAAACCACTCGTGCAAAACTATCTTTAACGAATCCCTCTACCCCCTTGGGTCCATTGTCAACGACAGGGATCCTCATAGCACCTGCTGCGAATTCGCTTACAGCAGGAGATCCCCTTCCTGCAAGATTGGATGTAGATTTTAATCAGGATGCTCTTGGATAAACGTTTGTCCATGTATTTTAGGTTCATACGGATTCAAAAAATAGAACGATCTATGGTGGGTCAAGTTGGAGTTATCTTTGTGCATGCATCTGTGTGTGCATGTCTGATGCGCTTGTGTGTATGCACTCATGCATGTGCGCATATAGTGTGTGCTTGTGGTGCTGTAAAGATCTTTGGTGTGACAAGTTGGGGTCATCTGTGTGTATTTGCATGTGTTTGTGTGCGTACGAGCATGCAATTTTATAACATGGTTTTTAAGGATGTCGGAATTGGGACTACTATCTCAGTTGGTGGGAAGAACCTGATCAAGTAAACAATCCCACGGAAGTATGATTTTAAGAAAAAATGGGATTCTAAGAATGCCATCTATAAACATTTAGAAGAATGAACTCTCATATACATTTATATTCTAGGGCTGCATTTGCCCCTATGCCAAACATGACTACGGAGTGCAGGAAGTGCCAATGTGCCTTATGGCCTCTTTTCATGTGTGTATGGCAGGATTTCCAGGTATTAATCTCAATGAATATTCACATGTATGTCCTTGTAGAAAAATTTAATACCCTTCGAATGTACTTTATATTTGCATCTAACCTTTCTAAAGTTGCTCCACCTTACAAGCTTGTTTTTTTTACGTTACTTTACTAGCTTATCTGATCTTACATCAATCTAAAAATAGACCTGATAAAAATAGTAGTCTTCTTTCTTTTTCACCCCCATTGGTTGGACTTCAATGGCATGATATGTATTAACCATCATCTTGAATCAGTAGTGAAGCGAGGTCTGAACTTGGACATCAGGAAAGTGAAATATACAAATGAAATTAAGAAATCTTAGGCTCATTGTATGAGTGATATAGCAATCATGGAAATTTTGATTGGAACGTGAAACCATATGGATAGGAAAACGGTATTGAACCGTTTGATGAACCACACGAGAAAGGGAGTGTTAAATTTCATGCTTGTAGTGTCTGGTGGAAGAAGCCTCCTGATTTGAGTTCGATGTGACGACTGCTACACTTACAGGCATGATGTTGAATCGTGAGTCTCTCGTGGACCTGAGAGATGACTTTCCTCCTTGTCCATGATAAAATATGATCGCCACATTTTTGGATTTCGTCTCATGAAATCCACTTCATCTAGGGCGCGAGACATAAAGGAAGACAATTCCTCCATGCCAACTCAGAGTGGGAGAGAGAGGGGTGGGTGGAATGGGGAGAGAGGGTGAAGGAGAAATGGATAAGAATGTAGAAGTAGAGAAGAACTATTTGTTTCTTTTTTCTCCTCGTAGAATTAGGACTTGTTTCAAACTTGAATTAGATTAGAACAATAGAAGGCACACCTTCCTTATATAGCCCCAAAATGTACGTCCACTTTTAATTTGGTGGGGATTTATCTCCTCCGAGTGACATTGAAGTAGATCTAACATCATGGTATCTAACCACTTAAGGTATCTGATCGAGTCAGATATCAAACCAATTCTCAAATTAACTTTAAACAATTTCACATCATTTTCCAGCACTTTGGATCTAGAATTTGGATCTATGAATTGACATTTAATCCAAGTGAATCTCATTCATTTGATTTCTAATGGAGTCATTAAAACCATCTGGTTTCATCACTCGCTTTGAATGAATGCATTATGATATATAATATATTACGGTCACATCAATCTTGAGCTTTCTCAATACTCATGTATACCACATACTGAAAAACTTTGATATACTCAAGTGATTTCTTCATAATTCCTTGTATGCACACCTACTCATCAATATGCAAGCATTGTCAGACCATCAACCTATAGGTCTGCCAAATGTACAAATTTAAACATGTAGATGTATACATGTCTTCAATTAAAGGATGTATGTTCATATCAATACTGTATATGATACATGTCTTGGTGTCTTGATCTCATCGAATTAACTCTTTAAACTGACCCATCCAACACTTTTAAATCTCTGTTTCTATGTGGAGGGCATGTATCAAGAGTGTTATTCCAATCCCAGTCTTTAGAGAAGATTGTCATCTCTTCTCAAACTAAGATTTTCTTCAAATATCAGTTGATGACGTCAGCTATCCTCGATCCAACTCTTTAAATTTACAACTCTACACCATCCTTCATGATCAAACTATTTAGATCAACAATTGTCTAGTATTCGAAATATCCATGGTATGTATCTCTATTTCTATTGCGGGAACTTAGCAATAACGAAAACATAATAGTGGTTTATTTTAGAAATGGAATGGCATAATCTACAATAAATGTTATTATATAATATCTTGCCATGGCTTACATATGTAACATTCTACCACTAGCACTTAGAGGCATTCACGGATTACTCTTAAATCCATACTGTTGAGAACAATGAAAGAATGAAAGAGCTTGCTTTATTCAAGAGGTCTAGTGGTCCTTATATAGGACAAAATCCTAGAGAGCTCAAAGGATAAAATACATAATACCCCTTATGGATTTACAAGAATATGCATGGAATATTCTCTTAACAAGAATATACTCATAGAATATTCTCTAGTATATAGAATATTTGCTATCATCCAGCACATAGAATATTCTCTAACACCCCCCTCAAGTTGGAGCATATTTATCAATCATGCCCAACTTGAAACCAATAAAGAAGAGTCACTTCTTGGGCAATGCCTTCGTAAATATATCTGCAAGCTGGATCTCGGAGCTGATGTGAGGAGTAATGATTCTTCCAATTTTGATAGCATCACGAATGAAATGACATTCAACTTCTATATGCTTGGTTCGCTCATGAAACACGGGATTCGTAGCAATATAAGTGGCATATTTGTTGTTGCAGTATAGTGGAATAGGAATATTGACAACAATACCAAGTTCTTGTAGAAACGTTAATAGCCACATGATCTCACAAGTAGCATGAGCCATCGCCTGTATTCTGCTTCAGCACTGGATCTCGATACAGCTGTCTGCTTCTTGCTTCTCCAAGTAACAAGATTTCCTCCAACCATCATGGCATAACCTGTTATGGAGTGTCGATCCTTTGGTGAACTTGCATAATCAACATCGGCATATGCAATAACATCGCTGTACCCATTTGCCCTATAGAAGAGGCCACATCCTGATGATTGTTTTACATATCGTAGAATCTGAAGAACATCCTGCCAGTGACTGTAACAAGGTTGTTACATGTGTTGGCTTGCTCTGCTCACTGCATAAGAAATATCTTGTCTAGTGACAGTAAGGTAGAGAAGTTTACCAACCAGGCTCCTGTATCTAGTAACATCTTCAAAGATAGGATCAGAGGATGTGATGTATTTCTTAGGATCTATAGGAATACCAACGGGCTTGCATCCAAGTAATCTGGCTTCATTAAGAATGTCCAGACAATATTTCCTCTGTGACAGATGAAGACCCTCCGTAATACGTAGTACTTCTATGCCCAGAAAGTAACAAAGTAGACCAAGGTCCTTGGGAACAAATACTTTCTAGAGGAAGACCTTGGTCTCTAGTATTCCTTTTTCATCATTACCTGTGATAACCATATCATCCACATAGACTGCAAGTATAACAATACCAGTTGCTCATCTTCTGACAAACAAAGAGTAGTCAGACGTTGTTCTCTGAAAGCCAAGGGTGTTAATTTCTGCAGTAAGTCTGTCAAACCATGCCCTTGGACTCTGCTTTAGGCCATATATGGCCTTATGAAGTTGGCATACACACTCCCCCTCGACTTCATAATCTGGAGGCTGCATCATGTACACTTCCTTGTCAAGATCGTCATATAGAAACACATTTTTCACATCCAGCTGAAAGATAGGCCATGCCTTATTAGCTGCGACAAAAAGTATAGTCCTTATTGACCCCATGCGTGCAACCGCTGAGAATGTCTCAAAATAATCCACTCCATATGTCCGTGTGAAGCCCTTTGCTACAAGACGAGCTTTAAGTCTGTAAATCGACCCATCGGGTGACTGCTTAGTCATGAAAAGCCATTTGTACCCCATCGGTTTGGCCCCTTTAGGACATTGCACTAGATCCCATGTACCCCTGGAAAGAATAGCATCCATCTCTTCATCCATGGCCTTTCGCCATCCTGAATCCTGCAGAGCACTGGGGTGCTCTCTCAGAATGGAGATAGACATGAGAGCATCTGTATAACTTCTGTCAGCGCAAGATAAACCAACAGTAGAAGTGAAGTGAGTCATTGTATGAGAAATACATTGCCTCTTAGTTCTGTAAAGAGCAATTGGTAGATCTTGGGGAGCATCCGGGATAGTACTGGAGGGGACACTTGTAGAAGGCATATCATCCTACAATAAAGAAACAGGTAAAGGGACATCTAGTGGTGAAAATCTATGTTTGTAGACAATGATTTAAGGTGGGAGATCCAGAGGGATATCTGTAACATGTTGAGTGAAGAAACTGGTCTGTTCAAAAAAGGTTACATCTGTAGAGATATAATAGCGATGTCCATTAGGATCATAACATATGTAACCTTTTTGAGTACGAGAATAACCGAGGAAGACACACTTGATTAAACGAGGAGAAAGTTTGTCTCTAGTGTGAAAGTTATGAACAAAAGACACACATCCAAAGATCCGTAGGAGAAGAGGGAAGGGAGACTCATTTGGGTAAAGCAGGGAGAAGGGGGTTGAGCCATTGAGGATTGAAGATGGAATTCTATTGATAAGATGAACGACAGTCAGTATAGCATCACCCCAGTAGGTTTTGGGAACCTTCATCTATGTAAGGAGGGAACGGGCAATATTGAGGAGATGTCTGAGTTTTCTTTCTGCTATCCCCCCTTTTTGGGACACATATGGGCAAGAGGTTTGATGGATGGTTCCTTGAGAGGCAAAGAAATCCGTTAGGTCATGTTGGGTAAACTCCAGTGCATTATCAGAGCGAAAGTGTTGTATACCACGATAGAAGATATTCTTGACATATTGAATGAAATTTTTGACAATTTTCTTAATCTCTGAACGCTCTTTTAGAAGATAGACCCATGATGACCTACTATAATAATCAACAAAGACAATAAAATACTTATGTCCACTCAGTGTACAGACCGGACAGGGTCCCAAAATATCACAATGGACTAGAGAGAAATGAACTTTACGGTGAGGTTCATTGCGAGCAGGAAAAGAGGCACGATGATGTTTCCCGAACTGACTTGCTTCGCATTCAAATGGTTTTAGAGAAGAAAGTTTAAGGAACATCAGAGAGAGAGAGAGAGAGAGAGAGAGAGAGAGCTTTAGCGGACGGATGGCTGAGATGGAGATGCCAAAGAAGATGATCAACAGAGATTGACGAAGCACCAACAAAACTAGAGTCAGACAGGATATCAAGATAATAAAGACCATTTTTCTCATGTTCTCCACCAAAAATTTGCCTTGTCCAGGATGTCCTAAAAATAACAACAGAATTCATCAAATATAACTCGACAGTTAAGCTCAGTGCACATCTTGTGAACAGATAATAAGTTGAGAGGGAAGTCAGGAGCACAGTGAACACCAGTAAGTCTGAGTTTGGAGGAAAACTCTATGGTACCAACACTTGTAATGGGTGAATGAGCACCATTTGCAACTCGAACAGTCTTCACAATGGAAGATGGCCGTGAGAAGGTGAGAAGACTACCTTCTCCCGTGAGATGCGTAGATGCTCCCGAGTCAATGATCCATGCATTAGAAGATGTAGAGGCAGAGTTGGCAATATTACCTGATGTAGTGGCCAAACTAGCAGTGGAGGCAGAAGTAGGAGTATTAGTAGCTGAGTTCTATAATAGTTGCCGAAGACGAGCATACTCAGATGCAGTAAAGGATGGATGACTGTCACTGGAAGGCTGACCATGAGAGGTGTCTACAATATCATAGGTATCATCATTGGAGATCGTCTCGTAGGCACTGATAGCATTGGTGGGCATTCCAAACTTCGCCCAGCAGTGCTCTGACGGATGATTAAGGCGTCCACAATGTGTACATGGAGGATATCGAGTAGTAGTATCATGCCCACAACCACAACCAGAGTCACGCCCCCGTCCAAACTCACGGCCTCTGCCACGGCCGAAATCACGTCTACGTCCCCTTGGTAGGTCGGGCGTCCTATAGCAAAATGTGTTGTAGTCTCAACAGACAGAGGAGGTGAAGGTGACTCAAGTTCCTGTAGATGTCCGAAAATAGTCTCAAGAGAGGGTAGAGCTGCAACAATCAGAAATTGATCCTTGACCGACGTGTACCGTGGATGCAGACCTGATAAAAAATGGTACACTTTCCATTCTTCCCGTTCACCTATCTGTTTGTCACAACAGACATGTTCAAAAATGAGAAGCTCTTCATACAAGCTTGTGAGGAATCAGTAGTACTCGATCAAGGTTGTATCTCTTTGATTTGCAGACTAGATCCGTGTATATATGACCGAGAGTCTGGACTTTGTTGTCTTCTGTGAGTATGTGTTCTCAAGACTCTCCCACATCGCCTTTATTGTGTCCTTGTAGAGAAGATTGGAGGCTATAATTGGTTCGACACTATTGTTCATTCAAGTAATCACCTGGCAATTGTCGACATACCATGTATCGTAGTCCTTTTCTATCACCTTAGGCAAATCTTTTGTAAGAACATAATTCTTTCGCTGACCACCATTAAGAACTTTGAAAGATCGAGATCACAATACATAGTTCTCTAAACCCTTGAGCTTTATAGAAGTACCCTGGATCATCATAGAAGAAGTCGGATACATGGGCTTTGATTCTACAGATGCCATGGTGGCCGCAAAGGTCAAGAAAAAGTAACCTAGATAGTCCTCGTAGTGTTAGGAATCATATAGATCTAACACAACATTGAACAGAGGTGCGACACATGGGACTGCATGAGGCAGCGATGGAGGGTCATAGTTAGCGGCGTTGGTAGTGAGAGGCCGCTGGTGTACAGCGAGAGGCCGCAATGGGCGACGACGAGGTACAGATCCACATGAAGTGGCGGGGGGGGGGGCAGGGAGGAGCCGCAGGGGGGGCAGACTGCAGTAAGCGGTTGGACTGCGTCAAGAGGGGGTGGCGGAAGCTCGCAGGGAGGAGAGGTTGGGAGGGAGGAGGGGGGGAAGGAGGGGGGTTGGAAGTGGGGTTAGGTCAGAATACTGATCTAGGACTGCTGCTCTGATACCATGCTGAGAACAATGAAAGAATGAAAGAGATTGCTTTATTCAAGAGGTCTAGTGGTCCTTATATAGGACAAAACCCTAGAGAGTTCAAAGGATAAAATACATAAATACTCCTTACGGGTTTACAAGAATATGCATAGAATATTCTCCTAACAAGAATATACTCATAGAATATTCTCCAGCACATAGAATATTCTCTATCATCCAGCACATAGAATATTCTCTAACAAATACTCATTACACATTGGTCAAAAGCCTTTTTGTGTCACTACAAGAAAATTGATCCACGACCAGGTATCACTACAAACAATTTATCTACAATATAGTATGCAGGGAAGATATGTGAAATAGTGATACTATATAGTAGATGAATTGCTCGAGCAACGGGCTCGAGAAAGATCACAAAAAAATCAAGACAATTAGAAAATCGAAGAATAAAATCCCAAAAGATATGCGAAGAAATTCCTAGAAATCCGATTAAAAGAAAATGGAGCAAAAATAATACTCTAGAATAATGTCAAAAATGGGTCCACAAGTGTCCAAAGTCCAATGTAGAAGTATGCAAAAAATTACAATAAAAGAAATGCACTTCTTTCAATTAAATCCTTGGTCAGGGACCTAATTGCAAGAAAAGTATATAGAATTCTTTACACTTAGGTCCCTGGTCAGGGACCTAAATGTAAATATGATAAGTCCTGGAGGCACGGTTAAATTCTAAATCTCTTCGGGGGTTCTTTAGCAATTTGTCTACCCCTTCAATTGTGGACGGGCATGATTAGAAGGAGGCGAACGATCTGATTCGTCCCTTATTTCCATGAGTCACAATTCTAGAGCTTGGGTTCTTGGATGGTTCTTCCCCAATCTTGAAAGCGACAACATCTAGGGTTTCCTCTCTGGCGATCTACGGCTACTGAGGGAGATGCTGCTCCTCCTGTAGGGCTAGGAGGGGGTCACCTACCCCTTTGAGCTCGCCTACGATAGGGAATGTTGAAGAATGTGTAAAGCCTAATCACTTCCCCATATTGTAAATACCCTTATTTATTTAACTTAATAAATTATTTCACAAAATAAAATAAAAATATGCTTAAAATCCTTAAAAAATACTATAAATTAATAAATTATTGATTATATATTTATTTTTAAAATTAATTAATTAAAAATAAAGATATGTTGTACATTGGTATTTTAAATCTATAAATACCATTATTTAAAAAATTCAACCTAATGATTTAAATTATTTAATGTATAAAAAATCATAATAAAATATTTGTTAATGTATAAAAAAATCATGTTAATAGTATTTTATTTGAAACTATTTTTCTATGTTATTTTAATTTATTCGATTTATTTAATTCTTTGATTTCTGATTGGCCCATTTCATTTTGTTGACTAGCCAGTCAACTCTCCAATCTCCACTCAGCACAAATAAATCTGCTCAACCCGCCAACTTCGCAGATTTTTCTCGATTCACTTCGATATCTGATTGACTCAACTTTTTCACCTAATTATTATCCATACATCCCTAATTTTAGCCTAAATAAATTTGCCAATTTCTGCCTCAGCACGTGCAAAAATTCCGTTTGAAATTTGGTATTTCCCATCTTATAAATAAGGCATGGAGTCCCACTTCTTCTGATCTTTGGACATTTCCAATTTTTCCAGTGAGCTCTGAGCGTGGGGACAGTGACATGTTTCTCAATGTTTTTGTTGAAGTGAGGACGAGAGGTAGTGGGCCTTAGATCCGGCGATTATCGCCATGCTCTGCCTGTCCGACATCGTCGCGCCATCAAGGCAACGATTTGGAGGACCAGCACCTCCATCCCAAGCACACTCATCACCCCCAGGTAGCCTTTGGTTTTTATTTTTCTCTCGTTTTGATCGTAATGTTTGTTCGCTTTTGATTTCGATTTCTATAGGCATGTCCAGATCCACCCTCCGATCATCACGATTGGAGGACCACCAATTTTTTTAGCTTAATCCCAAACCCCACTCGGATCACACATCCACTTCTCCGTTCGTTTTCCCTTCGTTTCTGGTTCTATCTCACATAATCCCTCAATTTCCGGCCACACACTGTCGCCGGAGATCTAGAGCCTGAACCCTCACCCTCGACAACTCCTCTGATCCCCTAATTCTTGTTTAAAATTTGTACTGAGGTTATTGATGAATCCCCATTCATCACTCTTTATTGCTTTATTTTTGCTAAAAATCTTGGCAAAATACCTTGTAATTACTTGTAAATACAATAAGTTGTCAAAATACATGCATCATGTAAAGAGACATAATTAGCATGTTTTTGTGTAAAAATAAAGAAATAAAGAAATAAAGAAAAATAGGGAAATATTTACAATATTGAGTGATCCGAACCCAAGGGAGGGCCAATCATTGGCCTGACCGCAAAATAAAACAAGTAGAGAGAGATAGGGCCATTCATCATTGTGCATATTTTCCCTTTTTATGTATATAATTTATTTTTCAAAAATAAAAATAAAAATATATTTGCGTTGCTCATAATGTGTATATATTTATAAAAATAAAATAAAAATAAGAAAAATAAAAATAAACCAAATAAATTCTCTCTCTTCCCCTTGTATATACCATGTATACATGTACACATATATATATATTTATTTTACCCTTGTAATTACATAATAAAAATTAAATAAAAAATATTTTGAATCCCATATTTTATTTTGTAAATAAATAAAATATAAAATAGGGATAATTATACAAAAATAAACAATTAAAAAAAATAAAAAACACATAGGTACATATACCTGTATATAATATAATACTATGTACATACATTAATTTATTTTTTTAAAATTAATAAAAATAACAAAAAATACTTTTAAAAATAGTAAACAATTTTCATGTTGAAAATTTTTCAAAATAAAACCATTTACTATTTTAAATTGAATTTTTAATTAATTTTCCAATGGAATTTTTTCATTGGTCCACGAGGGATTGTTGACCCCCAGTCAACTCTCCCCCTGGACCACTTTACACCCGGATCCAATTCCTACCCGATTTCTCCAAATTTTCTCGGATTGATCCAACTGCCATTCACTCAAACCCCAGGCTCTGATTGCAGTTCTTTCATCCAAGATTCACGCCTGCCATTTTTCTTAGGGATCCGAGCATCGGATTGCGCTCCCGATCTTCTTCTTTCTCGAACCCCTGCACTATATAGCATCACCTACTTCTGCCATTCGACGCACCTTTGGCCCCCATCTTCAATCCCCGTGACCTCCATTTTCTTCCTCGAGTGACAATGAGTGCGGAGGGTGTTGTAGAGAGCGATTGGAGGTGTTTGCCCCAGGTCAGGAGACCCTTGTCGTCGAGCTCCACCGCCGGCGTAGCCCAAGCCTCTAGAGGCATCGCTCCATTGAGGCGAAGACCTTAGGAGAACCAGCAGCTCCAGCCCAGATGCGTCTGACCATCAGGTAGCTTCCTTAGCTTCTAGTTCGTTGAGTAGCTTTAATCTTTCATCTCTCGCTCTGCCAGCTCCGCCCTAGTGGCCGGAGCCCCGACACCTCATCCTCACTGTATCGATAGACGCCTCGACCCATCGTCACCCTTTCTCCATGATCTGATCACCTCGATCTTGGCTATCCGAGCCAATATCGGGTCTGGTTCCTTCGGCCACCTTCGCCGGAACCCCCCTTCGCCTACCCACCTCGCTTCTCTTTGCTTTTTCTCCAATAATCCATGCCAGAGTCTTCCTCCGAGCATGAGCTTTTATCTGCAGGTGAATAAGCGTGTGCTATCCCCCTCAGTCGCATCCTCCATCATTCGCCAGAGTCGCGTAGGTCCCTCCTCCCTCACCGGAGGATTTGAACGTGGGAAGCTTCATCGGCCACCACCATTAGACGCAGAGTGACGAGGCGCGTCAAAGCCCCCTTGCTGATCATCCATCATAAGTGCATAGCTGCTCCAGCTCGCCGGCGAAGTTCATCCAGGAGGTGTTCTTCCAGGCACCTTCTCCACCGTTGGATCACGCCTCACCACCAGTTATCATCCGAGCCGACCGTCGCCTGCCACTGTCAGGCAGTGAGATCTATGATCTGACGACCACGTGCTCCCCACGTTCACCCTCGTGCCAGGACTGTTGGATCTTCCAGGAGGCGTCATTAGGACCGTGCACACTTCAGCCACTCAACGCCTGACACGTCACCCTCACGTGCCCCGCACACGCTGTGGCTGGGTAACTTGCGCCCGACCCATTGTAGTTTATTTTAGTTTATGTTTAGCCTATTAAATAAACTTGCACACTTGGATAATTTGCATTCTGGACATGTAGTTTTTTGTATTTACATTTTAGTCCCTGCTTTGTGGAGATACGTGCTTCGACACGTGATTTGTGGGCTTCTTGCATATTCAGGGCTGGGTTTTTATGACTGTTATAGAATGATTGATATGTTTTGAAAATTGCATATATAGCCCTGTGCGTACAGTATTCGAACATGTGTTGAATTTTGTGTAAAATGTGCAGTGTAACCCCTAGACTTTATGCACGTGTTACTTTTTAGCCCTGAAAGTTTGTTTTCTTGCGTTTAGGTCCCTGTGTGCTGTGGCTTTTGTATTGGTTGAATAAAATATCAAATTAACTCCAAATTAAGTGAAATTTGGACACATAGCTCCTACCATTGTGTAAAAATTTAACTAAATTTTTGGGACATTTTTGAGTTGTGCTGATATTTTTAAAAAATAAAAACACGCATTTTTATTACTGTTTGAATTGAAAAATCAATTAAAAATATAAAAAACCTTTTAAAATTCTAAAAAAATTACTAACTGTTTCTTTTAGTGTCTTTTAGCTTCAGTCCAATTTTGGTTGAATTTAGATTTATGAAACACCTAAAAATCTCAAAACCCTAAAAATTTTATAAAAATACTTAAAAATTCTATAAAATACAAAAAATGCAATTTCAGACAAATTGTCTCCAGATTTTAGAGGCTAATTATATATTTTTAATTACCCTTTCAAATCTAGCTGCATATTGATTCTGATTTTCAGCCTTTTCCTATTTTTATAAAATCAAGTAAAAATTACAAAATTCTGTGAAAATTATCAAAAACACCTAAAAATATAAAAAACACAAAAATAATTTTAGTTTAATTTTCTAGCTTGTTTTTGAGTGTTTAATAAATTGTTGTTTGTGTGCTTTTACCCCCTTTCCCTTATTCCTTTATAATTAAAAATACAAAAAAATTTAAAAACCCATAAAACCACCTAAAAATATCTTATCTTTTTATTTCATTTTTCGACTACTTCGTAGGCCACTTGGCCAATCTGTGTTCCTTGAGTTCAACCCTGGTTGCTATACCAGGTTAAATAAATAGTGAGACCGCTTATTCGGTTTTTGACTGATTATTCTATTGTGGTGGTCTATTTTTCTTGTTGAGTCCGATATTTTTCTTGTTGAGTTCGATCTACGAGATTCGGGTCGCAACGACCCTTGATTGATTTTATCCCTACTCGGATTTTGTGGGATTTTCGGATCATCAGATTGGCATCGTTGCCGGCGAGCACGACTTTGTAGTTGTTTTTGATTTTTCACGATTTTCTTTTTCATAGCTTTTCTGTAGATATTTGTAGATATTTTTGTCTGATTTTATTTGCATATTTTTTTATAATAATCTGATCTGACATATTTCTGTCTCTTCTTCTTGCGAGGGCCCGAGGATCGATGTGGCTTTTTCAGAAGCTGAAGCAACCGCAGTAGTCGGAGGCGACTCTTTTCTGCATAGAGCTGCAGGAGAGCGCGAGGAGCCGAGCAGGAGTGTGAGAGCCGCAAAATAGCCGCGCAGATAGCCGTAGCTTAGTGTAGAGTAGTTTAGTTTTATTTTCAGCAAGACTATTATTGTAATAATACATGACATACACTTGGACTTTATCGGTGACTATCAGGGTCTGTTTCGCCGAGCACCGGTGTGCTCGGGGGACCTCACCGTGTTTTTCACCGATTTTCAGTTTTTATCGCATTTTATTATAACTACCTGTCTGATTTACATAGTTTTTGCTTTAGCTTAGGATTTTCTTCTGATTGCGACGTAATTGATTAGGATCCAAACCCTAATTATCTGCCTGCACCTATTAGATCGTAATTGGACCTAATCAATTAAATCACAATAAAAAGCTGGATTACTTAGACTCTAGTTCACGTGCATTGAGGAGTCACATACAAAGCGTGTAGGATCCGTTGTGGCGGACACCGAGTGGCTCCCAAGATAGGACTCCAGACTTATGTTTGAGTACCCGGCTATTGTTCCTATCGTGTAGAAATTGCTCTATTTAAGGCCAGATTCTCGTGCATCATATAGGTAGTTTATATTCAGTCTTTACTTTTATGCGCAGATCACTCTACATGTAGACTGCTGGAGTTAGGTACGCATCTCTTACTCTGCATGCATCATTGATTTCATCGCGCATTGGCTTTTTTGTCTTCTCCCCCTGTTTTCAGACTTAAATAATCAGGAGAACCGAAAAATTCGTTAGGCGTTGCTTGTACTGAAAAATACCTAAAAAAACTATAAAATTGGGACTGCTAAACATACTTGACCCTAAAAAGACACTTCACCCAAAAATTTGTCTTGGGGAGAGCAACCCCCTCATTGTCCGGTTTCGATGAGCGAGAGAGCGATCCGCACACTAGGATAGAGCCATATCCGATCTCCGATCAGACTACCGGCCTTTTATACGGGACAATCTGTTGGGAGGATTGGATTCCCATCAGCTTGCGTAACCGCTCTGATAGACTGACATTATCACCTAAATAAAAATTGACAAGATAATTGACTGAACTTTTACGGTCTTCAGTTCTGTGTTGAGTAGGTGAACCTGGGGTTTGTTTCCTCATCTTGTGTGTTTCCAGATCTCATCCGCCCAACTCGCCATATCAAGATAATGGGAAAAAGGTCTCTTAGGCAGCCTCTGGCTGCACCGCTTTTTAACACTCCAGCCCGTTCGTCTAGGTTGGTTCGTGAGAGCCGAGATCCGCTCTCCGAACCCGAGTTCGATTCCGCCCTGTTCCCCCTTGACCACCCTTCTACCGGTCCAGAGATACGAGTGCTAGATGAGAGACAGCAGACAGATGATTTATCGACACCTGAGTTTGTGTCTTTTGCCTTTGCAGAGACCATGGCCAGCAGCGAGGAGCGCACTGAGGGTCAGCGACCTGAGATGACGACATATGTATTTGGACCAGGGTGCGATCAGCAACACCCTGTTGGCTTCCCTTGAGACGATGCAACGCCAGATACGGGATCAGGGGGCCTTCATGGTGGATATGAGGAGAGAGATGAAGAGGCTGACGATAGCATGAGAGCAGCCGAGAGCCGCGGGAGAGAGGGATCCGGATCGGCCAGAGGAGCCAGTCCAGCCGACAACAATAGCAGATCCACCGAGATCGATGCATGAGTTGCACAACCCCGGATCGACACTGACGCACCAGTGGATCGTCCTTCGAGCGATTGTGGGGGACTTCAAGTTCCCTCCACAAACACTTCAGCTTCTTCACCGCTTCCATGGGCTCGCCACTGAGGAGCCCCATCTGCATCTCCAGGAGTTTGAGATGATCTGCACCACCATCCACGATCGGTAGGTGGACGAGGACACGATTCGAATGATTGCCTTCCTTTTTCTCCCTTGTTGATAGAGCATCCAACTGGCTGAAAAATTTGGGGAAATTTGTGTACACCTGGGAGCAGCTCAGCACCGAGTACTTGAACAAGTACTATCCACTCGGGCGGACCAATGCAGTAAGGGCCCTGATCAACAACTTCTCCATGCTCCCCAACGAGCAGTTTCACGAGGCATGGGAGAGGTTTAGAGAGCTTATCGACAGATGCCCGCACCATGACATCTCAAAGCCGAACCTAGTTCAGAGCTTCTTTTGTATACTGACACCAGAGCTGCAGGACTTGGTGAATGCTTCTTGTGGCGGTTCCTACTTTGCCAAGGATGAGGATCTGGTCTGGGCCATCTATGAGGAGATGAACGAGAACTACACTGTGATGTCCCAGACCTGACTCTACACTCAGGGACGTCCCCAGCCACAGGTCGTGCAATACCAGAGGATAGAACGGGTCAATGCCGGTCCTTCTATTTCATCAGCGGCATCCGCACAGGCGGAGTCTACAGCTACAGACATGGGCATCATTAGCGAGAAGCTGGACTGGATCGAGTTGATCGAGAAGAAGCAGTGCCAGGGCATATCGTAGATGGATCAGATGGCACAGACACTGAGTGACCTAAAGACACAACTCATGTGTCTCCAGGAGGCACAGACTGCTTCTCAGCCCTGTCTTAGATCACGAGGAGATCCGAGCAGCAGTGGTAGCTCGTTCCAGCACTCCAGTCAGCCTAGATAGGTTCACCTTGTACAGGCAGAGTCGTACCAGGAACCACCATAGTTTTACCAGTCACCACCATCCCAGGACACTCAGATGGTGGTATACCAACCGGATCAGCCTGTGGAAATACTTCCTCCACCCACCTTCGAGAAGGAGCCGTTGATGGATGTCAACGGGATTTGGTACGACTGACCCCAACCTGGTATTTGACGAGACCATCCCGGATTCTGCTGGTCGGTGGTAGGCACCAGTTCCCAGCAACAACCTCTAGTTCAGGGTGGCCAGTACGACCAACAGCGTGAGCAGTTCAACAACCCCAGCCCCTAGCACACGAGCAACATCCATCCCAGCACCAGCAGTATGGTCCTCGTCCCTATAAGCAGGGACAATCTTGGAGGCAAGAGCAGCCTCAGCAGCAGCAGTATCATCAACAGTACCCCTCTCGCCCCCATCAGCAGCAACCTCACTACCAGCGAGTCCACCCGTTAGGTTCTCATGGGTCGACCTATGAGAACCCCGCCTTGGATGATCTAGCCCGCCTCATGACCGAGCGGCATGCCACTTTCTGACGGGAGATGGATGAGTTCCGCTAGGAGATGCGGGAGATAGTGAGAGGAAAGGCTGCCATTCCTGCCCCGATCGAGCCGAACCCAAACAACCTCAAGAGGAAGTCTGAGCAGGTAGAGTTCACTGAGATTACCACTCTTAGTGCTTCAATTGGTGATATGTCTGCATACATGTTTGATGCTGCTTTTGTTACACTTAGGAGCGGTAGGATGCCAGCAGGAGACGCCTCGTTTGAGCGACGATCCCACACCACTTCAGGAGCGCCAGGCGAGGAGGAGAGAGGTGCTGATGCTGCTAGAGATGATGACGGTGGTGCTGACGCCACCATGGATGTTGATCCAGCCGACAGTTCTGAGGCCGTCGCTTCACCAGATGGAGGAGGTGATACTGATGCCACCAGACCAGTTACTGAGCCAGAGCGTGGTACTGATGCCGCAAGTCCATATGCCGAGGGTGGTACTGATTCCAGCATTTCCAATTTTGCTAGTCCTGTTGTTTTTCCTTCCGTACATGTATCTCAATATATTTATGCAAATAAAGGAAAGGGTTTTGTTATTTTCGGATCCACATGTGTTGCTTGATGATGTTTGTGTGGATTCTGCTGTTCATGAGCATTCCAGACCCTCTCCTAGTCCTTCATCTGGGAAGGACCCTGTAGTCCCCTTTCCTAGAGCATTTCACTTGGCTAAGGGGCAGAAAAAAGAAAATCCCAAAAAGAACCATCAGATACAGTTCAACCAACATATGATTAAAAGATTTTAGATACATCTGACTTTACAGGAGGCCTTGGAGCACATACCTCTCTTCCAGTGATCACTCAGAGACAGGACCATAGTTAGGAGGAAGAGGCGGAACCATCAGTCATAGATCCATGTGCTTACTCATGCCATGTGTTTCGCGATTTAGAACCGTCTACCAGCCAAGAGGCCAGATGCAAGAGCCCTGTATGTCAGATGCCACATCCATGAGAAGAGGTTCAACCGCACTCTATTAGACAACAGTTCTTCGATCAACCTACTTCCGGCAGACCTTCTCGACCGCTTCGAGTTGGGCCCTCTCCGATAGAGCAAGACAGTCCTTCAGTTTGTTGATCGATCTGTCAAGAGGTCGAAGGGGTTGCTGAAGGAAGTTGTCGTCACGATTCAGGGCCTAAAATTCCCCGTGGACTTCGTTGTGTTGGACATGGAGATCCCTGAGTCTGTGACCGATACCCTGATCATTCTAGGACGCCCGTTCTTTGCCACAGCCAAGGCATTGCCCGACCATGATAGTGGGAAGGTGTAATTTCACGTCGAGGGTGAGAGTATACAAACAGAGACGGTCGAGGAGACTCGAGCCAGAGATTCATCTTGCTCAGAGTAGACTTCCGATTCAGAGCAGATGACAGAGGCAGGGCGAGACATCCATCAGGACTGCGATTTTGTGATTACAGATGACGAGGCAATTTGGGCAGGTCCAGTCGCACATGACATCCTCTCAGCTTCAAAGTTCATTGACGCAGAGACACTAGTAGAGGAGAGCTTGGATAGCACATTCCTAGTCCAGGATATATGTCAGGCAGTAGAGTCAGTTCCCGATCGCGAGGTAGATTTTTGTGAATTTGATACAGATCCCTAGGAGTCAGATATTGATTGGGCAGAGTTTGACGATTTGATACCATGTCTGACTTCTACTGAGCCTACATCTAGGGAGGAGGCTGATCCCACACAACGCAGAGACACACCACCAGAGCAGCCTTCTCCAGATTTAGATTGCGAGCGAGAGTTCTCATTCTCCCATGCAGATTTGGTAGCGTTCACTCAGACTTTTCAGAGGCCAGATCCGCCAGCACCTACTTATCCAGAGATGAAGCCGCTATCGTCTCCGCTGAAGTATAGGTTCCTTACGAGTGAGCATGAGATGTACCCAGTCATTATCTCCGTTGATTTGACTGGAGAGCAGGAATCCCATCTGATGGGGGTTCTTGAAAAGAACCGCAAGACGATAGGATGGAGTGTAGCCGATCTCCAGGGGATAAGTCCGGCCCTGTGCTCCCACCATATCTATCTCGAGGAGGACGCAAAGCCGTCGCGTGAGTTCCAGCAGCAGTTGAACCCGAATCTTCGAGATGTTGTCATGAAGGAGATCTCAAAATGGTGGAGCGCCGATTTTATCTACCCCATCTCTGATTCCAAATGGGTCAGTCCGTTACATGTGGTGCCCAAAAAGACGAGCATCACCACAGTTGTTAGTGAGTATGGAGAGGAGATTGCTACCCGAGTACCCACTTCTTGGCGGGTCTGTGTGGACTACAGACGATTGAACTAGGCCACCAAGAAGGATCATTCCCCCTGCCCTTTATTGATCAGATTATAGAGAGGCTGGCAGGGAAGATCCATTACTGTTTCTTGGATGGGTAATCTGGATATAATCAGGTGGCCATAGCGCCCGAGGACCAAGACAAGACCACCTTCACCTGTCCCTTTGAGACATATGCTTTCAGACGCATGCCATTTGGATTGTGCAACGCTCCGTTGACATTCCAGAGATGCATGCCATCTATCTTTTCGGACATGGTGGGGGAGTGCTTGGAGGTATTCATGGATGATTTTTCGGTCTACGACGACGGATTCGATTCTTGTCTTGACTGCCTAGACCGAGTCCTTCAGCGTTACATTGAGGTTCACCTTGTGTTGTCTTGGGAGATGAGTCACTTCATGGTGACTCAGGGGACAACGCTTGGTCATATCATCTCCAACAGGGGCATGGAGGTTGACCCGACCATGGTGGATGTCATTAGAAAACTCAATCCACCGTCCAACATGCGACAGTTACGGTCTTTCTGGGGCACGCCAGTTTCTACCGACGCTTCATTCATGATTTCAGTGGGATTGCCTGACCGTTGACTGATCTAATGATGAAAGACACCGAGTTCCTTGTTGATGATAAGTGTCTATCGTCATTTGAGACTCTCAAAAGTCGTGTTGTAGAGGCTCCTGTTCTATAGCTGCTTGATTGGTCTCTCCCATTCGAGATCCATGAAGGATGCCTCCGATTTTGCCGTGGGGGCCATGCTGGGACAGAGGAGGGATGGAGTCCCCTTTTCTATTCACTACGCTAGCCGTACTTTGGATGCCGCTCAGCATAACTACACATTCACTGAGAAGGAGATGCTAGCCGTAGTTTTCGCCCTAGATAAGTTCATATCTTACATCATTGGATCTAGAGTGACCATCTATACAGATCATACCGCCATCAGGTACCTCAGGGCAAAGAAGGATGCCAAATCCAGATTGACCAGATGGATCCTTCTACTCCAGGAGTTTGATATAGAGATTAAGGATAAGCCTGGAGTCAAGAATGTGGTGGTGGATCATCTCTCCCGATTGGAGTATCTTGAGGGTTTTGAGCAGACCGAGCCTATATGTGAGACCTTCCCAGATGAGGCGATCCTTGATATCACCTCTCTCCCATGGTATGCCGATATTGTGAACTATCTTGTCGCCAAGAAAGTTCCACAAGATTGGCCCAGGCAGAAACTTGAGACCTTCCTCGCGAAGGCCAAGTTTTACCATTGGGAGGATCTCGTCCTTTATCATGAAGGAGGGGATAGTATTTGGCGTCGGTGTATTCCTCAGGAGGAGCACCACAGCGTCCTTACTTACTGCCACAAGCTTAAGACAGGAGGACATAACTCCGGGAGGAGAACGATACAGAAAGTGCTCCAATCCGGCCTATGGTGGCCTACTCTCTTCAAGGACTCTGATGAGTTCGTGAAGAGATGTACTGACTGTCAGAGGATGGGCAATTGTGGATAGCGTGATATGATGCCGATGCAGCCCATACACTTCTGTGAGGTTTTTGATGCATGGGGTATCGATTTCATGGGTCCATTCCCTAGGAGTCAGGGATTCGAGTACTTTCTGTTGGCTGTGGATTATGTGAGTCGTTGGGTTGAGGCCATCCCCACCCGAACCGCCGATGCTAGGACTGTTTGCAAATTTTTGAGGAAGAATATCATTTCACGATTTGGGGTACCTCGAGTGTTGATACCTGACGGGGGTCTAATTTTGTCAATGACAAGGTAAAGGTCCTTGCTAGCGAGTTCAACATAGACCATCGCGTAGCCACTCCATACCATCCTCAGACGAATGGTCTTGCTGAAGTGTCGAACAAGGAGATCAAGACTATATTGCAGAAAGTCGTCCGCCCTGACCGAAAGGATTGGTCACAGCTTTTGCACTTGGTCTTGTGGGCATATAGGACGTCTTTCAAGACTCCTTTGGGTACATCTCCCTTTCGCCTCGTTTATGGCAAGCCCTGCCATTTACCTGTTGAGCTGAGACATAGGCCACTTTGGGCTATTACTGAAATACTTATGGATCCAGTGAGTGTAGGAGATCAGAGGAGGGCAGAGTTAGCAGCCCTGGAGGAGCTTCATGATACAACCTTTTCAAACAGCCTACAATATAAGGAGATAGTGAAGGAGTGGCATGATTCTCATATCAGCCACAAGCAATTTGAGCCAGGATAGAGAGTATGGTTGTTTGATTCTAGGCTTCGTTTATTTTTAGGGAAGCTACAGAGCAAATGGAAGGGACCCCATTTTGTTAGAAAGGTACATGACAATGGGAGTATTGATATATCTGAGTTGTCTTCTGATGCTACCTTTCATGTTAACGGCCAGCGGCTCAAGCCATATCTAGATCATGAGCCATGGGTCGTTGACGTTGCCCCGATTCACTTTGCGTGAGAAGTAGTTCTTGACTCACATCTATTGCATCTCACGCCTGATTATCATTGTTCTTCCGACTTGTATAGATCCAGTTGTCTATATCATTCCATTCTTTAGTCCCACACCCCTTTCTCATCTTATGATTATGCTATACTTAGGGTGTACTTTACCCTAAGTATAGGGGGGTTGCAGGACTCTCGGGTATTCTATTGATTCTTTCTACCCCTGTTTTGCTGCCTATACTTAGGGATATTTTACCCTAAGTATAGGGGGGTAGACCCTGTACATCCTACCACTCAGATTTCCCTTCATGTACAGCTTGCTATACTTAGCATTACTTGATCCTAAGTATAGGGGAAAACACCGAGTCCTCTTCATTCTATTCTTTCATTCGTCTTTGTATATACCATTCCTTTTCAATTCCCTATACTAAGCACGAGTTATGTCTTCTTCATCGGTCTTGATCACTCTGAGGACATCGTTCGAGCTAAGTATAGGGGGGGTGTCGTATATATTTCATTTATACGTTAGCCATAACTCGTACTTTGTGTGAGTGTGTTAATAAATAAAACGACTAAAAATCCATAAAAATTTAAAAATTTCCCTTGTACATAAAATTCTTCTTGCACATACCTATCTATTTATAAAAATTATTTTTGTACAAATGTTTGTAAAAATGATTTGTGTAAATATTTTGTAAATATTTTGATATCAAAATTATGTATATAGTACAAACGTTTTGTAAAATGTTTGAAAAATAAAAAGTTTGCAAAAACCTTATGTAAATTTTTGTAAATATTTTGCAAAACTTCGCATCCATGCATACATCCATGTTTTCAAACATTTTCAAAAATTTTGCACATTTGTAAAAATTTGTAAATTGCATATTTGTAAATATTTGTACAGTTTTTCCAAATCATAGTTGACATTTAAACTGGCCTAGAATTAAATTGACAAATGGAGCTTGGTTAAGACCTTAATCCACCTAATTATAAGAGGAACCTTATAGGGCTTAGGATTAAGACTTTTCAGGTCCATTGGGACTTAATTCTTTGAGTCCACTAGGCTATGAGCACATGTCATCTTGATGAGCCTAAGTAGAGCATTTAACAACGCACACATGACTCTCAGAGACAATGGCTTTACTTGCACCAGCACTTTACACATAGCTCTCCACGAATGAGGTGGTGAGGAGGCATTTTCCTTTGGCTTGGGGTAGCATATGAGGGTAGTACTTCTAGGCGGAACCTCTCTTCTTCTTATAGTGAAGGAAGTGCATCTCAACTTGATCTGGTGGTGATGATGTCTAAAGACAGGAGTTGTGGGTTGCAATAAAGCTTCAAAAGAGGGATAGCCTACTGGCTCAAGAGGAAAAACTCCTTATGTATATATGCTGCACCATGTAGATATGTTGTACATATGCACATCAAAAAAAATGTGCAAAAGAAGAAAAACTCCAAAAAAGTGGTGGGTCGGATTGAAAATTTAATAATCCCACCGGAGTGTATATACTCAAATAAAGCGAAGCTTATGTTACACATGACCATCTCATGAAGCTTGGAACGGGAGACTCAGCTACACTGGTTAGAGCTCCCAAGTATACATGGATACACTGGTCATGGTCCATTCTCTTCTTCCCCCTCTTCTTGAGCCGGTTCTTGAACTTACAAGGGAATACCCCGCTCCTTGAGGAAAGAGTTGCCAGACCGAGGCATTAGAGTTACCAGGTTAAGGGAGGTTGTTTCTTTGTCACTTCTGAGGTGGGGAGCTACATATCACTTACACAGTACAAGGAAAGATTCATGGTCATTAGAGTTTGTGTATGTAGACTTGTTCTGATTTAGTTTATTGAGGAGTCTTGACCATAGATTGGTGGAAGTTAGAGGCTGTTAAGTTTTAAGGTTAAGTCCAAATAAGGTTCCGACAAATTAATAATCCAAAGGTCTGACTGAGCTACATATTTCAATTTAATGAAGGAGAATTTAATAATCAACCTTGATTTCCCATCTTTTTCTTTTTTTTTCTCTTTTGCACAGATGAATACCCATTCATCACTCTTTATTCTTATATTTTAGCTACAAAAAACCTTTGCAAATATATGTATATCTCTGTAAATACAAATAATTACCAAAGTGCATGCATTGTATAAAAGTAAATAATTAGCATGTTTTTGTCCATAAATAAAAGAATAAAGAGACAAAAGAAAAAGAGGGAAATATTTAGAATAAATATTGAGCAACCTAATCCCAAGGGAGGGCTCAGCATGGGCGTGACCGCATAAAATCCCAAGTAGAGAGAGATAAGGAAGCTCATGTGTGTAAATGTACCTGTAAATATAATAAAAATATTTTCCTCTAGTAATAAAATAAAAATGGGTTTGTATATTTGTATATACTTGTAAATACAAAATCAAAAGAAAAATAAGAAAATTAAAAAGAAATAAAAAGATCTTCTTCACTTGTATATATTCACCTTGTACATAGAACACCTTTCCCTAGTTATTTCACCTTGTAAATATATAAATTTAATTCCATTAAATTTTGTACATATTCAATATCCTATTATGTGAATAAATAAAATAAAAATCATAAAAACAAAAATCAAATAAAAAGAACAAAAATCAAAACCAAAAGAAACATTGTATACTTACCATGTATATATATGTATATAAAAATTTATTTCACCCTTGTTCATAAATAATAAAAATAAAATAAAAAATATCAAAATATTCCTAATTTTATTCTATAAATAAATAAAACATAAGATGGGAATAAAAATGCATAAAAATAATTAGTTAAAAATCAAAAATTAAAAATCTATATTGTATATATACCTATGCATAGTACTATATTGTACATACTCTATTTTATTTCAAATAAATTAATTAAAAATCACACAAAATAGTTTATAAATAAAAAAAACATTTTTCATGTTTAAAGTTTTTCCTAATTCAGCCATTTATTATTTTATTTCGAATTTCTAAATATTTATGACATCGCCAATTCTCATTGGTCCATGGGGGATGTTGACCCCCCGGTCAACTCCCCCCCTTGGACCACAGAGTTCCGGATCCGAGCCCTCGACCAGATTTCTCGATATTATCCCCACTCGATCCGACGCCCAAATCCGTAAATCCCGGGCTCTACTTCTTCCTCTTGCATCCGTGATCCACGCCCGGCAGGGGTTCTTGGAATCCGCGCTCCGAGCTTCACGCCCGACTCCCCTCTAGTCGGACCCCTAGATTTATCTAGTCTGAGCTCCGCCCCCATTTTCACGCATCTTTGGCTCCCATCTCTCCACCCCAGGACCTCCATTGTTCTCGCCTGAGTGACAGCTCGCGAGTGACGGTGTTGCAACGAGGAAGGAGCGTGTAGACCATCGATCCGGCGACCTAGCGCCGCCGTGCGCCGCCACCAGTGTGGAGCTTGAGCCTCGGGCCTCGACGTCCCTCGAGGCAAAGACCAGGAGCTCCCGGAGCTCGTCCACAGTCGAATCCACACATCCGGTAAGCTTAATTCCTTCTATATTTCTTGAATTTCAGTTTTCGCCCAATTTCATCTTCCGCAGTCCCCGATCGATTCCGACCATCTCCGTCACTCCCTCGATCATCGGACTCGACCTTCATCATCACGAGACCTCTCCGCACCTTCTGCACCCACTCACACCCCCTGTCTCGCCCCGGAGTAGGCACTTGGAGCTCTACCTCCGTTGCCTCGCCGGAGCTCCCCCATCTCGACGCATCGTTCATCCCCATCACCCCTAACCGGGTCGCGGCATTTTACCCTCGACCCAGGAGTATGTTGCATAGCTTTGCAGGTCCAGAGGAGCCCATCTGAGGGCTTGACATTCAGGAGTAGCAGCTCCAGCTCCGCCGGTGTCGCCTGAGCTCTTCGGAGCTCCGTTGCGCCATCGGAGGGGCTCTTTAGACGCGGGAGGCCCATGCGTGTCTTCTCCGATCATTAGCAGCCTCCAAGGAGCTCCCCAGCGCACACACGAGCCCGACGAAACTCGCCGGCCACGAGTTCTTGGAGCATCCTCCCCGACCGTTCATCCAACCCTCCAGCTCCAGATTCACATCGAGCCGTCCATTCGAGGAGCAGCAGCAACCGTTCGATCCTTAGAGGGTGGATCTCGACCGTCAGATCAGCGAGGGTTAGCCACAGTGCCCAGGAGACGTTCGATCATCCACGTGGCTAAGCCTCCACTGTCCGATCCGAGCTGAGACCTGTCGTTCACCCACGGCGATTCACAGCCGTCAGATCCTCCACGTGGGAGGTCCTCAGCCATCCGATCCAAGCGGGGTTCCTTCGTTGAAGCGCCGCGCCTCCTCCACCGTCAGATTCGATACGTGGCGTGCATCTAGCCCTCCGCTTAATAAAGGGTAAATATCCCTTAGGCCCTTAGCTTTTTAGTTGTTAATATCTAGTCCTGTAAATATTTTAGATTTTAGTTTGGTAAATTGCATAGAGGACCTTGTCATTTACGTTAATTGCACTTATACCCCTGTACGTTGTGGGACACGTGCTTCGACACGTGACTTCTTGGGATAATTGCATGTATGGGCCTGATATTTTGAGGTGTTCATGAATGAAAATAGATTTTTAGTATTTGCAGATCTGCCCCTGTGAGTGTTCTAATTGTGCATGTGCCAATTTTCTTGGGCTTTTATACTTTTGCCCCTAGACTTTTAGTACGGGTTACTATTTAGTCTAGGGACTTAAGTTTTATTGCAAAACGGTCCCTGAGTACCCAGGTGACGCACGTGGCGCGTGAGATTTTGGAATTTTTGCACTGGACCCCCCTGGGTTTCTTGGATTGTTACTTTTAGGCCTCCAAAGTATATTTTTATGACAAATAGGTCCATGTGACTGTGGGCTTGTATTTGTTGTAAATAAAATATCAAATATCATCCAAATTACGTGAAAATTTGACACGTGGCTCCTGCCACAGTGTAGAATTTTCATTGAATTTTTGGAAATTTTTGGAGCCCATTTATTATTTTTAAAAATTCAAAAACCCACTTTTTTCTTACTATCCAGTTCTAAAAATCACAAAAAATATAAAAAGACCTTAAAAATTATAAAAAAATTAAATATTGTTGTCTTGCTGTGCTTGATTTTCTGACCAAGTTTGGTCATTTTTGGACATATAGAAAATTTAAAAATTGAAAAACATTGAAAAACTTATAAAAATTCTAATAATTAAAAGAAAAATCCAAAAATAATTAATCCATTGCCTAATTTTTCCTTGCATTCCACACTTTGCAGGAAAATTACCTCCAGGCTTAGATAGGGCCATTATCTATTTTATTTTGGCCCTCCAAGACTGACTGGACAGCAACACTCTTTTCTTTTCTTGTTTCATTTTTATAAAATTCCCTAAAAATCAAAAAAACCTCAAAAATTAACCAAAAATATAGAAAAATATAAAAAAACATTAAAACGTTTTTGTTTGAATTTTTGGGTGAATTTTGAGTAGTTAAATAATTGTGTGAAGTTGCTGGTTTCCTTGACTTTCTTATTTTCCTTATTATTTAAAAATCCAAAAATATAAAAATATTAAAAACCCACCAAAAATAATTTTCTCTTGTTTATTTTCACTTTCGACTACTTCGTAGGCCGTAAGATCATCACGTGCTCCATGAGTCTGACCCTGGTCGCTATACCAGGCTAATCCAATAGCCAGGGCCACTACTGATTTTATTTGATTTTTATCTTGTTTTGGTGGTCTGATCCATAATTTTCTTGATTGACTGATTGATTTCCGAGACTCGGGTCGTAACAACCTTACCTCTATTTTTTTCACCCGATCTTGGTGATTTTTCTGGTCATCAGAATGGCTTCTGAACTCGAGCTATCGAGAAGAGGAGGGGTGGGTCTAGACCGGACTCTCTGGATTGGAGGCTGGTGGTCAGCTAGTTGTTCTTTCGAGTAGCACTGTTGTTTAGGGACTCGGTTTTCCGCTTGCACCATTTAGGTAGTTTACTTTCTGTCTTTCAATTCTGCGCGGATCATTTTGCATGTAGACTGCTGGAGTCAGGTACGCATTTCTTACTCTGCATGCATCATTGATTTCATCGCGCATCGGCTTTTTCGTCTTCTCCCCCTGTTTTGGACTTAATAATCAGGAGAACCGAAAAATTCGTTAGGCGATTTATTTGATCATTGAAAAATATCTAAAAAGAAAAACAATAAAATTTGGGACTGCTAACACTATCGACCCTAAAAGACACCTCACTTAAAAATCTGTCTTAGGGAGAGCAACCCCCTCATTGTCTGTTTTGCTTGCGCGAGAGAGTGACCCCGCACACTAGGTAAAGCCCTCCGATATTCTTCTCGACTGATTACCGGCTATTTCTGTACGGGACAGTCGGTTGAGAAAATATCGGGAAACCCAACAGGTCACGTAATCGCACTGCTATCCTGACTGATCACCAAAATAAAATTGACAAGATAATTGACCGAGCCTTTACGGTCTTCAGCTTACGTTGCGTTGGTGAATCGGGGGTTTGCTTCTGATCATAATTGTTACCAGATCTCATCTGCACTACTCATCAGATCACGATGATGGCAGGAGGACTCTTAGGCAGCCTCTGGCTGCACCGCTTTTTAGCACTCTAGTCCACTCATCTAGGTCGGTTCGTGGGAGCTCAAACCCGCTCTCCGAACCCGAGTTTGATTCCGCCCTGTTCCCCCTCGACCCCCCTTCTTCTGAGACCGAGATACCGGTGCCAGAGGAGAGACAGACAGATGATTTATCGGCACCTGAGTTTGGATGTTTTAATTTTTCAGAGACTATGGCCGGCAGCAGTGATGACCGCACTGGAGGTCCCCGAGGAGATCAGACATTCGTCTTGGACCAGGGTGCGATCAACTCCACCCTGATCGCCTCACTAGACTCAGTTCAGCAGCAGTTGAGGGATCAGGGATCTTTTATGATAGAGATGAAGCGCGAGATGGAGCAGATGAGAGCCGACCGCGAGCAACGCGGCCCAGGGGGAAGACCCGACGATGCGGCACCAGCCGCAGCAGCCGCCGCCGCCGCAGCAGGAGCAGCAGCACCGCCGCCGCCGCCGATGCGGGAGTTACACTACTCCAGATCGATTTTAACGCACCGTTGGGTGATACTTCCAGTAATTGTGGGGGACTTCAAGTTCCCCCCGAACACACTTCAGCTTCTACCCCGGTTTCATGGGCTGGATACTGAGGAGCCCCATCTCCACCTTCAGGAGTTCGAGATGATATGCAGCATTGTCCACGATCGTCAGGTGGACCAGGATACCATACGGATGATCACCTTCCCCTTCTCCTTAGCAGACAGAGCAGCCACCTGGCTGAAGCAATTGGGGAAGTTCGTCTACACTTGGGAGCAGCTCCGCACCGAGTACTTGCATAAGTACTATCCACTCGGGCGGACGAACGCTGCTAGAGCCCTGATTAGCAACTTATCCATGCTCCCCAACGAGCAGTTCCACGAGGCATGGGAGAGGTTCAGAGAACTGACCGACAGATGCCCGCACCATGACATTTCCAAGCCGAACCTTGTTTAGAGCTTTTTCAGCAGGCTGACACCAGAGCTTCAGGGCTTGGTGAACGCTTCTTGTGGTGGGTCTTACTTCGCCAAGGATCACGATCAGGTCTAGGCCATCTACGAGGAGATGGCTGAGAACTATATGGTGATGTCCCAGACCCGATTGTATACACAGGGCAGACCCCAGTAGTCACAGACTGTGCAGTACCAGAGGATAGCACGGGTCGACGCTGGTCCATCCAGTTCGTCAGCGGTAGCAGCAGCACAGGCCGAGTCCAAGCCGCAGACATGGGGATCATCAGCGAGAAGCTGGACCGGATGGAAATCATAGAGAAGAAGCAGTGCCAGGGCATCACGCAGATGGAGCAGATGGCACAGACTCTGAGTGACTTGAAGACACATCTCATGTGTCTCCAGGAGGCACAGACGACTTCACATCCTCGTCTTCAGGCACGAGGCGATCTGAGTAGCAGCATCAGCTCATCCCAGCGCTCCAGCTCCCACCAACAGCCTAGACAGGTCCATCTTGTACAGGTGGAGCCGTACCAGCAGCCGCAGCTCACCTACCAGGCACCACCATCCGTTGACACTCAGATGGTGGTATACCAGCCGGATCAGTCTCTGGCAGTACTCCTGCTAGACCCTTACGATTCAGAGCCGTTCATGGATGTCAACAGGATTTGGTACGATCGCCCCCAGCCCGGTATCCGACAAGACCATACCGGATTTCGTTGGGCGGCCGGAGGTGCCCAGCCCCAGCAGCAGCCGTCAGGACAGGGTGGCCTATACAACCATCAGAGGGATCACCAGCAGCAACAGCCCCCAGCATATACACAGCCACAACAGTCACCGCAGTATGATCCTCGTACCCATCAGCAGGGACAGTCTTGGAGGCGTGAGCAGCCTCATCATCAGCAGCAGCATCCACAGTATTACCCCTCTCACACACAGCAGCAGTAGCTTCACTTACAGAGAGGCTACCCGTCAGGTTCTCATGGGCCATCCTATGAGAACCCCGCCTTGGATGACATAGCCCGCCTCCTCACAGATCAACAGGCTACCTTTCGACGGGAGATGGATGAGTTCCGCCACGAGATGCGGGACATTGTGAGAGGGAAGGCCGCCATCCCTGCCCAGATAGAGCCCAATCCAAACAACCTTAAGAGGAAGTCTTAGCAGGTAGTTTGTACTGAGTATGCCACTCCGAGTGATGTTTTTGGTGATATGTCTGCATATCTTTTTGATACTGACTTTGTCACACTTAGGAGCGGTAGGATGCCAGCAGGCGTCGACTCGTCTGAGCGACACCCTGAGGATACATCCAGAGCGCCCAACGAGGAGGAGAGCGGTACTGAGGCCGCTAGAGATGATGACGGTGGTAATGATGCCACCACGGATGCTGTACCCACCAGCGGTACTGAGGCCGCCGTTTCACCAGTTGGAGGAGGTGGTACTGAGGCCACCCATTTTGCCGAGCCAGAGCGTGGTACTGAGACCGCCCGTTTAACAGCCGATGGTGGTGCTGATGCCACCAGTTCTTCTGAGATTCCTGTTGTTTTTCCTGTTACTGATGTATCTCGGAACACTTTTAAAGGAAAGGGTTTATGTTCTTCTGGTCCCACTGTGGTGCTTGATGTATGTATGGATCCGGCCGTCGAGCCGTCTAGACCCTCTCCTAGTCTTTCATCTGAGAAGGACCCTGTGATCCCCTTCCCTAGAGCCCTTCAGATGGGGAAGGGGAAGAAAAATGGAAATCCAAAAAAAGGCTGCAGGAAGAGTTCAGCCAGCAGATGATAGATCGGTTTCACATACAACTGACTCTTCAGGAGGCTTTGCAGCACATCCCTCTTCTTCAGAGTTCCCTTAGAGACAGGACTACAGTCAGGAGGAAGAGGAGGAACCACCACTCAGAGATTCATGTGCTGACGAGAGCCACTTGTTTCGCGATCCAGATCGTCTGCCGACCAAGAGGCCAAATTCAGGAGCCCCTTATGTCAGATGCCATATCAGTGAGCAGAGGTTCGACCGTACTCTATTAGACAGCGGATCGTCGATCAACTTACTTCCGGCAGCCCTTCTCGACCGCTTCGAGTTGGGCACTCTTAGACAGAGCAGGACAATCCTTCATTTTGCTGATCGATCTGTTAAGAGGCCGAAGGGGTTGCTTAGAGACGTTGTCGTCACGATTCAGGGCCTGCAATTCCCCGTGGACTTCGTAGTGTTGGACATGGAGATCCCTGAGTCAGTGACCGATACCCCCATCATTCTAGGTCGCTCGTTCTTGGCCACAGCCAAGGCAGTGACCGACCATGATAGCGGAAAGGTATACTTTCACGTCGAGGGCAAACGTGTACAAATAGAGACGGTCGAGGACGGCAGAGCCAGAGACAGAGCATGCTCAGAGACTACTTCCGATACAGAGCAAATGACAGATGCCGGGCTAGACATCCACCAGGACTGCAACTTTGTGATTACAGATGATGAGGCAATATGGGCAGATCCAGATGCACAGGCCATCCTCTCACCTTCAGAGTCCGCTAATGCAGAGACGCTAGCAGAGGAGAGCTTGGAGAGCACATTCCTGGTCCAGGATACTTTTGAGGCAGCAGAGCCGGTTCTCGACCGCGAGACTGATTTTTGTGATGATGGTGGTACTGAGGCCACCTTGGATGATACAGATCCCTCGGAGTTAGGTTTTGACTGGGAAGAGTTTGATGATTACATACTAGATCTGACTTCCACTGAGCCTGCAGCTAGGGAGGAGGTAGATGCCGAGCAGAGCAGAGACAGTCTAGCAGGGTAGCCTTCTCTAGACCCAGTTTGCGAGAGAGCTCTCATTTTCCCGAGAAGATTTGGCCACATACACTCGGATTCTTCAGAAGCCAGATTTGCCAGCACGAGTTTGTCCAGAGCTGAAGCCACTACATGCGTCGTTGAAGTATAGGTTCCTTGCGGGTGAGCATGAGATGTACCCAGTCATTATCTCCGCCGATTTGACTGGAGAGAAAGAATCCCGTTTGATGGGGGTTTATGAAAAGAACTGCAAGGCGATAGGATGGAGCGTAGTAGATCTCCAGGGGATAAGTCTGGCCCTGTGCTCCCACCATATCTATCTCGAGGATGAGGCAAAGCCGTCGCGTGAGTTCCAGCGGCGGCTGAACCCGAATCTGAGAGAGGTTGTTATGAAGGAAATTTCGAAGTGGTGGAGCGCCGATTTTATCTACCCCATCTCCGACTCCAAGTGGGTCAGTCCGTTACATGTGGTGCCCAAGAAGACGGGCATCACTACAGTGGTTACGGAGTCTGGAGAGGAGATCGCTACACGAGTACCCACTTCTTGGAGGGTCTGCGTAGATTACAGACGACTCAATCAGGCCACCAAGAAGGATCACTTCCCCCTGCCCTTTATTGATCAGATCATTGAGAGACTGGCAGGGAAGAGCCACTACTGTTTTCTGGATGGGTACTCGGGCTACAACCAGGTGGCCATCGCTCCTGAGGACCAGGACAAGACTACCTTTACCTGTCCCTTCGGCACATACGCCTTCCGACGCATGCCATTTGGGCTATGCAACGCCCCTGTGACTTTTCGGATATGCATGCTGTCAATCTTTTCGGACATGGTAGGGGAGTGCTTGGAGGTCTTCATAGATGATTTCTCGGTTTACAGCGACGGATTCGACTCCTATCTTGACTGCCTAGACCGAGTACTTCAGCGATGTATAGAGGTTCGCCTGGTATTATCTTGGGAGAAGAGTCACTTCATGGTGACTCAAGGGACGGTGCTTGGCCACATCATCTCCAACAGGGGCATGGAGGTTGATCCGGCCAAGGTGGATGTCATTAGCAAACTTGCACCACCGTCCAACTTGCGGCAGTTACGGTCTTTTCTGGGGCACGTTGGTTTCTACCAGCAATTCATTCGTGATTTCAGTAGAGTTGCCCGACCGTTGAATGATCTGTTGATGAAAGACACCGAGTTCCTTGTCGATGAAAAGTGTCTTTCGTCGTTTGAGACTCTCAAGAGATGTGTGATAGAGGCTCCTGTCCTTCAGCCACCCGATTGGTCTCTCCCATTCGAGATCATAACAGACGCCTCCGATTTTACCGTGGGGGCTGTGCTAGGACAGAGGAGGGACGGAGTTCCATTTGCCATCCACTACGCTAGCTGCACATTGGATTCCGCGCAGGGGAATTACACAGTCACAAAGAAGGAGATGCTAGCCGTAGTCTTCGCCCTAGATAAGTTCAGATCGTACATTATTGGATCTAGAGTGACCTTGTATACTGATCATACCGCCATCAGGTACCTCATGGCAAAGAAGGATGCCAAAGCCAAACTGACTAGATGGATCCTTCTACTCCAGGAGTTTGACATAGAGATTAAGGATAAGCCTGGAGTCAAGAATGTGGTGGCGGATCATCTCTCCCGATTGGAGTATCTTGAGGATTCTGAGCAGATTGACCCTATTTGTGAGACCTTTCCAGATGAGGCGATCCTTGCTATCGCCTCGCTCCCATGGTACGCCGATATTGTGAACTATCTTGTTGCCAAGAAAGTTCCATAAGATTGGCCCAGACAGAGGCTTGAGACCTTCCTCACGAAGGCCAAGTCCTACCATTGGGAGGAGCCCATCCTTTACCACGAAGGAGGGGATAGAGTCTGGCGTAGGTGCAATCCTCAGGAGGAGCATCATAGCGTCCACACTTACTTCCACAAGCTGGAGGCAGGAGGACATCACTCAGGGAGGAGAACGACACAGAAAGTGCTCCAATCAGGCCTATGGTGGCCTACTCTCTTCAAGGACTCTGATGAGTTAGTGAAGAGATGTACTGACTGTCAGAGGATGGGCACTTGTGGACAACGTGATATGATGCCGATGCAGCCCATTCACTTCTGTGAGGTTTTTGACGCACGGGGCATCGATTTCATGGGTCCATTCCCTAAGAGTCAGGGATTTCAGTACATTCTGTTGGCCGTTGATTATGTGAGTCGTTGGGTTGAGGCCATCCCCGCCCGAACCGCTGATGCCAGGACAGTCTGCAGATTTTTGAGGAAGCACATCATTACACGGTTCGGGGTACCTCGAGTATTGATATCTTATGGGGGGTCTCATTTCATCAACGACCAGGTGAAGGCCCTTGCTAGCGAGTTCGGCATAGACCATCGAGTTGCCACTCCATACCATCCACAGACGAATGATCTAGCCGAGGTGTCGAACATGGAGATAAAGACTATATTGCAGAAAGTCATCTGCCCTGACCGAAAGGATTGGTCACAGCTTTTAGACTCGGTCTTGTGGGCATATAGGACGTCTTTCAAGACACCATTGGGAACATCTCCCTTTCGCCTCGTATATGGTAAGCCGTGCCATTTACCCGTTGAGTTGAGACACATGTCACTTTGGGTAGTTACAGATATTATTTTGGATCCAGATAGTGTAGGAGACCAGAGGAGGGCAGAGTTAGCAGCCCTGGAGGAGCTTCGTGATACCGCCTTCTCAAACAGCCTACAGTACAAGGAGAGAGTGATGGAGTGACATGATTCTCATATCAACCACAAGCATTTTGAGCCTGGACAGAGAGTATGGCTATTTGATGCTAGGCTTCGTCTATTTCCAGGGAAGCTACAGAGCAAATGGAAGGGACCTTATCTTGTGAGAAAGGTACATGACAACGGGAGCATTGATATATCTGAGTTATCATCTGAGAGTACCTTTCGAGTGAACGGCCATCGGCTCAAGCCATTTCTAGATCATGAGCCGCGGGTCGTTGATGTCTCCCCTATTCATTTTGCGTGAGATGTGGTCTCTTGACTCACATCTATTGCATCTCACGCCTAATTATCACTGTTCTTCCGACCTGTATAGATCCAGTTGTCCATATCACTCTATTCTTTAGTCCCACATCCCTTTTCTCATCCTATGATTATGCTATATTTAGGGTGTACTTTACCTTAAGTATAGGGGGATGTAGGACCTTCGGGTATTCTTTGATTCTTTCTACCCCTGTTTTGCTGCCTATACTTAGGGATATTTCACCCTAACTATAGGGGGGGGGGTAGACTCTGTACATCCTTCAGTCGGATTTCCCTTCATGTACAACTTCCTATACTTAGGATTACTTGATCCTAAGTTTAGGGGAAAACACCGAGTTCTCCTCATTCTATTCTTTCATTCATCTCTGTATCTAGCCATTCCTTTTCACTCCCTTATACTAAGCACGAGTTATGTCTTCTTCATCGCTCTTGATCACTCTGAGGACATCGTTCGAGCTAAGTATAGGGGGGGTGTGTATATATTTCATATATACTTTAGCCATAACTCGTACTTTGTGTGAGTGTGTGAATAAATAAAAATGGCTAAAAACTCATAAAAATTAAATTTTTTTTCTCCTTTGTATATAAAATTCATCTTGCACATACCTATTTATTTATACAATTTTTTTGTACAAATGATTGTAAAATGATTTGTGTAAAGGATTTGTAAATATTTTCACATAAAAATTAGGTATATAGTACAAAATTTTCCCAAAATGTTTTGAAAACAAAAAGTTTGCAGAAACCTTGTAAATGTTTGTAAATATTTTGCAAAACTCGCATTCATGCATACATCCATGTTTTCAAACATTTTTCAAAAATTTTGCACGATTGTAAATATTTGTAAAGTGCATATTTGTAAATAGCATCTTTGTAAATATTTATATAGTTTTCCTGGATTCTAGTTGACATTTAAACTAGCCTGGAATTAAATTGAGAAATGGAGCTTGATTAAGATCTTAATCCACCTAATTCTAAGAGGAACCTTATAGGGCTTAGGGTTAAGGCTTTTCAGGTCCATTGGGACTTAATTCTTTGAGTCCACTAGGCTATGAGCATATGTCATCTTGATGATCCTAAGTAGAGCACTTAACAACACACGCATGACTTTTAGAGACAATGGCTTGACTTGCACCAGCACTTTACACATAGCTCTCCACGGATGAGGTGGTGAGGAGGCAGTTTCCTTTGGCTTGGGGTAGCATATGAGGGTAGTACTTCTAGGCGAAACCTCTCTTCTTCTTCTAGTGAAGGAAGTGCGTCTCAACTTGGCCTGGTGGTGATGAAGTCTAAAGACTGAAGTTGTGGGTTGCAATAAAGCTTCAAAAGAGGGATAGTCTACTGGCTCAAGAGGAAAAACTCCTTGTATATATGCTGCACCATGTAGATATGTTGTACAGTTGCACATGAAAAAAATGTGCAAAAAGAAAAGAACTCCAAAAAAGTGGTGGGTCGGATTGAAAATTTAATAACCCCACCGGAGTGTATATAGTCAAATAAACAGAAGCTTATGGTATACATGTTACATCTCATGAAGCTTGCAGCGGGAGACTCAGCTACACTGGTTAGAGCTCCCAAGGATACATGGCTACACTAGCCATGGTCCATTATCTTCTTCCCCCTTTTCTTGAGCCGGTTGCACTTGAACTTAGAAGGGAATGCCCCGCTTCTCGAGGAAAGAGTTGCTAGACCAAGGCATTAGAGTTACCAGGTTGGGGGAGGTTGTTTCTTTGTTACTTCTGAGGTGGAGAGCTACATCTCACTTACATGGCATGGAAAGATTCATGGTCATTAGAGTTTGTGTATGTAGACTTGTTCTGATCTGGTTTATTGAGGAGTCTTGCCCATAGATTGGTGGAACTTAGAGGATGTTGAGTTTTAAGCTTAAGTCCAAATAAGGTTCCGACACATTAATAATCCAAAGATCTGATCGAGCTCCATATTTTAATTTAATGAAGGCAAGTTTAATAATCATCCTTAATCCATGCATATTCTCCTCTTTTTCTTTTTCTTTCTCTTTTTCACTTCTTTTTTAAATAAGTGTTTGCTAAGGGACTAGCAAAGTTAAGTATAGGGGGGTGATGAATACCCATTCATCACTTTTTATTCTTATATTTTAGCTACAAAAAACCTTTGCAAATACATGTATATCTCTGTAAATACAAATAATTACCAAAGTGCATGCATTGTAAAAAAGTAAATAATTAACATGTTTTTGTGCATAAATAAAGGAATAAAGAGACAAAAGAAAAAGAGGGAGATATTTAGAATAAATATTGAGCAACCTAATCCCAAGGGAGGGCTTAGCATGGGCCTGACAGCATAAAAGCCCAAGTAGAGAGAGATAAGGAAGCTCATGTGTGTAAATGCACCTGTAAATATAATAACAATATTTTCCTCTAATAATAAAATAAAAATGGGTTTGTATATTTGTATATACTTGTAAATACAAAATCAAAAGAAAAATAAGAAAATTAAAAAGAAATAAAAAGATCTTCTTCACTTGTATATATTCACCTTGTACATAGAACACCTTTCCCTAGTTATTTCACCTTGTAAATATATAAATTTAATTCCATTAAATTTTGTACATATTCCATATCCTATTATGTGAATAAATAAAAAAATCATAAAAACAAAAATCAAATAAAAAGAACAAAAATCAAAACCAAAAGAAACATTGTATACTTACCATGTATATATATGTATATAAAAATTTATTTCACCCTTGTTCGTAAATAATAAAAATAAAATAAAAATATCAAAATATTCCTAAATTAATTCTATAAATAAATAAAACATAAGATGGGAATAAAAATGCACAAAAATAATTAATTAAAAATCAAAAATTAAAAATCTATATTGTATATATACCTATGCATAGTACTATATTGTACATACTCTATTTTTATTTCAAAAAAATTAATTAAAAATCACAAAAAAATAGTTTATAAATAAATAAATATTTTTCATGTTTTAAGTTTTTCCTAGTTCGGCCATTTATTATTTTATTTCGAATTTCTAAATATGTATGACATGGCCAATTCTCATTGGTCCACGGGGGACGTTGACCCCCCGGTCAACTCCCCCCTTGGACCACAGAGTTCCGGATCCGAGCCCTCGACTCGATTTCTCGATATTATCCCCACTCGATCCGACACCCGAATCCGTAAATCTCGGGCTCTACTTCTTCCTCTTGCATCCTTGATCCACGCCCGACAGGGGTTCCTGGGATCCTCGCTCCGAGCTTCACGCCCGACTCCCCTCTAGCCGAACCCCTAGATGTATATAGTCTGAGCTCCGCCCCCATTTTCACGCATCTTTGGCTCCCATCTCTCCACCCCAGGACCTCCATTGTTCTCACCTGAGTGACAGCTCGCGAGTGACGGTGTTGCAGCGAGGAAGGAGCGTGTAGACCATCGATCCGGCGACCTAGCGCCGTCGTGCGCCGCCACCAGTGTGGTGCTTGAGCCTCGGGCCTCGACGTCCCTCGAGGCGAAGACCAGGAGCTCTCGGAGATTGTCCACAGTCGAGTCTACACACCCGATAAGCTTAATTCCTTCTATATTTCTCGAATTTTAGTTTTCGCCCAATTTCATCTTCCACCGTCCCCGATCGATTCTGACCATCTCCGTCACTCCCTCGATCATCAGAGTCGACCTTCATCATCACGAGACCTCTCCGCACCTTCTGCTCCCACTCACACCCCTGTCTCGCCCCGGAGCAGGCACTTGGAGCTCCACCTCCGTCGCCTCGCCGGAGCTCCCCCATCTCGATGCATCGTTCATCCACATCACCCCTAACCGGGTCGAGGCATTTTGCCCTCGACCCAGGAGTCTGTTGCATAGCTTTGCAGGTCCAGAGGAGCCCATCTGAGGGCTTGACATTCAGGAGCAGCAGCTCCAGCTCCGCCGGTGTCGCCTGAGCTCTCCGGAGCTCTGTTGCGCCATCGAAGGGGCTCTTTAGACACGGGAGGCCCAGGCGTGTCTTCTCCGATCATCAGCAGCCTCCGAGGAGCTCCCCAGCGCGCACACGAGCTCGGCAAAACTCGCCGGCCACGAGTTCTTGGAGCATCATCCCCGACCGTCCATCCAGCCCTCCAGCTCCAGATTCACATCGAGCCGTCCATTTGAGGAGCAGCAGCAGGCGTTCGATCCTTAGAGGGTGGATCTCGGCCGTCAGATCAGCGAGGGTTAGCCACAGTTCCCAGGAGACGTTCGATCATCCACGTGGCTAAGCCTCCACCGTCCGATCCGAGCTGAGACCTGTCGTTTACCCACGACGATTCACAGCCGTCAGATCCTCCATGTGGGAGGTCCTCAGCAGTCTGATCCAAGAGGGGTTCCTTCGTTGAAGCGCCGTGCCTCCTCCACCGTCAGATTCGATACGTGGCGTGCATCCAACCCTCCGCTTAATAAAGGGTAAATATCCCTTTGGCCCTTAGATTTTTAGTTGTTAATATCTAGTCCTATAAATATTTTAGAACTTTTATTTTAGTTTGGTAAATTGCATAGAGGACCTTGTCATTTACATTAATTGCACTTATACCCCTGTACGTTGTGGGACATCGACACGTGATTTCTTGGGATAATTGCATGCATGGGCCTGATATTTTGAGGTGTTCATGAATGAAAATAGATTTTTAGTATTTGTAGATATGCCCCTGTGAGTGTTTTAATTGTGCATGTGCCAATTTTCTTGGGCTTTTTATACTTTTGCCCCTGGACTTTTAGTACGGGTTACTATTTAGTCCAGGGACTTAAGTTTTATTTCAAAACGGTCCCTGAGTGCCCAGGTCACGCGCGTGACGCGTGAGTTTTTGGATTTTTTGCACTGGACCCCTTGGGTTTCTTGGATTGTTACTTTTAGGCCCCCAAAGTATATTTTTATGACAAATAGGTCCCTGTGACTATGGGCTTGTATTTGTTGTAAATAAAATATCAAATATCATCCAAATTACGTGAAAATTTGATACGTGGCTCCTGCCACAGTGTAGAATTTTCACTGAATTTTGGGAAAATTTTGAAGCCCATTTATTATTTTTAAAAAATTCAAAAACCCGTATTTTTCTTACTGTCCAGTTCTAGAAATCACAAAAAATATTAAAACAACTTCAAAAATTACAAAAAAATAAAATATTGTTTGTCTTGCAATGCTTGATTTTCTGACCAAGTTTGGTCATTTATGGACATATAGAAAGTTTAAAAATTGTAAAACATTGAAAAAATATTAAAAATTCTAATAATTAAAAGAAAAATCCAAAAATAAAAAACCCAGTGCCTAATTTTTCCTTGTATTCCACACTTTACAGGAAAATTACCTCCAGGCTGGATAGGCCATTATCTATTTATTTTGGCCCTCCAAGACTGATTGGACAGCAGCACTCTTTTCTTTTCTTGTTTCATTTTTATAAAATTCCCTAAAAATCAGAAAAACCCTAAAAGTTAACCAAA
The DNA here is from genome assembly GCA_037367405.1 of Ottelia alismoides. Taxonomy (NCBI): domain Eukaryota; kingdom Viridiplantae; phylum Streptophyta; class Magnoliopsida; order Alismatales; family Hydrocharitaceae; genus Ottelia; species Ottelia alismoides. The sequence goes on from JAZKJV010008163.1 coordinate 129,603, forward strand.
AACATAGAAAAATATAAAAAACATAAAAACATTTTTGTTTGAATTTTTGGGTGAATTTTCAGTAGTTAAATAATTGTGTGAAGTTGCTGGTTTCCTTGACTTTCTTATTTTCCTTATTATTTAAAAATCCAAAAAAAATATAAAAATATTAAAAACCCACCAAAATAAAATTCTCTTATTTATTTTCACTTTCGACTACTTCGTAGGCCGCAAGGTCATCACGTGCTCCCTGAGTCCGATCTTGGTCGCTATACCAGGCTAATCCAATAGCCAGGGCCACTACTGATTTTATTTGATTTTTATCTTGTTTTTGTGGTTTGATCCATAATTTTCTTGATTGACTGATTGATTTCCAAGACTCGGGTCGCAACGACCTTAGCTCTATTTTTATTCACCCGAGTCTTGGTAATTTTTCTGGTCATCATGCACTTCTTTTTCAAATAAGTGTTTGCTAAGGGACTAGCAAAAGTAAAGTATATGGGGGGTGACGAATCCCCATTCATCATTCTTTATTCCTTTATTTTTGCTAGAAATCTTGGCAAAATACCTTGTAATTACTTGTAAATGCAATAAGTTGTCAAAATGCATGCACCATAAAGAGCCATAATTAGCATATTTTTGTGTAAAAATAAAGGAATAAAGAAATAAATAAAAAGAGGAAAATATTTAGAATAAATATTGAGTGACCTGAACCCAAGGGAGGGCCAATCATTGGCCTGACCGCAAAATAAATCAAGTAGAGAGAGATAGTGCCATTCATCATTGTGCATATTTTCTCTTTTTATGTATATAATTTATTTTTCAAAAAAAATATATTTACGTTCCTCATAATGTGTATATATTTATAAAAATAAAATAAAAAAAATAAAAATAAAAATAAACTAAAAATAAATTCTCTCTCTTCCCCTTGTATATACCATGTATACATGTACACACACACACACACACATATATATATTACCCTTGTAATTACACAATAAAAATTAAATAAAAATTATTTTGAATCCCATAGTTTATGTTGTAAATAAATAAAATATAAAATACAGATGATTATACAAAAATAAACAATTGAAAATAAAAATAAAAAACACATAGGTACATACCTGTATATAATATAATACTATGTACATTTATTAATTTATTTTTTTAAAAATAAATAAAAATCACAAAAAATACTTTGAAAAAAATAAACATTTTTCATGTTGAAATTTTTTCAAAATAAAATCATTTACTATTTTAAATTGAATTTTTAATTAATTTCCAATGGAATATTTCCATTAGTCCACGGGGGATTGTTGACCCCCGGTTAACTCTCCCCTGGAGCACTTTGCACCCGGATCCAATTCCTACCCGATTTCTCCAAATTTTCTCCGATCGATCCAACAGCCATTCACTCAAACCCCGGCTCCGATTGTAGTTCTTTAATCCGAGATTCACGCCCGCCATTTTTCTTAGGGATCCGAGCATCGGATTGCACGTCGGATCTTCTTCTTTCTCGGACCCCTGCACTATATAGCATTACCTCCTTCCGCCATTCGACGCACCTTCGGCCCCCATCTTTGATCCTCGTGACCTCCATCTTCTTCCTCGAGTGACAACGAGTGCAGAGGGTGTTGTAGAGAGCGATTGGAGGTGCTTGCCCCAGGTCCGGCGATCCTTGTTGTCGAGCTCCGCCATCGGCGCAGCCCGAGCCTCTGAAGGCGTCGCTCAATCGAGGCGAAGACCTTAGGAGAACTAGAAGCTCCAGCTAAGACACGTCCGACCATTAGGTAGCTTCCTTAGCTTCTAGTTTTTCAGTAGCTTTAATCTTTCGTCTGTCGCTCTGCCAGCTCCGCCTCAGTGGCCGGAGCCCCGACACCTCATCCTCACCGTATCGATCGACGCCTCAACCCATCGTCACCCTTCCTCCACAATCTGATCACCTCGATCTTGGCTATCCGAGCCAAGATCAGGTCTGGTTCCTTCCGCCACCTTCGTCGGAACCCCCTTCGCCTACCCACCTCGCTTCTCTTTGCTCTTTCTCCAATAACCCATGCCAGAGTCTTCCTCCGAGCACGAGCTTTTATCTGTAGGTGAATAAACGCACGCTACCCCCCTCAGTTGCATACTCCATCCTTTGCCGGAGTCGCCCAGGTCCCTCCTCCCTCGTCGGAGGAGCTGACCGTGGGAAGTTTCATCGGCCACCTCCATTAGACGCGGAGTGACGAGGCACGTCGAAGACCCCTTGCTGATCATCCATCAGACGTGCATAGCCACTCCAGCTCGCCGGTGAAGTTCATCCAGGAGGTGTTCTTCCAGGCACCTTCTCCACCGTTGGATAACGCCTCACCGCTAGTTATCATCCGAGCCGACCGTCGCCTGCCACTGTCAGGCCGTTAGATCCATGATCTGACCTTAGGAGAACCAGCAGCTCCAGCCCAGACGCATCCGACCATCAGGTAACTTCCTTAACTTCTAGTTCGTTGAGTAGCTTTAATCTTTCATCTCTCACTCTGCCAGTTCTGCCCCAGCAGCCGGAGCCCCGACACCTCATCCTCACCGTATCGATCGACGCCTTGACCCATTGTCACCCTTCCTCCTTGATCTGATCATCTCGATCTTGGCTATCCGAGCCAAGATCGGGTCTGGTTCCTTCCGCCACCTCCATCGGAACCCTCTTCGCCTACCCACCTCACTTCTTTTTGCTTTTTCTCCAATTACCCATGCCGGAGTCTTCCTCCGAGCACGAGCTTTTATCTGCAGGTGAATAAGCATGCGCTACCCCCTCAGTCGCATCCCTCATCCTTCGCCGGAGTCGCCCAGGTCCCTCCTCCCTCGCCGGAGGATCTGACCATGGGAAGCTTCATCGGCCACCACCATTAGACGTGGAGTGACGAGGCGTGTCGAAGACCCCTTGCTGATCATCCATCAGACGTGCATAGCCGCTCCATCTCGCCGGTGAATTTCATCCAGGAGGTGTTCTTCACGGCACCTTCTCTACCGTTGGATCATGCCTCACCGCTAGTTATCATCCGAGCCGACCATCGCCTGCCAATGTCAGGCTGTTAGATCCATGATCTAACAGGCATGTGCTCCCGACGTTCACCCTCGTGCTAGGACCGTTGGATCTTCCAGGTGGCGTCATCAGGACCGTGCACACTTCAGCCACTCACCGCCCGACACGTCACCCTCACGCGCCCCACACGTGCTGTGGCTGGGCAACTTGTGCCCGACCCCCTACAGTTTATTTTAGTTTATGTTTAGCCTATTAAATAAACTTGCACACTTGGATAATTTGCATTATGGACCTGTAGTTTCTTGTATTTGCATTTTAGTCCCCCTACTCTGTGGAGACACGTGCTTTGACACGTGATTTGTGGGCTTCTTGCATATTCAGGGTTGGGTTTTTATGACTGTTTTGGAATGATTGATATGATTTGAAAATTGCATATATACTCCTGTGCGTACAGTATACGAACATGTGTTGAACTTTGTGTAAAATTTGCAGTGTAACCCCTATACTTTATGCACGTGTTACTTTTTAGCCCTGAAAGTTTGTTTTCTTGCGTTTAGGTCCTCATGTGCTGTGGCTTTTGTATTGGTTGAATAAAATATCAAATTAATTCCAAATCAAGAGAAATTTGGACACATGGCTTCTGCCATTGTATAAAAATTTCACTTAATTTTTGGGACATTTTTGAGTTGTTTTGATATTTTTAAAATTCAAAAAGATATAATTTTGTTACTGTTTGAATTGAAAAATCAATTAAAAATATAAAAAACCTTTAAAAAATTCTAAAAAATTTACTTATTGTTTCTATTAGTGTCTTTTAGCTTCAGTCCCATTTTGGTTGAATTTGGATTTATGAAACACCTAAAAATCTCAAAACCGTAAAAATCTTATAAAAATTCTTAAAAATTCTATAAAATAAAAAAAATGCAATTTTGATTTCTGTATCTTAGCTTTTATTTCTAGTTTTCATAGAAATTATCTCTAGATTTTTAAAGGCTAATTATATATTTTTAATTGGCCTTTCAAATCTGGCTGCACATTGATTCTGATTTTCAGCTTTTCTGATTTTTATAAAATCAACTAAAAATTAAAAAATTCTGAGAAAATTATCAAAAACATCTAAACATATAAAAAACACAAAAATAATTTAAGTTTAATTTTCTGGCTTGTTTTTGATTGTTTAACAAATTGTTGTTTGTGTGCTTTTACCCCTTTTCCCTTATTCCTTTATAATTAAAAATACAAAAAAAATTAAAAACCCATAAAAACCACCTAAAAATATCTTATCTTTTTATTTCATTTTTCGACTACTTCGTAGGCCTCTTGGCCAATCCGTGCTCCTTGAGTTCAACCCTGGGTTCTATATCAGGTTAAATAAATAACGAGACCGCTTATTCAATTTTTGACTGATTATTCTATTGTGGTGGTATATTTTTCTTGTTGAGTCTGATCTACGAGATCCGGGTCGCAACGACCCTTGATTGATTTTATCCCTACTCGGATTTTGTGGAATTTCCAGCTCATCAGTTATCCTCGACTCATCTAAACCCTTCCCAGGTGTGGATCCATACACAGATCAAGCATCGTCTGAGATATGCAATGCCTGGAGGACACAATCTAAAGATGCATCGATTCATCTCAAACCATCGTATACAAATCGCCTTGCATCGCCTGGAGCTGTAGCTGCTTTATTTGGTGATGAACGTGACGTACAAGATCCATCAGATCTGCTCTCTGGACGATTCCCAACCGACTCCACCTCGAAGCATCACTCGTTGCCATCAGAGAACGCCCACCTTGCATTGCCTAGCACCACCGGAGATTGAGATCCCTTGAAGATCACCGCCGCCTGATAAAATTGTGGAAGAACAATTGACGAACTCAAATTTCAATAGATGTTGATCTACATCCGATCAGACGATCCGTAATGGCCACAACCAAGCCACGTGTCGTAAGACCAGCGAGCCCTTCTTCCCACCCCGTTGACCTCACGTGCTCGGCACGTGAAAAGTGTTGATATTTTGGGTAATTGCGAATAGGATCTTGAATTATATTATACATCGAATAGGCTCCTGACAGGTGCATACGCGTGCATGTGCACGTGACTACTGAGATTTTCTCACAACGACCCTTGCTTTTATTTCTTTTTATATACAAGTCCAAATTACTAAGCAATCATGTGGTTTGACACGTACTTTTCTGTTGTTTTTACGAATTTGCCCCTATTTCCTTTTTTAGGCAAGCATCTTTACAGTTTCTTATATTGCATTTGAGTCCTATATTTATGCATTTATCTTCTTTGCTATTTTTTGGATTCATTGTTTAAATAATTCCAAAATTTCCATAAGAAATTGTGTTCGTTCCAGCTATCTTGCTTTTTATCACCTCTAATTTTGTTTTGTAAAAATAAATAGTGTTCTTATTTTTAAAAATTAAAAAACCTCTAAAATTTTCCCTATTTTCATTAAAAAAACCATAAAAATCGAAAATTGATTTAAAATTTCTAAAAAATCCAAAGTGTGTCTTTTATTTAATTTTAATTCCTATATTAAATTTGTTTGAAAATTCTTATAAAAAGGAACGAAAATGCAAATTATAGAAGACAATAAAAGTTGATATAAAATCTTTCAGAGATCACAAAAATACATAAAATAACTTTTCTGAAAGCTTAAAAAATTACCTTCTTATTTATACATTTTTTCCATTTTTGCTTTTATTTTCTATTTTAAAATCCAAAAAAATTGCCTTATTTTCTTTTTAATATTTTTTATTTTTAATTGATTTAAAAATCCAAAAAAAATCTAAAAACCTCTATATCCAAAAACCATAAAAAATTATCAAAATCACAAGGTGCGGCTTGACTTGAGTGGATTGTAGGTTAGACTTGCACTCGTGGCTCTTAGAGTTTTTTATAGGTCAAATATCTTCTGTTTGTGCTCGTAAAATCTAGGACCACACTTCACACTTAACAAGATACACCTGTAGAACGTTTCACGTAGTCAAATTCTTAACTCAATTCTTCCCAACAAATAAAAATTTCTGCTAGGTTTGGTTTTCTCGCTTGGCTTTCATTTAGTGTAATTATTTTTCATTTTGTATTGCATCCCAAAAGTAGATAGTTGGGAAGCACTATAAGTCTTCTTACTAGACATTCATCATAGTTTTTCGATTTTGCATATTTTTTTTGATTTCCTTCCTCTATTTTATAACTTAGGAACTAAAAAAACATTGGAACTGTCAATAGGCATGTCGTTTGTGTGGATTAATTTACAAGTGATAATAATTTAAAGCTAGGACAACTAATACAACTTTGACAAAAAAACATAAAAAATGGAATTATTTTTGGGAGAACAACCCCATACTTGAACACAGATACTTACCCCCAGACAGAGTGAGCGAGCATGCAACTACTAAGGTTAGAGTCCAAATCCCTGGACTTACCCCCTGTAGTCTCCATTTCAGACTCTTGCAGATTTGGGAGTTGCAAGGGCTTGACTTTGACCTTAGAAATATATTTAAGTTGTGTAAGCATGGCAGTCTCCTTCGGGGTGTACTGAAACCCGACAACCCAAGAAGATCACCCCTTTGATTGGGAGTTATTAGTAGAGCCGCTGAAGGTGACTCCACTGTGTGTAACAAGCGTACAATATTGAATTATAACCTAACTAAAACTAAAAAGATAATCGGCCGGAGATTTGCAGCCATCACTGTGTATAGTTGATGAAATTAGGTTTGCTTTGTGTTTGCATTCAGGGGTGTGCGTTCAAAGACCATACTCTTATCATCTTCATAATCACTCATTGCTTTATATTGCACTCATTTATCGTATCTCTTGAAATCGAGAATGACAAATTGGGGTAATTTTTTCTTGAAATTTGTGAGCCACTCACTAAACACCCCAAACTGTTCATCCTCACAGACTTGGGATCACTCTCTCCTCAAACCCCCTTGTTTCGTGGCAACTCTTCCCATGGGACCAAGGTCAATAAGCCACTCTTCATTCTCGAGGGTGGTCAAAGCTAGAGCAACCCTCTCTTCTCTCACCACATCAAGGAAGACCCTCACCTCGATGCTTCTAGATCACATTCTTTTAACTCTATTAATTTGAATCATCTTTATTCTGAAGGTGAAGAAGACGAGCCAATAAGAAAGATGCCTCCTAAAAGAACTTTGATGAAGAGGGAGACAATGATGCATTGAAGGATATCCTAGCTAGACCACCATAAGCCGAGCGACGTAGTGAACAATTCTGAGGAAAGATTGGTCACTTGAGGAATGGGGGAGGAAATGGACAAGAGGGGGAATCTACGATGGATTCTTACAGTCCCAACGTCGTATAAAATGAAAATTGGCTAAGGCTAGTCATCCTTCCCAATGCTATGGAGCTGACACATCATTTTCTATCGCTCTAGCCAACATTTTATGGTAATGCAGTAGAGGAACCATACGTGTTCTTGCAGGAGTTTGAGCTAGTTTGTGACAACCTAGGATGGCCTGGTGTTTCTCATGACTACATATGTTTTAGGGCCTTCCCATTCAAATAAAGTCACATATTGTCTTAAGAATTTGGGGAAGGTAGTCAATACGTGGACAACATTAAAGGACTTGTTTCTCAATAGGTTCTATACCCCTAAGTAGAGATGAATCACATATATCTAGATTCATGTAGATGTCCCACGAGCCTTTCCACGGGGCACAAGAGAGGTTTAAAGATTTAATTCAGAAGTGTCCATGCCATGATATCGATAGTACAATACTGGTCCGGAACTTGTATATCGCCCTAACTCTAGAGGTCCAAGGATTAGTGAGTGTTGGCTGCAGAGGCGGTTACTTGAATAGAGGAGCCAACATGGTATGGATTATTTTTGAGCAAATGGTAGAGATTAGGTGCACTAGAGCCACTGCTAAGGCTTATGATAAGCCATTTCCCTCTTGTGTAACTCAGGAGATTGGAAGATCAGATGTCGCCAATCTAGAGAATGACCTACTTCCTAACAAGGGAATAATAAACAATAACCAAGGTTGTCCCGATCGAGAAAAAGGTGAGCAAGATACACAAACTCGTCGAGTGGGAGAAGTTTTTGAACACATCTTTTCTGGTTTTTATTTAATGAAATTATATACAAGGTGAAAATGTCGTCGCAATCCAAAGAAGCGTCAAACAAAAATTTATTTAATTATCAAGTCAAAAATCAAATAAATGTAAGCAAGATAAATTATTTTTTTATTACATATATAGCGTATAGGATCGAACTCAACGAGGCTACACATTCCGAGGGTTATTTAAATCTTTAAAAATCAAAGAAAAAAAGAGAAAACTCAAATGTCACTACTCTTAGTGTTTTGTGGATTTATATATATATATATTTATATTTTTATGGATTTTTAATTTTTATATTTTTATGGTTTGCTGATTATGTAATTTTAAATGATTTTTAATTTTTTTCAAATGTATTTTATATTTTTGAAATAAAATAAAATAAAAAAAATGAAAATATAAAAAGAATAGAAAACAAAGAAAGGGAAATGAGGTTTTTGTAATTATTTTTGGGTTTTTGGTATTTTCTACTATTTTTGTGGATTTTTTTTGAGAATTTTCATATTTTTTAGTGTTTTCAAAAGAAGTAAAAATAAGAAATCAAGTAAACATGGAATAATGCAAATGTTTTTGTGGTTTTAAAATAAGAACTGAAATAAAAATACAAAGAATTTATACAGAAATGAAGAGGATTTTAAATTTTCCAGAAAGTAGTTTTTTTTTGTATTTTTTAGATTTTCTTTAATTTGATACTAATTTTTAGATAATTCTAGTGTTTTTCATTTTTTATAGGGATTTGGCAGATGAAATTTATGCAGAAAAAATAAATAAAAACACACAAACAATTTTTTTGAATCTTTTAGAAAGATTTTTATAATTTTTTTTGGATTTTCTTACAGAAATAAGAACTATTTTTGTGGTTTTAGAATCAATAAAAATCAAAAAATAAAAATAAAATGTGGAACAAAAATTTTCGATGATAAAAGGAATCAACGGGAACCGAAGTTGATTTTGGGGATTTTTAATAATGATTTGCTATTTATTAAATGCAATTAACAATAAAACTAAAAGACTGATGAATAGGGATGAAACTACAAAGAAAGTTATTTAATGGACCAAAAAGATAACAAAACTAAATACTACATGTGTATTATTGCAATTTTCACACAAATACAAATTCTTATTAAATGGAAGAGGACTAGCTTGCAAATAGAAAAAAACAAGAGGGAAAACAAAGTAAATGTTCAATGAAACAGAGTTCGACACATGTCCATTTGAGGACTTATTTGCAAAATAAGAAATAAAAGGGCTAGAATGCAAAATCTCTACTGATCTACATGGAAAGTCAGATGGTGGAGATAAATCAGGATCTTTGATCTGATGGCTCAGATGTTGATGTGCTTGGATGGTGTAGATCTGATATGGGGAGCATGATCCACGCCCGACGTTTGGATCTTTTCAAATGATGGAGATTCAATCTAGCGTCACATGTTCTTGATCCAACACCACGTAGCATGTTCGGAAGAACTGGTATGAAGGTCCACCCAGGTGATCTTCGATCATCGTAATCTCGTCTGATTTCCGTCTGTTGGTCCTCCTGAAGGTCTCTGATTGTCCCTTGAGCTATTCCACGTCGATTGAGTATGACTTTGATGCTTGACTCCACATGATTGAAGATCTAGAATCACTGAAGTTTTAAAGACGAAGATCAGCTCCATATGTACTCTTTCTTGGTCCAACTGAGTCCAGAACCTGCAAGGTAATAGCTATTGCTTGGAAAAGAATTTCAGCCACATTGTTAGATGCAAAAGAAACGAATGGAGGGCGGTGGGTGACTATGGTAAAGGGTGAATGGATGTGGAGTCGAACTCCAGATCTAAATCGATCCGGGGATCAGATTGTGTTTGGATGGTAGAGAAAGGCACGGTGATGGTGAAGCAAGGGTCGGATAATGAAATTGAGATCAGAGGGAGATGACATGAGCAGATTTAAAATACAAAAGACTAAATGTGAGATTAAACACAAAACTGAAAAGAACTATGTCTAGGATTACCTACGGTGAAAACGTTAGATGAAAACACCTTTATCTGCTATATAGAACAGAGAAATAGAACACGACGATGGAGCTTTGACCACGTATGCGATTTCGATATTCATGTGCCTCCTTGCGCTCATGATCACGGGTACGTGTCGCTGTCACCTCGCACTCCAGCCTTTGACCTCGGTCGAAGAAGATAGGGAAAAATGGATCAACCTTGAAAAATGGAAATCTGGAACTATATATGGGTGTGGTGATGGTGAGATTTGAATTTCAAAAGGCATACAAATCGAGACGTGATCAATAGAGTGGATCATCAGGCGATGGAAAGGATAGATAATGCTAATAAATTGGAGAAGAAAGCGAGAGGAATTAGCGACTAGAGCGAATATGAAAAATAGGAGAAAAATCACCGACGAGCGAAAGAGTCGGTGAAGGCCGTTGATTGGGAAAGTTGACCCGGGTCAACAGACCCGGGCTCAACTAATCGGAATGCAACTCGAATAAGAAAAAAAATAGAAAGTGACAAAATAAGGAAAATGAATAAATTTAAAATAAAATAGAAAATGGTTTCAAATAAAAAAGTCTCGAAAATAAAATATGTTAGTAATTAAATTGGCTTATTTACGAAGATTTTTTATTTAAATAGGATATTTACAAGGGTAAAGATAAATAAATCATGTTATTCATTAGTATTATTTCTATATATACAACACCATGATTTTTAATATATTATTTTTATAATTACATAGATAATTTAATGATTTATTATTTTATAAAAATTTTCAAGGATTTTAATGATATTTTTATTTTCTTTTAATGAGATAATTTATGAGGATGATTAAATAGGGGTATTTTACGATATACATAGTGATACATATACAATATATACATGATTTTATTTTGGTTTATTTTTGATTATGTAATTTTTATTTGCATTTTATATAAGTCAAATACAATACATACAAATAGTTAAAAATACAATTTATATAAAAAAATGCTAGGAAAACAAATATACATAAATACTATACATTGGTATAATATATAATAGCACCCCAAAAACCACATTTCAAAACTTAACTCCGATTTTTGTGAAACCACATCCATTTTAAATATCATTTAATTATGAGTATAATAGAAGTGACTTTGCTTCATTTTGAGTTTTTACAGAGAAGATATTGATCTGACAAGTTGAGCTTTATGGCCTTTTCAAAGCATTGCTATTTACAAACTGTTTAATGATTCTTCTTGGAATTATTTTTAGTATTTACAACTGATTTTTATGTATAAGTTCTAAGAAGAAAATATTTTTATTTGAAATGAAATTGGTGACAGATAAAATGGATTTAGTGATATGTATATATACAAGTGATTAATATACACAAGTGAGTTAATTTTCTTGATTTTATGGTTAGTACGCCTTTATCCCCCTACTTTATTCCTTGTTAATCAGGTCAAGTCTTGACATTCTATCTGGGTCAGAGTTGGCCTGTATTTATTTCATATATATAGTCTTTTGTTTTATTTATTTTTCCTTTTGTTATTTATTTATTTTAGATTAAAATAGTGATAAACATACAATATTTATACAAGAAGTTGGGTTAGTAAAAAGAGAGATTTATTATTATTTATAGTTGTTTTATAAGAGATTTTAAGCTAAAAATAAGTAAAGATTAAAATGCATATTCATCATCCCCCTATGCTTTACCTTTGCTAGTCCCTTAGCAAACACTTATTTGAAGAATAAGTGTCTAAAAGAAAAAGAACAAAGGAAAAACAAAGAACTTAGAACAATATTGATTATTAAACTTTTCTTCATAAAATTAAAGTATGGAGCTCAATCAGACCTTTGGATTATTAATTTGTCAGAACCTTATTGGGAATAAGGTTTAAGACCGAACAACCCTCAAGTTCCACAATTATATGTTCAGGTCACCTCAATAGTCAGGTTATAACAAGTCTACATACATAAAGTCTTACGGCTATGAATTTTTACTTGTACTATGTATGTGAAATATAGCTCCCCACTTCAAAAGTGACAAAGAAGCAACCTCCTCTAACAAAGTAACCTTAATTCCCCGGTCTAGCTACTCTTTCCTCGAGGAGCGGGGCATTCCCTTCTAAGTTCAAGTACAACCAGCTCAAGAAGAGGGGGTAGAGAAGAGAATGGACTATGGCCAATGTGACACATATCCTTGTAGTTTAACTAGTGCAACTAGGTCTCCAGCTGCAGGCTTCCTTGATATAATACTTTGAGGCATATGCCTTTCTTATGAGAATTTATGTATTTATTTTTGAATATATACAAAGGTGTAATACGTACGTAAGGAGTTTTTATTCTTGAGCTAGTAGACTATCCCTATTTTGAAGCTTTATTATGACCCAAAACATTCTGTCTTTAGACGTCAACACCACTAGACTACGTTGAGACACACTAACCACTTATTATGTCTGTAAATGTCGCGCGCATTTCCCCAAGCTAAAGGATTCTGTTCCCTCACCATCTCATCCATGTTGAGATAAATGTAGAGTGTTTATCCAAGTCAAGTCACTGTCTAAAAGGGTCTCGTATCTGTTGATAAATATTCTACTTAGACCAATCAAGATGACATGTGAACATAGCCTTATGAACTCAATAAATTAAGTCACTTGACATGAAAAGTTCTAACTATATTTCCTATAAGGTTCCTCTTAAATTAAGTGGATTAAGGTCTTAACCAAGCTTCATTTTTCTGTTTTATTCTAGACTAGTTTAAATGTCAATACCTATCTGAAAAAAATGCACATTCAAATGCAACAAAACTTTTTTTTGAAAGAAACCCAAATAATTGAACAAAAGTTTTTTTGGACAGGTTTTTTTTCAAAGAGTTAAGCAAATTTATGGATTTGAGACATTTTGGCTTTTAAAAAAGGAAGTGAAGAGTTAGTGAATAGAATGTATTTACAAGAATTTAAAAGGATTATGTACATATTTATAAGGGTTTTATATGAGAATAAATACAAGGATTATAAAAGTTCTGTACAAGATTTTATTTTACAAGAGGATTTTATTGACAGGCTTTATTAAACACAAATTTAGATTATTTTCTAAACAACAATGAATTTTATTTACAGAAAGAGAACTGATTATGGCTTTTATACATGTGGATTTTACAACAAACAGATACATCCCCTAATTTTATATCCCACATGACAAAAATTTCACAAAAATTTTAAATACTTTTTTAAATCACTTCACAAATGGTTTTACAAACAATTTACAAAATATTATACAAAAGTTTTACAAATACATTTCAAACTATTTTACACACACTTTACAAATCATTTTATAAACAATTTTACAAACATGTTTTTGCAAATATTTTATTTTCAAAAAATTTAATAAAATTTTGTAGGATATACATAATTTTGATACAAAAATAAATTACAAATCATTTTACAAATAAAATAATTTTATAAAGGTTTCTACAAAAATAATTGGGATATTTATACCATAACCCTGAGTAATTTCATAATTACCACAGGAACCCTCGATAATCTCGAATTACATACAAGACCCTGAGTAATGCTTAACTCATACACCCATAACCCTGTGTTGGTTTCCATCCAATTTCTTGTTAACTATGACGGTATCCATCAAGTATTTTATATTTTATACCCTTTAACTTTCAATTATTTACAAATAAGACCACTATCCCCTTCCTCCTCCTTCCCCCTTCATCCTCCAAGTTGCACCCCCGCAGGCCTCCCCGCCTCCCCCTGCCCGGCGCCCCCACCACCTCCTCTGGCTACAACCCCAGGTCGAGGGCCCTCCCCTTCCTCTCCCCCACCCGTAAGCCCAGCTCAAGTCCGAGCCCCTGCCCGCCCATAGCCCACCATGCCCCAGGTCAGAGCCCCCCTACCCCAGGTTGGAGCCCCCCTCCCCCCGCACCTCTGGTTGCAAGCCCCAGGTCGTGCCCCCTCCCCACCCGCACCTCTGCCAGCAAGCCCAGGTCGACCCCCCTGCAAGCCCCAGGTCATGCACCCACCCCCTCCCTGCCTGCACCTCCGCTTAGTCGAGTTGCACCCCCTCCTGTCTCATGCCTCTGCCTGCAACCCCAGGTCGTGCACCCACCCCCCTCCCTGCATGTGCCTTCGCCTGGTTGAGCCACAACCCACCCTCAGCTTCTGCCTGCAAGCCCCAGGTCATGCTCCCCCACCCCCCGCCCCCTACATGCTCTTTCTCCTGGTCCCGTACGTTTGACTGCAAGCCCAGGTCGAGCCGCTGCCCCGCATCCACCCAAGCTCCAAGATCGAACCCACATCCTCCTCTCTTTTCTTTCTTTCTTTTATTAATCTCAATTGTTAGATCACAGAATGGGTTAGATTAACTAAGCCATCAGGTTGATTTAATGAACTAAACTAACGGAAGGTTATGAGTGTAAAACAAAACGGTTATTCACGATCTTGTATGTAATTCATGATTATCAAGGGTTCCTAGGGTAATTACGAAACTACTTAGGGTTATGGGTGTAAATATCCCAAAATAATTTTACAAACATTTTTACAAGCAATTTTACAAACAATTTTACTAGAGTTTTTACAAAATATTTTACAAAACAGTTTTTGTAAATAATTTTACAAAATATTTCTGAAATTAATTTTACAAATAATTTCTCAAAACATTTTTAAAATAAGTAATAGCCATATTATTAACAAACAAAAGTAAGAGTTATGTCTAGATTATATATACAATATATACAATGCCCCCTTGATAAATCGATGATTAATATCTCTAAAAATTGAAAATAGAGCTTTGTTCCAAAGCAATTAGCTGCATATTTCCACTTATATTGCATAATTAGCATTCATGTATGCATAAATAATATCTGCATTTTAGCATTCATGTTTGCATTAATTAAGAAGCCCAATTCACTTGAAAAAATCACCTGTAAATACCATATTTGTATTTATTTTGTACTAACTCCAAATCTAATAAAATAAACTCTATAGGGTATATATTACTAACACTAATTAAGGAAAAATATCAAAAAATACTAACTTATAAAATTGACCAATAAAACTCAAATCCAAGTTTAAAACTATGAACCTTAAAATGCGCATATCTCTCTCAAACAATATCCGATCTAGGTATGCTCACTTTTAAAGTAATATACATTCAAAGAAGACTAATTTCATGAAAACCAGAGATCATATGTGAAACTAGGGTTTTGGGCTCCTATTGTATATTGTACATATTGACCTTTTTTACCCTTGTATTTTTTCCTTTTATTTTCATAATTATTAAAAATTAAAAAAATAGATTAAATTGTAAATATTTATTTTATATTTTCTCTATTTTTATTTTGATTTTTCTCTCATTTAAAAATGATAAAAAATAACAAAACAAAAATTAGTGTTTTTATACCCTTAAAAACACTCACAGAAATATTTCTCCCTTGTTTTAACCTCGGTTCCATTTTTATCAACATAAAACTTGTAGATCTCATCGTGATCTAGAACTTTCATGTTTTGTGTTTTTCCAAATTCGACCTCCTTTTCCCTTATAATTCAATTTCTTTATCGGAATAACTTGATTGGGCCATGTGGCACTTTCCAGTTGTGCCACGTGGCCCGCTCAGTTGAGTGCCATGCACCCTCTTTTCTTGGCCGTTCGATCACTTCTGGGCATTTCCATCCATGCCGTTAATTCCTACTTCCAACCTCAGCCCTTCGACCAACCCCCTGATCACATCTCCTCCGTCCGCTAGAGCCTCCCTCCTAGCTCGACATGTGTCACCTTTTGCACCGCCTGATCTTCTCCAAGATCTTCAATCCCCGCTGCTGAATCCCGCTGTCGATATCCACCATCCAATGGATCTCTAGATGGCATCTTGTCTATCTGCTCATGCCTTAACGTTCTTACGACACATGGAAAGATCCTAGCTCTCGATCGTGTTAACCCTTGATCTAATCTAAGACGTATTTTGGCACCCCTCTCATGGCTGTTGGATTGCGAGATCCAACGGCCAAGACCTCATCTTCCTCCTCCGTTCGTCCCTTCTCTCCCACGATCTCTACGTAGCACAACCGCTTCCCCCTTTCTATTTCCCCCACCTTCTTCACCATCTTCTCCACTCGCCAACCCCTCCACGACAAAGCCCCATCTTTTGTCACCCTCGCGAGAATCCACTCCATCTATGATCTCCTCTACCTCACTCCATATCATCCCCGCAAAACCCGTCAACCACCACCACATCTCCCAAACCCCCCTTCAAATACTCCACCGTCGCTCCACTTCCGCTTCATCCGTCGTTATTGTGAGAAGGCCCATCTCCTTCCTGCTTCAGGTGACAGCTGAAGCAGCATCAAGCGCGAGCAACGACGACTAATCTCTTCGGTGAGATCCGCACGAGTCCTCATCCTGTGCCGCCTCCGCTCCATGAGCAACTTGAGCTCGACTATCACAGAGGTCTAGAGCGAAGATCTGAGGAGCTCTAAGGTCCTCTTTCCCAGGCGAATCGTTTACCTCAGGTAATATTCTTCCTCCTCTATGTTCAATCAATTATTCTTCTTCATCTTCTTTCTCCTCCTCAGCTCTACTTCCCCTGTTTTCTTTCATTCCTCTATTTTCAACGCTCCCCTTTGTTCACTCAATCATACCCGTGATTCCACTTCATCGCTGTGTCCTCCTTCTCCCTTCGAGCAACCGACCCTCCCATGAACATCAACGTTCTCTCCACATGCCTCCACCAACATCCAACCTCCGTTCCCTCGAGCATCTCTAACATTTGCAGGAAGTACCCTCTGGAACCTTGAGTCTCTCTCACCTACACCGCTCTAATATCTTATAAGCATGTTGCACCTCGAGCAGATCGTCTTTAGCCACCGAGCTCCTCCATAACTCTCATCCATTGGTCGCTCTCATCTGCACAACTCCGGCCACCACCAATAACAACGCTACTGGTCGCTCACCTCCAAATGCCTCGCACTCCACGCACCCTCCTTGGACCTCATGCGTGTGTTGCCTGAGGTCCGAGCTCATGCGCCTGCATGCAGCCGTTTCCCCTGCTGGCCCTCGCATCCAGAGCCTCCGTCTGTCGCCTCATCACCACCGTCTGAGGGTGACAAACTAGCTCTCATTCTCAACCACCCCTCACGTGCAAAGCATGTGAGGGATGAGAATATTGCACCTATGCCCACGTCATTCAGCAAATCACAAGGGCATCCCTGACTCCAGACTGCACACTCCTAGCACGTGCACCCTTGAAGAAATTTCACAGAGACCCTCAACTACTTATAGAAATTGCATACATACCCTCATGGGTGTAGGTAATTTCATTTTGGTCCCCTCGGCATCTTTTTTTAAATCAGTTTTGTTTCTGTATTGCATTCATACCCTTGTGTTTGCATATTTATTTAAACATCCATTTCGCATCATTTTGTCATTCTAAAAATTACAGGTTGTAAAAGAACTCATATTTTATGATTGTCAATGTTGTTGTATTTTTGTGAGCTTCTGGTTATTTAATATAATTATTGTCATGGAAAATTGAATATTTTTCCCACTGCTTGCAATTAATTCAATATTAAATTAATCATTGCTCTTAAAATTACCAAAAATTCACAATAGGTAGAATTTGAATAGTTCTACATTGTTCCCAAAAATCAGCACATCGCATAACGAGGTATGAATAAATTAATTGGTATTTCGCTTAATTGATGTTTAATAAGTTCAAAATTAATTGTTTACGAGGTTTAGTAATTTTCTTAGATTTATCTCACATAGAAGTATCTATGATAATTTTTTTCTCTGAAAATAATTTGATTTTGTATTTATTAAAATTAATTTTGTGAAAATCACCCTGCATTCATTTTTAATTCATAGTTTATTCATTTAGAGTTGAATAATTCCAAAAAATAGTGTAGCTTCATTTCATCATAATTGGCATTCTGGCTAAGTTTGAGAATTTTTGGACTTAATTTGATCATATTCACATTTTAACCCTCCAAATTGTACTGGATTGCATTGCATTTTTATTTGCATAAAAAATCATAAAAAATATTCTCTTGAAAACCTAGCATCGAGAACGACTTTAAATTAATCTAAGGAGAAAGCTTCCCCCTGAGTTCGACCTTGGGCTTGCCCAAGTAAAATAAAAAATTTCCACTTGCATTTAATTGATAAATTAATTAAAGTGGTTTTTGATAAAACCAATTTTTACCCAACTGCAACGAGCAGATTAAATATAATCGTTAATCCTGTTAGATTAATAGGGTGAATTTTTGGAGTTTTCAAATGGTGCTGTTGCTAGGGAGGCACAACTTACTTTAATTTCTAGAAAATTTAGATTTTAGATTTTCCATCCCGGCTAGTCTGATGCTCAGTTTTTCTTGTGAATATTTCTTTATTTATTTTGTGTTGTTCTCTCTCACCACTGTTTATTTTTGTAAGAGGAAAATGAGGCATCGAAGGCGATTTCCCAGGCTAGCCAAAGAACCATCATCGATTTGAATTAAGTTGTTTTGATAGAATTTGTAAAAAAAGTTTGCATTTACATCGATTCCCGTTTGGGTTCTTGCATGTGTAATTGAATAATAAAAAAAGTCTTTGTGTTGTGTGGTTGATTGAAGTAGGATAGGACCTGCACTCGCGGCTTGTTTGTGCTCGTAATATCTAGGACCACACTTCACCATTAAAAGACACACTTATACTGCAGAACTTTGCCAAATTTAACTTGTTCTTCACTTGCTAATTGAACTGCTTGTCTAGGAGCGGCTTTTCATCGATTGCATTCATTTAGATAAATTTCATTTCTATTTTGCATCCCGCATGTAGAGCGCGAGGATCTTTGCAAGTTTTCTGAACTTGGCATACATCATCGTTTTATCGTGCATCAGTTTTTCTCGACTCCTTCTCCCTTGGTTTTCTACTTAGGATTAAAGGTAATTGGGATTGGACGATAGGCTTTCCTTGTGTATTGTACTAATCAAGTGATCATCTAACTTAAATCGGGGCTGCTAAACAAATTGACCAAAAAAATCATCATAAAATTGGAAATTCTATTTGCGAGAGAATAACCATGACTTTGATTTCAAGCTGAGTGAGGGTACAAAGTGTGTGTGCACACACTAAGGTAGAGCCAAAATCCCCACCTTCCATATCACGTACCCCGATCCTATCAAATATCACAGACTGAATTCTTATAGGCTCAACTGATCAGCGCCAAGTAGCCTCCGTTTGTTTCGGCAAATAGATAGGGGTGAACAACGGTGCACCGCAACAAGTTGCTAGTAACCCTCCGGGTGAAGTTATAAGCCTTGTTAGCCTCCACCTACTTTAATAGGTAGATAGAGTTAGGTCCTTGAACTTCTCAGCTGGTGATAGGAGCGAAGAAAGAAAGGGCGTTGGTATCTTAGGCGATAGGTTAAATAGGGGAGACACATCCAACTTTGAACCGACTTCCCTTTATGCCACATAATCCTTGATATTTGCTTGAAAATCACACTTAAAATCAACCAGATTAATAGGATCCGTCTTCGGGTCCTTCACCGTGTTGAGTGTGAATTCAGGGTTTGTGATTCATTTGTTTGCTTTAGGTAGGAGTCAAATCCTATCTTTACAAACTTGTGCTCTCGGTTCTTCTTTTTGCCATCAAAGATGATTGACTGGGGGGATATTTACTCAAACTTCGCAAATCTCTCATTGAACCCCTCACGAAGTACGTCTTCAATAGCTCGAGCACAACTTGGGCCAACCCGAGCTCATAACCCTCTTGAGTTCGGGATCTCCCACTCTCAGGATGGTTACCCTCAAACCATTCCTTTCCTCTCCTCTCCTCTCTCCAAGGAAGACCTTCACCTCGGTGAGCATATCTTCATTCCTAAATCCTCTTCTAATATAGACCACATTGTTGTACCAGGTGAAGAAGATCAACCCAAAACCAAGATGCCTCCTAAGAGACCCCCTGACGAAGAAGAACACAGAGATGAACCTATGCATCAGATCCTTGCCCATTTAGCTAAAGTAGAGCTGCTGAATGCAAGTCTTATGGCTAGGATGGGATAGGTGATTGAGGCGGGTGGAATTGACAGACCAATGGTAGATGCCTACAACCCAGCTGAGAATGAGATACATAGTTGGCTCGTACCTGAGGTACCCCCAGAAGCATTTGATATGAAGCCCTATTTCCTTGAGCTGCTATCAAAGTTTAATGGAAATGCCACTGAAGAACCATATGCTTTCCTGAGAGACTTCGATTTGGTATGTAACAATAGGATTACATCAGGCTGAAGGCTACCCCATTTGCCTTAGGAGATAAGGATGCCCATTGGCTGAAGAACCTCGGGGTTAGATGTACGACCTGGATGCAATACAAAAATTTATTTTTGAAGAAGTTTTACCCACTCAGTAGGACTAACCAAATCTGTACGAAGATCTCCAGATGTTCCCAAGGTCTCCACGAACCATTCCATGAAGCATGGGATAGATTCAATGATTTGATACAAAAATGCCCTTGCCATGGTATTACCAAGGCGATCTTAGTCCAGACCTTGTTCTGTGGCATAACCCCAGAAATGCAGGGGTTAGTGAGTGCAACCTGTAGAGGTAGCTATCTGAATAAGAACGAAGATGCCATATATAAGATCCTAGAGTAGATGGCGGAAACAAGAAGATCTCGGGCCACCAGGGCCTATTAGTTGTCTCCTTCAAGCTTATATAATGAGACATCTAGGAGGACTGTAGCAGATCTTATAGATGGCCTAATACCTAGCATGAGGATAATAACTGATAAGTTCACTGTGGTAGAACAAATCCACAAGAGAGTCATAGACCTTGAGACACTTTCACGATTGTCGAAACAAGTGGAGGAATTGACTGAGAAGGTAGCCAAGATATGGCTACCTGCACCTTCTGCACCACCTGTATCTATACATCGAGTTCATCTAGTATAGGAGTAGGTACATGGGCCTCAGGGTAGATGGATTGAGGATCAACAGCAGGATCAGCACATACCCCCACAGGTGGAGTCGGTCTATGAGGAGCCTCCACATGTGTTTAAGATCAACGAGCTGTGCTACAACCATGACCCCATTGGCAGATAGTCAGGGATAGGGAATGGTCCGACACACCGACCTTCCCTAGCTTACTAGGAAACCAGCTCCGTCCCCATACCATGTTTTGTACAGTCCCAACCAGGACAAGTATACCAGCCTCAACAACACCAACAACAGCACACATTCTACTCAGGCCAGAAGGGCCCTCCACTACCTTACACCTCACAATCCCACCCAATCCAATATCGACAAGGATAGCAGACATCTGAATCACTCATCCTCTAGTCAGCAGTAGTAGGCCCTGCCCACTAGTGAATTGGAGTCCCTCACCTTGGCCATCCAGACTTTGACTGATAGGGTTAAGCATATACAAAATGATTACCTGGATATAAGAACAGATCTGAACCGTGTCTCACGCCACCAGGATCAACAGATGGCACTAAAGGCCCCATTTCTTGCCCAGGTTCAGGCCAACCCCAATAGCTTGAACCAGGTTCAGCATCGACCAAGAGATCATGTATTTTATTCAGATTATTCTCTATCTGAACAGGAGATCCTTTCGTACAATAATGTTAATCATATGTCCCTCATGAGCGGAAGGACCATGATTGTACCTGATCAGGCACAGATGCATGAGGAAGATTCCACCGAGTCTCTACTTGAGGAGAACTTGGAGGCAGAGGAGTAGCATCCCCACCATCATCACCGACATCATCAGAACAAGATGATTTCAAAGTCCTCAAAACACCAAGGCAAGACGAAGGAGAGGAGCACCGACAATGAATCAAGAGAGCCCAAAGAAGAGCCCGCACCTCCATCTGAGGAGGACGCACAGGGAATAGAAGTAGATGCACCATTGGTTTCGTTTCATGAATTTTCAGTCATTATCAGAGTCAGAATCAGAGTCCCAGTCCTGTACAGAACTCAGTTTCACGTTTGAATGAGAACATTTCAGTTTCAGAATCTGAGTTATCATCAATAATCTCTTTCCTCCGTGCCTTTAAGGGTGTAAAGAATAAAACCAAAATAATAGAAAAAGATGACCCTCAGATGGCTGAGTTTTGCAACAAATATATCAAGATCACAATCCCCTTTGATAAGTATGTGGATATGACACATGCATTTTATAAGTACCTTAAGGTGAGATGCACATCTACTAGGGTCAGCAGGAAAATCAAAAGCCATGTTGAGAAGCACGTTTTGTCAGTAGCCACTACTTGCGCCATCAAGAATGCATTTCCAAGGAAGCGAAGGGACATGGGTGCCCATTATGTGGTGAGTCATGTCGATGACACTACATTTGCATGCACTCTTCTAGACAACAAATCCTCAATTAATCTGATGCCCACAACCCTCTATGAGCGGCTAAATGTAGGACCTCTTTGGAAATCTAGAGCCTTACTCCAGTTCCCAGACAAATCTACCAAGAGGTCCAAGGGAGAATTGAGGAACATTATCATCAAAGTCGAGGGTCGGTATTACATGGTGGACTTTACAGTCCTTGATATGGAGACCCCTCGAAATTGGAGAGATTCCTAGATCATTCTCGGAAGGCCCTTCCTTAGAACAACAAGGGCCTTATTTGATTATAAAATAGGGAAAATTTAGTTCCAAACTCTAGGCGGAGATGAGGAACTAGACATAAAGCAAACAAGGTGGCATAGGCCAGATTCTGAATCAAGCACTGAGTACACTTCGTCAGAAGGAGATTGTGTTCATGTAGATACTGTTGGGCCATGGAGACAGAACCAAGCTAGCACCGATGAGTCCCTCTCCGATGGAGAGAATCTTGCACATGAGACAGTTTATGGGATGCTTAGGAACAAACTTAGTGCATATGATATAAAAAATGCATCCCCCTACATCTTCGATGACATAGAGGCCCAGTTGGGCCTGTCAGTCCTTCCCTCTTTAGGACAATCAGAAGATGAGGATGATGAGTCAGACGTGGCTTTCGTCGATTTCCTGGATACTTTTGACAATCCAACTCCAGGGCTGAGTCAGTTGGCGGCAGTTACTTCAGAGACAGATCTAGCCACTACCAACACAGAGCCAGAATTGATTGAGCTAGATTTCCTAGATGACCACACTTTACCTGAGCTCAAATCATTACCCACAACCTTGACGTACGCCTTCCTTGTGAGACAAGATAAGGAACTTCTGATCATCATCAGTTTGCGATTGACAGAGGAGCAGGAATCTTGCTTGCCAGAGATCCTAGATAAAAACCGCAAGGCGATAGGCTAGAGCATCTTCAATCTCCACGGGATAAATCCCGCTCTGTGTTTGCATTATATCTACCTTGAGAATGAAGATAAACCCTCTCATGAATTCCAACGCAGGTTAACTCCAAATTTACGAGAGGTCGTGAAGAAGGAGACTGAGAAATGGTGCGACATTGGTTTTACTTAACCCATCTCCGATTCCAAGTGGGTGTCACCTATTCATGTTGTCCCGAAGAAGTCGGGAATTCATACGACCACCAATGAGGACGGAGAGGAGATCGTGACACGAGTACCAACATCGTGGCATGTCTGGGTGGATTACAAACGCTTGAATGCCGCGACGAAGAAGGATCATTTCCCCTACCATTTATTGATCAGATCTTAGAAAGACTAGAAGGAAAGGAATTCTTCTACTTCTTAGACAGGTTCTCTGGCTACAATCAAATAGCTATCTCTCCTGAGGAACCAAGAGAAAACCACATTCACATGTCCCTTTGGTACCTATGCTTTCAGGCGCATGCCCTTTGGGTTATGCAATGCTCCCGGTACATTTCAAAGGTGCATGATTGCAGTATTCGTCAAGATGGTCGGTGAATTCCTGGAAGTCTTCATTGATGACTTCTCAGTCCATGGTGATTCCTTCAATTCCTGTCTTAGAAATATGGACCGAGTCCTCAAAATATGTTGCGATGTCAATCTGGTGCTCTCCTAAGAGAAAAGTCACTTCATGGTGATGGAGGGCATTGTGTTGGGGCATGTCATCTCTAAGAGAGGAATGGAGGTTGACCCTGCCATGATGGATGTGATCAGACGACTCCAGCCACCAACCAACGTAAAGCAGTTGCGGTCATTCCTCAGGCATGTTGGATTTGATAGGAGTTTTATCAAATATTTTTCAAAGATTGCCCAACCACTAACTGAGCTTTTAGGTAAAAACATGGAGTTTATTGTCGATCATAAATGTTTTGAGGCCTTTAGGCTACTTCAAGGGATGATCATGGATGCCCCGATCCTACAAGCCCCAGATTGGTCTCTCCCTTTTGAGATCATGACAAACACCTCAGATTTTGTTGTTGGGGTTGTATAAGGACAGAGACGGGATGGTATCCCATTTTCTATACACTATGCAAGCAAAGTGCTTAATCCCGCTCAACGTAACTATATAGTTATAGAAAAGGAGATGCTTGCAGTAGTGTTCACCTTAGATACATTCAGATCCCATCTCATCAGATCTAAGGTGATTGTGTTTACAGATCATACAACACTACGATACCTAATGGAAAAGAAGGACGTGAAGACGCGTCTTCTTAGGTGGATTTTAATCATCCAGGTGTTTGACTTGGACATTAAAGATAAACATGGAAAGAAGAACATAGTGGATGCTCACCTCTCCCGTCTCGAAATTCTTGTTACTTCTGATGATACACCTATTCAGACTCCTTTCCAGACGAGTTAGTTTTTGTTATCGACTCACTCCCATGGTACACCAATATAGTGAACTATCTTGTCTCCAATAAAGTTCTCGAAGATTGGCCCAAGAGCAACATAGACCGACTCAAGTTGGATGCGAGACATTACCATTGGGAGGATCCGATCCTTTTCTTTGAAGGACCGGATTGTGTCTGGAGGAGGTGTATTCCTCAGGAGGAATATCATAGTGTCCTTACTTTTTGCCATAGTCTGGAGGCAGGAGACACCACTCTGAGAAGAGGACCGCATGGAAGGTACTACAATGTGTCTTATAATGGCCGACTCTATTTTGCGATGCTCTCAGCTTTGTGAAGTCGTTGCCAATATGCCAACGAATGGGAGGAACCGTTGGTTCCAAGGATGAGATGCCAATATAGCATGTCATCATTTGCGATGTCTTTGATGCCTGGGGCATCGACTTCATGGGACCATTCCCAGTTAGCCATGGTTTCGAATATATCCTTCTTGCGGTGGATTATCTACTAAGGTGGGTTGAGGCTATCCTGACCCGAGCCATAGACAACAGTAATGCCTGTAAATTTATCAGAGATCACATCATCTCGAGGTTCAGGATTCCGAAAGTATTGATATCCGATGGGGGTAGCCATTTTGTGAACAGAGACGTAAATAAACTCGTAAAGGATTATGACATTGAATACTATGTCGCTAGTCCTTACCATCCACAGGCCAATGGATGGCAGAGTTGTTGAGTAGGGAGGTTAAGACCATATTGTCGAAGCTTGTCCGCCCAGACAGGAATGACTGGTTTCATATCTTGGATCAAGTCCTTTGGACGTACAGGACAGCTTACAAGACACCATTAGGAACCTCCCCATTCAGAATGGTATTTGGGAAACCTTGCCATTTTCCCGCAGAGTTAGTGCACAAATCAGAATGGGCAACCAAAAAGGTCAGTTGGAACACACACCTAGAGCAAAAACAAAGAGAGATGGATCTCAATGAACTTGTGGAGATCAGAAACCTAATCTTATATTTTATTTTTGGTTTTATAATTTTGTATTTTCTTTTTATATTTTTCAATTTTTATATTTCTTTTTAATTTCAATATAATATATATATGTACATAAGTGTAAATATAAATACAATATAAGGTATATATGTACTATATAGATATAAATATGTAAAATTATGTAAAAATAGAGTAGACATAATGTTTTTGTGATTTTTCTACTTTTTTATTTTTCTGGAATTTTTTTGTTAATTTTTATGTATTTTTAAGGTAAAAATCCCAATTAAGGGATTAATATATGATTTGAAATTAATTTGATTTTGAAAAATAGTAAATAGTTCCCAAAATTACCCAAATCAATTTTGATATATAAATAATAATGTATAGTTAATTATAGAACAGAAAAACATATTTTTGGTATTCTTGTAGAGTTTTTATATTTTTTATTGGATTTTGGAGCTTTATGATTTTTTTCATTTTCATTTTCCATTTTTAGGGGTTTTTGTTTTATGGAATCAATAAATATCAATATATACTACATATATTTTTTGTAATTTTCAAAAAGTTTTTATATTTTTTGGAATTTTTATAAGTAAACAGGGCAAAAAGAGGCTCCTTTTAATTTTTAATAAATAGAAAAAATGGAAAAAATGCCAATTAAAAATAATAAAGTGAAAGTACAAGGCATGAAATGTTGATCCCTATTTTTGCGAATTGTTAGGAGCAAATTTACTATATTTAATAAATAAGTAAAAGCTACAAAAATATATATCCTAGCAGGGGTATTTTTGCAAATAAAATAAAGTATAGGGGGCTCTATGCAAAAGTGCCAGAACTATATAACACAATTAAAATTGTATTGAACTATTAAATAAATACAAAATCTGCTAGGGTACTCATGCAATTTACCCCATCATGTGGGACTACACGTGATGCTTGTTGGAAGGACCAAAATGCAATTACGAAAAAGTATAGGGACCTTGTGGTAATTATCATAAAAATATACAATGTGCTTTTCAAATTATTGGACTAAATAACAAATATAAAAACTTGCAGGGGAATCCCTGTAATTTTTCCTCCTCACGTGGGACACATGAGGTGACGTAGACATGACCTAAAAGTAAATACAAGAAACCACAGGGGTTTGTTTGCAAATTTTCCACTTGTTTTATAACGTTGACTTTTATTTATAGGCCTAATAATAAATTGCAAAAAGGAGGGTTCGGATGTGCAATTTACCCCATAATAGGCTGTTAGACATGCGAGCCCACGACGAGCCATTATGCAATAAATGTTATTGCGAATATCATTCCCTGATCTGAAATGAAGAATGAATAATTTGCATAATAGATCCCTTAGTACAATTAGGGTTATATACCATGGCCATCTTGATGATCATACAGCTGTTGATTCAACTGTTGAATCATAGAGGCTGGTGCTTGGATGAATATCTAAAGAGTTAGATTGAGGACTCATCAAGCACCGTCAAATGATTGTTAAGAGATGATCTCCAACCTGAGTAGGAGATGGCAATCCTTATCTCTAAAGGCTGATATCTGACCGACCTCTTGATGTAGGTCCTCGGCATAGGAATAGAGATTCGGAGGTGTCATATTAGTTAGGTCAAAGAGTCAACTTAAGCAGATCGAGATAACCAAAGTCCTATATCGTATGCTATCACGATACAAGCATGCATCCTCCGACTGGAGACAGATGTGCTACTATATGTTTGAGTATGTACATTTGGCAGACCAATAGGTTGATGACCTAACCAAGGTCTATAGACCGGCGCGCTGGTGTACATATAAGGGCATATGAGTAATACGATCTCTCAAAGGGATCATACATGTTCAGTTACTGAACCGGAAGACATGAGCTCACTCATGAGATATTAGGAAGAATCAAATTCTGTGTGCACGGTCGTCTCGCTTTGGAAGCTTGACTGAATTTGTTGGTTTGATATATACCTTTGGAAAGTATATGATCAAGACCTAGGTATGATATATGCTTTTGGAAAGTATATGATCGATACCGACTCCCAATGATCGAATGAGAAACTTACTGATAAAACCATGAAGTAGACAATATAAAGTTGATCCAATACTTCGGGTTTAATCAGAGTCTTCCAGTATGCAGGATGTACAGGTATTGGGAATACCTAAGGGTGATATGATCATAAACGATTGTATAACCATGACGCTTCCATTCCCAGGGAGTGATGAAACGGGTCTGCATTTTAGTGACCCCTCTCTGTAGAGAAGTAATCTGATCTTGGTCCAAAATGTTGGACATTGATCTGAATGTGATTCAGATGCAATGAGAAGATTAGATTTGCGGTCTTAATTTTATCAAGCATCTATGGGAGGCCTGCGATCTGAATTTGAGATACGATCTCAATATCCAAGTCACTATACGTGGAACAATACAATCACCCTATCCTTATATCCAAATATTCGCAGAGAAAGCGCATTATCCTTGAAAGGGTTCAGGATAATTTCATTGTTGATATGAGTATCCGAGCATTGAGAAAATGAATAATTAAATATGATTTAATTATCATAAATAATACAAATTTGTTTCATATTATAGAGAGAATTATCTTAGATAATTAAATGTGATTTGATTATCAAAGATGTGAATAATGTGAATGTGATTCATATTATTTGGGCACATGAGAATAGAGACCCAAGATGATTAAATGTGATTTAATTATAGTAGATATGAATAATGTGGATAACCCTATCCATATTAATCATATATATATTATAAATGTGATTTATAATATATAAGAGAGAGCAATTTATAATTTACATTTGTTAAATAAATGTTGATGTGAATTGGATTCACATTGGACAATAAATTGAAAATGTAATTTACATTTTATTTTGGATTGTGAATATGATTCACAAATTTCCAATGGCAAGAATGCAATATTTACAAAATAATTATGAATTATTGTTGTAGAATATTTTACAACAATTATTGTTGTAATTGGAGATATAAATAACCATGAAATCTTGGATTTCATCGGAGAATCTCACATTCCTAATTGGAGTGTGGATGGCTAGCCATTCCAAATTGGAATTGGTGGCCGTCCATGGCTCTCCATGGAATGTGGGGATTCTCATCTCCATTACCTCCAATTTTGTGATTTAATTTAGGATTGAATAATATTTGATTTATCAAATATATTTAATCTAAATTAAATTAGTTGTTGTGTTTTTAACCAACAACAATCTTGGCCATTAAAAGAAACACAAATCAATGGGAGCCATTGGATTTGTGTTGTCCCATAGATCGAGATCCGTGGATCCCAAAATGTTATAAAAGGAGAGGCACCCCATTGCTCTTCTTTGCACAATGATTTTGAAGCATATCTCTCTCTCTCTCTCTCTCTTTCTCTCTACATGTCAGCTCTCTCTCTTCTTCTCTCATGGTCGTCCACCATGGATGCCCTAGAGGAATTGTCCATCGCCGCGGCGTAGTCGTTATGCTGCCCGATGTTTTGCTCGTGGATCTCCATCTTTTCGGTGCACCTCACTCGTGAAGAAGACGTCGCATCTCGTGTGTCGAGATCAGGAGATCCACCGCTTGGATCATCAACATGGATTGCGAGAAGCACGCGGTTCATCACCGCGCTCTCAAGCGTCTCCTCCGTCGAATCGGACTTGAGATAGGAGGTCTCTTCGTTTAGAGAATCGATCGCAACCACGCTTCAAGAGGTAATCCTATTACTTGTTTGTGGTTTAGACGAAACGATCCGAGAAGTGTTCTTGGATCATGTGGTTTCGTCGCAAGAAATTTTTTAATTTCCGCTGCATAGAACAACTAGTGCGACTAGTTGTTCTTCGTCGTATTCGATACGACGCTCACGCTTATGTGATGCGCTTGAGGATCTAACCATATCCTTCAAGTGGTATCAGAGCCTTAGGTCTGTGGTTTTGGATACGATCCATTAACCAAGGATGACTTGGTTTCATTAGGGTTTACGAAAGTTTTCTTGCATTTCATTTTCACATCTCTGTTTTGAGATTATTTTCCGCACTGTTTAAATTTTTTAAACACGAAAAAAATAATTGGTTTTTGTTCCCCATCAAATAAGGAAACCGTAGGATCTGAGTTTACGTGATTTTGATTCCGTTTGCTCTAGTTATGCTCATTTTAGTGAACATGTATCCAAAGTTTCGGGGACTGCGAATGTCAACGTAATTAAAGAGTTAATTGCGGATTTGATATGCATTGAAATTCGTGCAAATCACTTAGGTTCTGTTTTAAATCAATTAGCAAACTTTAGGAACTTACTTTGCTTAATTTGGATTTAAATTGATTGAGATATGATATTTTTAGTAAGTGAGGGTCACTGCTGGAAATACTTTCCTAATCAAGAACCTAGTGATTGTCATTTAATCAATTAGTGAAATTAAATTGTTTAATTTCCTGGAATAATTGTGCATAAATATTTGTGAAATATTTGATGATAATTATTTCCTTAAATGACATTGCCATAACCAATATTTGATTAGATGTGATCTAGATCACTAATTGGTTACATGATCTACAAGATCTACATTCCAACAAACATGTTGCTTGAATAGGATTTGGATTTGTTTAGCAAATCTCATTATAATGTTAATCAAAATTATTTTGATTATTATTATATGGTATAATTTCGGTTGAAGAACCGATGATCATCTCAAGTACAAAGTGATCTATTTTGCATTATCCTTTCCCGAGGTGGATATGGTGTCTAGTCGGAGAGCATTGGGGTTGCGGGTTGCAACGTATGTGGTCCGTCCCACTTTCGTCGGTACTGGCCATGATAGCGGGTAGGGTTAGTATAATGCTTAATAAATCATGATGTATTTCTAATTATTAAAATTCGAAATAATACGTATTTGAGATAATACCATAATTCAAGTAACAATTAAAAAAATGTTTGTTGGATGTTAATTGGATCATTAATTTAATATGATTAGATTAATTGGAATCCAATTAAAATTAAAACACTCTATTATAAATAGAGACGTTATTTCCCTTGGAAGAATTAATCATAATGAATATTATTCATAATGACTAATTATAATTTGAATATGATATGGAGGATCACATAAGTGACATCCATGGTCTCCCATCAAGGTGAAGAGTTTCGTCGCTAGGGATTGCATGTGGGAGACGCCTGTCCGAAGTGACAGCTATTGTATGCAAGCACATCTGGATCAGGCTCTTTGCTTCTCGAAGGAGTAAGGCCGTATACGTAGTGACCCCAATATCGGATCCTCATAATATTGGGGAGATATTGGACTGCGTATAGCGAGTACTATTCCTGTTGACGGTTGGTTCAATTAATGACGGGTCAACATCACCTTAGGGGTGGTGGGCCCGGATGTTAAAGATCGAATTGGGAAATGCAAGTTGGACTTGCAAGGCGGAATGTGTTCCGCTTCTTTTTATCGGAGTTGCAGATTCTCATATTATTGGGATGTAATAAAGATAAGGAACGAGATCCCAGATCTTGCTAAGATATGATGGTAAGTATATCTCTTACAATGAAAGTGATTAAGGGAATGAACTTTCAGCGTTGACAATGCAAGACAACTTTGATATAAAAATTCCTAAATCAAAGTAAAATATGTATATATATATATAAATATATACACTTATGCAAATTTCTTATTTCAGATAATCCTTCATTAAACCCACTCAATAATATACTCAATAATAACCAGTAAAATATCATGGATTGGACTTATGATCCAGATATTTTACTTGCAGTTGGACACATAATGTATGTGGTTGCAAGGTGCAAGTTTCCTCATAATAATGAGTAATGACAATCAAAATAGATAATAAGACTACAACCCTAGGGTTTGTATGTCTCTATAGTCTTGATCTTTCATCGAATGTACTTTGGAAGTGACATGTCGATGATGATCACAATTGTCAAATAATCCTTATAAAGACTTAAGAAGATGTTCTGGCATACATATGTGCTCTCAACATTTAATTATGAATGACATGGTTCTCTGCATCATGCAGAATGGTGGCTCCATAAGAGATGATGTATTCAAAATGTTTGAATACCTACCTGAACCAATGTTTTTAATAGTCTAGATGGATGTAGACATGATGAGTGTCATCATTGTACTGTCTGTACTCTAGTCATTCATGAAGCTTCATAATATTCATATTATATGAATATAATGAAGCATGTATAAATGTTGAAATGCTCTTACATTGAATTCTTTTGAATTTAATATAAAAGCTACCTTAGTCTTAAGCAATGGTTGTTTATAAATAAAGGGAGCGCAGTGGAAGCATGGGTTGGACCCAAGTAAGAAGGAAAGTTAAAGAGTTGGTTGTACTTCTGTGACTTCCATGTGACATCCAAAGAGTTGGATGAATGCCAATACTGCAATAACTTGATGTGTTGATAGTTTGACTATCAAGTCTGTCTAGAATCCTTAGAGAAGGACTCAGATAGAGCATCAGAATAACCTACATAAATAATTGATATTGACTTGCTTATTGAATAAGTTAAAGTCTTGTAATTGTATCTCAATCTTCTACAACACTTGCAGTGGGTTGCATATGTTTTGGAAGACTAGAAAATTTGATCTTAAGGCTTATAGTCATCCACATGGATGTTGATGCAATTGTTGCATCAATCTCTACTGGATTGAAGGGCTTCATAATTTCAGTGGGAGAGCCCTTAGTCTTAGAGAATGTCTCTATGACCTAGATATTAGAATACACTCATTGTTTATTTCTAAATGGTAGAAATAAACATAAATTCTGTAATAAATCTATCATAAAGAGTTATGATGGAGATATTTCAGATAGTAATCTAAAATCTAGTGGACTCCACTAAATTAGAAAATTAATGAATGGTTCATTAACATTTCTAATACAGAAATTAAACCTTAAAAGATAGATAGGAAGATAAAGATCATTTGATAATAATATGACATCAAGCCTTGGACATCTGTCTGTTGATATGATCAATAGACTAGTGAGAGATGAAACTTTAGATTGTCTAAAGGTTCAAATCTTACATACTTGTGAATATTGTATTCAAAAGTAAAAATGTCCAATACACCCTTCCTTGGGAAAGGTGTAAGATGTCAAGGTATTCAGGATCTCATACATATTGATGTATGCGGATCATCTATATCATAGTAAACATTATGGATATGTGATATCTACTGATGATTATGTATGATATGAGATTTCTTCTCTTCACTTAGAAACCTTTGAAATGTTCAAAGATTTCACATAATTTTGGTTTACATCAAAAGTTTGAAGGAAGATAAAATGAATTTGATCTAATCAAGGTAGCTTGTACCTGTTAGATGAATTCAAAGAATACCTTATGGAGATATGAATCTCATTTCTATCTCAATCCTCCTAACACACCTTGACTCAATAGAGTTATAGAGAGATACAATTGGATCATGTGTGACATGATCTTATCAATGATGGATTTTAGCATAATTATCCCTTAGTCTCCAGGTATATATGTGTAATAGAGACTACAATGTATATCCTTAATAAGGTTCCATGCAAGATGGAATCTAACACTTGAGAGTGCTGCTTCATTAGGAAAATAAAGGATGGTATTGGATACCTACTTTATGACCTTGAGATTCTTAAACTATCTCATCTATGAGAATGTGATTCTTAGAGGTTGAGACTCTTGAGAATCAAGATGCAAATGAAGTGTAGGAACTCATTTAATCTTGAAAAGATAATGAGACTCCTGAAATTGGAAACTAAAAGGATAATTAAAGATGAAACACTAATACCTCTTCAATTGAATTTGAGGATGGATTCCATGTGTCAGAGAAATCTGACAATGATCGAACTTCATGTGATGAAGCTTCTGAAGATCATAGCATGGATAATGGATGTTAGCAATAAAAGTCTAATGTAGACTTCATATACAAGTGTTGTATATGGACCCTCGAGGATCCACCTATATGGGTAATACCTGTAAAGGGGTAAATGGATCTTCAAGAGAAAGGGAACATGATGAGAAGGTAGAGACCTTCAAAGCACGGTTCGTAGCCATGAGCTACACACCAGAAGAGAAGACATTGCTTGCGATGAGACTTGCTCTTCGGTGACCATGCTTAAAACCATCATAATATTGCTAACCTCAGCTACACAACTTGACTATTGCATCTTCAATATGTAAGTCAATTTTGCATTCCTCTATGAATACCTCTCTGAGGATATTCACATGAAGTAGCCCCAGGGCTTCATGGTTGAGGAAAGCAAGATGTGCAAGCTAAGGAATCCAACTGTGGACTCAAAATAAGCTTCTTGAAGTTGGACCATGAGATTTGATGAAATTATAAATGTTAGGATTTCATATAAAATCTTGATTAGCCATGTGAAGCTTAGTGGGAGTGCCTTTGTGTTCATCGTGCTAAATGTAGATGATATCCTAATCATTTAAATAATATAAGGATAATAATAAGTATTTTATAATCTGGTTGTTCCATATCTTGAAATATGATTTCAAAGATACCTCTTAGATCTTAGTTCTGAAGTTGTTCAGAAGCACAGACTAGAGGATATTGGGACTGTCACATTTGTAGTACACCTTGGACAGATTCTATTCTTAGAAATTCCAAGAAAGGCTTCCATACCTTAAGATATGGTACTGACCTATCTAAAGGGATAGTACCTCAAAGAGTTCAGGAAGTAAATGATAGAACTACTTGCACTTGTGCATAAGTTACGAGAAGCTGAGTGCATGCTAGATGTATACAAAAACCAGATATCTGCCATGCAGTGGGAGTAGAAAAGTGTTGCTAATCCTACTATGGAGAGAAAACACTTGATTGCAGTAATAACAATATCTTCATAGAGGACAAGATTTATGAGATAGTGATCTCAAAGTCTTATCTTCAAAAACTTAAGACTTTATAGATAGAGATCTAAAAGGTCTTAACTATGTATACCTTAGGAGATAGAGATCTCCAGGAATAAGGGTATTCTGATAAGGATTATAGAAATACTGGTTATGACAATTATTAAGCTATAGTGTCAAGGACATTATAATAGCTTTAACAAGGTTGAGTATTGGTTGCATAAGATGCAACATTTGCATTAGATGCGAGCACTGTTACTGGGGATATGCAAGTGCCGTAAAAGGACTTGGCGTAGTCTCGCGGGAACAGAGTGACTGATCAGTTTACCTAGCTATTTTCTTAATAGCCTATGATTGTCACATGAGTGCATGTTTAAAATGATTAGCCCATTAATGGCTCTTTGGGCTAGTGGGAGATTATTAGACATGCGAGCCCACGACGAGCCATTATGCAATAAATGTTATTGCGAATATCATTCCCTGATCTGAAATGAAGAATGAATAATTTTCATAATAGGTCCCTTAGTACAATTAGGGTTATATACCATGGCCATCTTGATGATCATACAACTGTTGATTCAACTGTTGAATCATATAGGCTGGTGCTTGGATGAATATCTAAAGAGTTAGATTGAGGACTCATCAAGCACCGTCAAATGATTGTTAAGAGATGATCTCCAGCCTGAGTAGGAGATGGCAATCCTTATCTCTAAAGGCTGATATCTGACCGACCTCTTGATGTAGGTCCTCGGCATAGGAATAGAGATTCGGAGATGTCAGATTAGTTAGGTCAAAGAGTTGACTTAACGAGATCGAGATAATCAAAATCCTATATAATATGCTATCACGATACAGGCACGCATCCTCTGACCGGAGACAAATGTGTTACTATATGTATGAGTATGTACAATTGGCAGACCAATAGGTTGATGACCTAACCAAGTTCTATACACCGGCATGCTGGTGTACATATAAGGGCATATGAGTAATACGATCTCTCAAAGGGATCATACATGTTCAGTTACTGAACCGGAAGAAATGAGCTCACTCATGAGATATTGGGAAGAATCAAATTCTGTGCGTACGATCGTCTCTCTTTGGAAGCTTGATTGAATTTGTTGGTTTGATATATACTTTTGGAAAGTATATGATCAAGACCTAGGTATGATATATGCTTTTGGAAAGTATATGATTGATACCGACTCCCAATGATCGAATGAGAAACTTACTGATAAAACCATGAAGTAGACAATATAAAGTTGATCCAATACTTCAGGTTTAATCTGAGTCTTCCAGTATGCAGGATGTACATGTGTTGAGAATACCTGAGGGTGATGTGATCATAAACGATTGTATAACCATGACGCTTCCATTCCTAGGGAGTGATGAAACGGGTCTAGATTTTAGTGACTTTTATCAGTAAAGAAGTAATCTGATCTTGGTACAATATGTTGGACATTGATCTGAATGTGATTTGGATGCAATGAGAAGATTAGATTTGTGGTCTTGATTTAATCAAGCATCTATGGGAGGCCTGTGATCTGGATTTGAGATACGATCTCAATATCCAAGTCACTATACGTGGAACAATACAATCACCCTGTCCTTATCTCCAAGTATTCGCGGAGAAAGCACATTATCCTTGAAAGGGTTCAGGTTAATTTCATTGTTGATATGAGTATCTGAGCATTGAGAAAATGAAAAATTAAATATGATTTAATTATCATCAATAATACGAATTTGATTCATATTATAGAGAGAATTATCTTAGATAATTAAATGTGATTTGATTATCAAAGATGTGAATAATGTGAATGCCATTCATATTATTTGGGCACATGAGAATAGAGATCCAAGATGATTAAATGTGATTTAATTATAGTGGATATGAATAATGTGGATAACCCTATCCATATTAATCATATGTATTATAAATGTAATTTATAATATATAAGAAAGAGCAATTTGTAATTTACATTTGTTAATTAAATGTTGATGTGAATTGGATTCACATTGGACATTAAATTGAAAATGTAATTTACATTTTATTTTGGGTTGTTAATATGATTCACAAATTTCCAATGGCAACATTGCCATATTCACAAAATAATTATGAATTATTGTTGTAGAATATTTTACAACAATTATTGTTATAATTGGAGATATAAATAACCATGAAATCTTGGATTTCATTGGAGAATCTCACATTCCTAAGCGGAGTGTGAATGGCTAGCCATTCCAAATTGGAATTGGTGGCCGTCCATGGCTCTCCATAGAATGTGGAGATTCTCATCTCCATTATCTCCAATTTTGTGATTTAATTTAGGATTGAACAATATTTGATTTATCAAATATATTTAATCTAAATTAAATTAGTTGTTGTGTTTTTAACCAGCAAAAATCTTGGCCATTAAAAGAAACACAAATCAATGGGAGCCATTGGATTTGTGTTGTCCCATAGATTGAGATCCATGGATCCCAAAATGTTATAAAAGGAGAGGCACCCCATTGCTCTTCTTTGCACAATGCTTTTGAAGCATATATCTCTCTCTTTCTCTCTACATGTCAGCTCTCTCTCTTCTTCTCTCATGGCCGTCCACCATAGATGCCCTAGAGGAATTCTCCACCGCCGCGGCGTCGTCGTTATGATGCCCGATGGTTTGCTCGTGGATCTCCATCTCCTTCGGTGCGCCTCGCTCGTGAAGAAGATGTTTGATCTTGTGTGTCGAGATCAGGAGATCCACCGCTTGGATCATCAACATGGATTATAAGAAGCACGCGGTTCATCCCCGCGCTCGCAAGCGTCTCCTCCGTCGGTTCGGACTTGAGACAGAAGGTCTCTTCGTTTAGAGACTCGAGCAACCACACTTCAAGAGGTAATCCTATTACTTGTTTGTGGTTTAGACGAAACGATCCGAGAAGTGTTCTTGGATCATGTGATTTCGTCGCAAGAAATTTTTTAATTTCCGCTGCATAGAACAACTAATGCGACTAGTCGTTCTTCGTCGTATTCGATACGACGCTCACGCTTCTGTGATGCGCTTGAGGATCTAACCATATCCTTCATAGGCATGGTTGGACAACACTGAAGACTTCACTTGACACATGGTGCGATTCTAACGGCCCGTACCGCTTCGTAGATGGACACTGGAGATTAGATTACTTGAGATTATCTGACGATCGAAGCGAGGCTCCATCGGACGACTGAGATCAAAACTGGAGCGGGGAGCTTCATCGGATGGCTGCTACTCTCCACGAAGAACAGGGAAGAAGGGCTTCTTCCCCGAGCTTCGTCCTCGATTTCCTCCCTCCTCCGACATTCTTCTTTGATGGAGAGAA
Organism: Ottelia alismoides; assembly: GCA_037367405.1. NCBI lineage: Eukaryota > Viridiplantae > Streptophyta > Magnoliopsida > Alismatales > Hydrocharitaceae > Ottelia > Ottelia alismoides. The sequence continues at coordinate 167,587 of JAZKJV010008163.1, forward strand.
GCTCTACACATCCGGGGAGGCGGTTCGCAACATCTGATGGTTGAAAGAGACTCATGGACCCCACGACGAGGTCAGACGAGCTCCAGGAAAGTAGACCCTCCAAGTACTTGCAAGTTGAGTTAATTCGAGCCCAGATGAGCTTCGAGGGGCGCGTGACTTGCATAGGATGAAAACACGGCTCGAGGAGGTGATCCTCGACCTAGAATGAAGCTGTGAGCCTGAAAAATGAAGGTGGGCAGCGATGCTCCAGTGAGGGATGGTAGGTGAGCATCGATTCACGGATCTAGGGTGGATCTGGTTGGGAAACTGGGTGAAATGGATGAAGAAACATGTAGGGGAGAAAATGGGAGTGAAAGCATTGTCGGAACATGTGGTTTGAATGGTGGAAACGTTCGCTGGAGCAGAGCTAATTAACTACCCAAAACACAAAACTAATAACATTAATGAAATGCTGATAACAAAATCTACCTAAAATAAGTAAAGACACTGCTCATAGCTGGCCGGAGCCATGGAGCAGAGGAGGTCACCGGAGCGGACCGCTTGGGTGCACCTCTACCCTCCGTCGACTGCCATGAGCTTAGGGGATCTCGCTCTATCATAGGGATGCTCTACTTTGGTCTAGACACAGGGTTTAGGGGGATGAAAAGTGAACAAATTTGGAAGGAGGACAGAGAAGGTTTATTTATGAACATGTGTGACATCCTAATTTTACCGGTCGATATTAAAGAATCAGAGCTATACACAATGGATCTAATGATCGGGTGTGTATATACAATGATAGAGGATCAATTCGTCTGAAGAAGTTGAGGGTGATTGATTGATAGACCGTGCACGAAAAATGGAGGAAGTTCGGGGAGAAGATAGTTCTGACAAGCCAAGGAGCAGATGGGACAGTTGACCGGAGGTTAACAATCTCTGCGCAATCATTGAGCCACGTCAGCTCACTAGACGATATAATATCAAGTTTTATTCACATTTTATTTATTTAATATATTAAATGATTCATTAATTTTTCTGTGAAAAATGTTTACTATTTTATGTGATATTTTATTATGATTTTTATTTATTTTTTGTCTCATTTTATTAATAGTTAATTTTTATTAGTGTATTTATGGGTATATTCATCTATGTTTTGTGCATTTTTATTTTGTATATTTTATTTATTTTTATATATTTACAACCTATTTTTGTGATTATAAATATATTTTTATTTCATTTTTATGATGTATTTTGTACACTTAAATAAATAGGTAAGTATATTATATAGGTCTATTTATAGGTATTTTACCTATGTTTTATAAACACCCTTTTATTTTAATGTACTTTCATGAGTTTTATTTTGGTTTTGTATTTTTAATAGAATATAGATAATATTTGCATTATTATAAAGAGGATGGGGAGCTTGCACCAAGGTGCATGTAATTTTACATGCACAGGGGCTTATATCTTCCACATTTTTTTAGTTTTTTGAAAAATACCACTATGTATATTCATCTATATATCCCTCCAATATGTCATTCAAATTTCGTCAGAAACAAAGACTCCTATGACCTGCATCTAGAACATGTAATTTTAACGGTCTTAGAATTACTGTAATCGACCTGTTCTAGATGGAGGGCATAGGAGTTTCTGTTTCTGAAGAAATTCGAATGACATATTAAAGGAATATATATATGTATATATATATGAATATACATGGTGGTATTTTTCAAAAAAGTAAAAAATGTGGAAGATATAAGCCCTGGTGCATGTAAAATTACATGCACCTTTGTGCAAGCTCCCCATCATCTACTATAAAAATGTAAAAGAATAACGAATGAAAGAATAGAACCCACTTTTATTTATATACATGGATAATTGTATGTGTTTTGCCTATATTTTTACATAGACTTATTTTATTTTTCATTTTATTTTTAGTTTTATTCTAGTTTTAATATACACATAGATTATAAATAATATTTATAGGATTATAAAAATATGAATTTTTAAAAATAATAAGGGATGAATAAAATGAATATTTTAATCGGTAGAATATACAATAGCAGTCAAAAACCTAACTTTCACACAATAACTCCAAAAAATATAAACCACCACCACTAAATAGCTTATAAAAAGTTATATACTATTAGAGTAATTTTAATATGTTCTGAGTTTTTATTTGTAAGATATGGGTATGTGAAGTTTGGTTTTTGGCTTTTTATTTTGTATATAAAATGAACATTGTGTGTTATTTTCGTACAAACTCAATTTTGTATTTTTATTCACATTATTATTTACAACTTTCATGTACAAAGTTTCTTTATTTGATGAATAAATATTGAAGAATAAAATATGTGTCAAAAATGCATAAAAAATGAATGAATAAGTGGTATTTTTATTCTATTTTGGATTTATCTCCCCCTACTTTAATCCTTGTCGACCAACTCAATTCTTGACTTGGTCTCGAAGTTTAGGGTCATAAAATATTTTCAATATTTTATTCTTTTTTTCTCTTTATTCTATAATTTTGGCATTGAAAACCTTATTTTAAATACAAATAATACAATAAATAATGGCTGCTATTATGCATAAATTAGTGCTATTTACATGCATTAGCTAGGGTTTTTAAGGCCAAAATGATAGAGTAAAGGTGATGAAATGGAGATTCATCAACAAGTTCGTTCATAGTCCGTGCTGTGCTTGACAATGGATGTGTAGAGATCTCAGATCTTATAGATGAAGCACAAACATCCCTAGTTAATGGACAACTGCTGGAACACTTTGTCAAACCTAATGAACATTTAGTTTGTGTTGAGGAGATTGTTTTCATATGTGAGGAAAAATCAGAAGACGCACATAGAATATTGCAACATTAATCTCTAGCCATCAACATCATCAAAAAGATTCAGATCATTATCTATCCGTACATACAACTCCTTGTATATATTCTCTCCCTCCCCCCCCAGTGATTCGAATCACTCGCCCCGACTCCATATAATTTCATTTTTTGTCTATACTTAGGATGACCAGCCTAAGTATAGGGGGGAGAGTGATCCGAATATATTCACCATTCGTTGTACATCCTCCAGATCCCATCAGTCCTCATAACCATTCCTGTCTTATACTTAGGCTGACTAGAGCCTAAGTATAGAGGGGACTGATGTCCACCCTGTGTATACTCATCCATTTCTTCTCTTGACCTCGCCCGCCCCGCTTTTGTTCTCTTCTACATTTAGGATGCCAGAGCCAAAGTATATGGGGCGGAACGACTTCTTTATGTTTTTGTTATTTATCTCTTCTACGCTTAGTCAGAGCTATGTATTTTTCCTCTCTTCTCGTGCTATGAGGACATATCACATGCTAAGTATAGGGGGCATGTATATATTACATATATACTTTACCCATAGCTCGTACTTTCACGCATTTTTTATATATTATGCAATAATTATGGGGTGGGTAAAAGTTGGAAATTTTGTTTTTGTAAAATACATGTATACTAGTATGTATATTGTAAAATATGTGTAATACTTGTATAAAAATTTGTAAAATTCTTGTAAATAAAATTCTTGTAAAAATTATTGTATACCAAATATTAATTAAAATGAAAATAAATGCTTCTTATTTACTCTTGCATATCATCCTTGCATTAAAAAAAATCTCTCATGTCAATCGTCTCTACTACATTTCATTTGCATCTCATCTGCATATCTAGCATATGCAAAGCGAAATGTTAGTGAGTTCTGAACCAAGTTGGGAATAGATGTCGAGGATGGATTTGATTTGACCATAATTTACCTAATTTCAGAGGAACCATATAGGAATTGGAGTTAAGAGTTTTCAGGTCAAGCGACTTAATTCTTAGAGTCTGCAAGTCCATGTTCACATGTCATCTTGATTGGTCAAAATAGAATATTTCATGCACACACACACACACACGATTCTTTTAGACAATGACCTAACTTGGACAAGCACCATGCACGTAGCTCTTCATTTATGAGGTGATGAGGAGGTAGAATCCTTTGGCTTGGAGTAGCACACGGGTGGAAACATCCGTCCTCCTCTAGGGAGGGTAGTGCATCTCAACCTAGTCCGGTGGTGTTGATGTCTAAGGACGGGATGCTGTGGGTTACAATAAAGCTTCAAAAGAGGGATAGTCTACTGGCTCAAGGAGAAAAACTCCTTATGTACATGTTGCACCTTGTATATATGTCAAAAAAAGAGAAGAAAGAAAAAATGCAGAATGTCCAAAAGTGGACAGGCCTGATTGAAAAGTAAAATGCTAGTCGGAGTGTATATACAAGGGTAGAAAAATAAGAAGAGCTTCAAAGCTTGCAGCTGAATGTCTTGGCTACACTGATGCGAAGAGTTATATTCACTTACACAATACAAGTAAGATTCAGGATCATCAGAGTTTGCGTATGAATATCTATTTTGACCTGACTGTTGAGGCGTCTTAAAAATAACACGTGTGGAACTTGAAGGCTGTTAGGACTTAAATTTAGATCCCAATAAGGTTCTGCCACAGAATTAACCTGAAGGTCGAGTCAAGCTCCATTTTCACGTTTTGTTCATGACCTTGGTATGGAACCCAAAATCATTTCACTTTTGCATTTCATTATAGTTGCTCGGGGACGAGCAAGGTTTAAATATAGGGGGTTGATGAATCTATGATTCATTACTCTAAAATTTGAAAACGGAGCTTTGTTCCCGAGCAATTAGATGCATATTTCCACTTATATTGCATATTAGATATCATGTATGCATAAATAAAATCTGCATTTTAGCATTCATGTTTGCATTAAATAAGAAGCCCGATTCACTTATAAAAATCACCTGTAAATACCATATTTGTATCTATTTTGTACTAACTCCAAACCCAATAAAATCAACTCTATAGTGTACATATTACAAACACTAATTAAGGAAAAATATAAAAAATACTAACTTGTAAAATTGACCAATAAAACCCAAATCCAAGTTTGAAACTATGAACCTTAAAATGCGCAAATCTCTCTCATAAAATATCTGATTTAGGTCTACTCACTTTTAAAGTAATATACATTCAAAGACCTTCAAAACAAGATGATTTTCATAAAATCGGAGATCGTATGTGAAACTTGGGTTTTGGGCTCCTATTGTATATTGTACATATTGACCTTTTTGCTCTTGTATTTTATCCTTTTATTTTCTTAATTCCTAAAAATAAAAAATCAAATTAAATTGTAAATATTCATTTTATATTTTATCTATTTTATTTTGATTTTTCTCTTATTTAAAATTTAAAAATAACAAAATAAAAATCGTAGTGTTTTTATACCCTTAAAAACACTCACAAAAATATTTCTCCCTTGATTTAACCTCGGTTCTTTTTTTGGTCAACTAAAACTTGTAGATCTCATCGAGATCTACAACTTTCATGTTTTGTTTTTTCCAAATACGGCCTTTTTCTCCCTCATAATTCACTTTCTTTGTCAGAATAACCTAAATGGGTCACGTGGCACTTTTTGGTTGCGCCACGTGGCCCACTCAGTTGAGCATCTTGTGCCCTCTTTTCTTGACCATTCGATCTCTTCTGGGCATTTCCATATTCCGTCACCCTCGCAGCAATCTACTCCATGCATGATCCCCTCTACCTCACTTCATATCACCCCCGCAAAACCCAATGGACACCACCACATCTCCCAAACTCCCCCTTCAAATACTCCACCGTCGCCCCACTTCCTCTTCATCCGTCGTTACCCTGAGAAGGCCTAGCTCTTCATGCTTCAGGTGACAGCTGAAGCAGCATCAAGCGCGAGCAACGACGACCAATCTCTTCGGTGAGATCCGCGCGACTCCTCATCCCGTGCCGTAGCTGCTCCACGAGCAGCTTGAGCTCGACCTTCACCGAGGTCTAGAGCAAAGATCTGAGAAGATCTAAGCTCCACTTTCCCAGGAGAATCATTCAACTCAGGTAATATTCTTCCTCCTCTTTGTTCAATCAATTCTTCTTCTTCATCATCTTCTTTCTCCTACTCGGCTCTACTTCCCCTATTTTCTTCCATTCCTTTGTTTCCATCGCTCCCCTCTGTACACTAAATCGCACCCGTGATTCCACTTCATCGTCGTATCCTCCTTCTCCCTTCGAGCAACCAATCCTCCCCTGAACATCAACATGCTCTCCACGTGCCTCCACCAACATCCGACCTCTGCGCCCTCGAGTATCGCTAACATTTGTAGGAAGTGCCCTCTGGAACCTCGAGTCACTCTCACCTGCACCGCTCCAGTTGCCAACAAGCATCTTGCACCTCCAGCAGATCGTCTTTAGCCGTCGAGCTCCTCCACAATTCCCAACCATCAGTCACCCTCATCTGCACAGCTCTGCCGCCACCAACAATAGAGCTACTGGTCGTTCACCTCTAGATGCCTCACACTCCACGCCTCCTCCTTGGACCTCAGGCGTGTGTCGCCTGAGGTTCGAGCTCATCCACTCAGCCCGGCTATAGGCATCTGTTTCCCCTGCCGGCCCTCGCCTCTAGAGCCTCCGTTTGTCACATCGTCACCATCGCCTGGGGGTGACTGACTTACTATGGTTCTCATCCCCACCTCACATGCAAAGCACATGAGGGATGAGAATATTGCTCATGTGCACATGCTGTTCAGCAAATCACAAGGGCGTCCCTCACTCCAGACTACACATCCTAGCATGTGCACCCTTGACAAAATTTCACAAAGACCCTCAACTTTTCTACATATAATGAAGGCGTCTCGACCAGCTTACGTGAGGTGAACATGTCTACTTTGAGAAATTGCATACATACCCTCACGCGTATAGGTAATTTCATTTTAGTCCCGTTAGCATCTTTATTTTTAACTATTTTGTTTCTGTATCGCATTCATACCCTTGTGTTTGCATATTTATTTAAACATCCATTTTGTATCATTTTGTCATTCTAAAAATTGCATTGTAGAAGGACTCATATTTTATCATTGTGAATATTGTTGTATTTTTGTGAGTTTCTTATTATTTAATATAATTATTTTCATGGAAAATTGAATATTTTATCCTCTGCTTGCTGTTAATTCGATATTAAATTAATCGTTGCTCAGAAAATTACCAAAAATTCAGAGTAGGTAGAACTTCTACATTGTGCCTAAAAATCATCACATTTACACGCATAATAAGGTTTGAATAAATTAATTGTTATTTCACTTAATTGATTTTAATAAGTCAAAAATTAATTATTTATGAGGTTTAGTAATTTTCATGGATTCATCTTACATAGAAGTATCGAGGATAATTTTTATCTTTGAAAATAATTTGATTTGATATTTATTAAAATTAATTTTTAAAAATCACCTTGCATTAATCTTTAATTCGTAGTTAATTCACTTAGAGTTGAACATTTTCAAAAAAATTAAGGTAGCTTCATTTCATCATAATTGATATTCTGGCTAATTTTGAGAATTTTCGAAATTAGTTTGATCATATTCACATTTTAACCCTTGAAATTGTACAAGATTTCATTGTATTTTTAATTGCATAAAAAATCATTAAAAATATCCTCCTGAAAACCTAGCATCTAGAACAACTTTAAATTAATCTAAGGAGAAAGCTGCCTCTCTGAGTTCGACCTTGGGCTTGTCCAAGTAAAGTAAAAAATTGGCATTTGTGTTTAATTGATAAATTAATTAAAGTAGTCTTCGATAAATCCAATTTTTACTGGAATGCAATGAACACATTAAATTTAGTTGTTAATCTGGTTAGATTAATAGGGTGAATTGTTGGGGTTTTCACCCATATACTTTGCTCGAACTATGTCCTCATTGTGAAAAAAGCGAAAATGAATACAAAACTCGTGCTAAGTATTGAAAAATGAAAAGAATCATATGCTACAATGGCTCAAAGAATGAAAATAAAAGAATAGAAGTCAGTGACCCCCTATACTTAGGATCAAATAATCCTATGTATAGAAGATTGTACAAATATGGAAAACCAAGGAAGAGAATGAACGACTCAACATCGACTTGTCCTCTCTTATATTTAGGGTAAGAGATCCCTAAGTATAGAAAATGAATATCCATGAGCTGAAGGACATGCGAGAGAACATAATAAATAATAAGAAATAAAAACACAAAAGAGAATGAAATGAACGACATCACCCCCCTATACTTAGAGTAAAGGATTCCTAAGTATAAGCAACAACATGAATGATCAAACAAAATGAAAATGAAAAAACTCCAATAATTCACCTCCCTTATACTTAGAGTACATCCTAAGTATAGCACACACACACACACACGGAAAAGAGGTGAACAAAAAAAATAGAAGAAGAAAAATAAAAAGAAAGAGATATTTACAAGAGAACATAATCTCATGTATTAGATGCAAAAGAAGTCAAAGGATCATCCTTTGATAACAAATGGATGGAACCAACCACGAACAAAAATGTATCATGATCTAGATATGGCTTTAGCAACTGTCCGTTCACAACATATGGTTGTATGCAAATGATAACCCATATATGACAATACTACCATTGTCACACACATCTCTAACAATGAACGATCTTGACCATTTGGTTTAAAAGTTTGCTGGGCAATAATTCGCATCAAATGACCAAACTTTCTGATCAGAGACGAAAGTCTTTCTTCTAATGTGTTTATCTTGCCAAGGCTTGATTTTCTCCTTATACATGAGTGAAGTGTCCTAAGCGATATCTCGAAATTCCAACAATACGTTCATATCAACTTTCCTACTTTGGCTTGCTTTCTCATAGTCCAAATTGCATACATGAAGTGCCCATAAATATTTGTGTATCAACTCAACTGGCAAGTGGAAAGGCTTTACATAAACCAATCTATAGGGAGACATACCCATGGAGACTTGTACATCGTCTGATAAGCCCGTATAATTGAGTCAAGCAACTGGGACCGATACTTCCTATCTGTATGTAAAGGTTTCTGAAGTATCGTCTTAATATCCCTATTTGGAATCTCAACCAAGACGTTAGTCTATGGGCGGTAAGGAGACACAACTCTATGCTCAATGGTGTACTCCTTCACATACTTTCTGACCTCTCTGTTGATGAAATGTCTTCCCCCATTTGAAATGAGAATTTTGAGAATCCTGAACCGTGCAATAATATTGTCCTTAAGAAAGGAACAAATCGTACGACTATCATCGGCTCGGATGGAGATAGCCTCTACCCAATGACTAACATAATCCATGACAAGAAGGATGAACTAAAATCCTTGACTGATAGGAAATGGTCCCATGAAGTCTGTGCCCAAACATAAACAACATCTAAAAATGGATATATCTCAGGGGCATGGTATCTTTGAAACTAACAGTCCCTCTCATTTTCTGACAATTAATACATCCTCGAACATAATATGTAGCATCCTTAAACTGAATTGGTTACCATAGGCTTCATTGTAAAACCTTAGCTGTTATGCAATTCCCTAATGATGCACACTAGACTCTAATCTGTGACAATGCTCAAGCACACTGGTATACTCCTCGTCAGAAATGCACCTCCTCTAGATAAAATCTACACCCTTGCGAAATAGGTACAAATCCTTCCATTGATAAGAATGAATCTCTAACAGGAATTTATCTACCTTGTGCTTCGACCAATCTTGTGGAACTTTCTTGGAGATAAGAAAGTTCACAAAATCATCATACCATCGGAGCGAGGCAATAGACAAAATAGCATCATCAAGAAATGTCTCTAAAATTGGAAGTATTATCTGCTCAGAGGACTTTGCATCTTTAATCCAGGAAAGGTGATCTGCCACAACATTCTTTACTCCAAGTTTATCTTGATTTTCTAAATAAAACTCCTGGAGAAGAAGGATCCATTTGATAAGGCATGGTTTGGCATCCTTCTTTGCATGTAAATACGGTATGGCAGTGAGATTTGTGTAGATAATGACATGTGAACTAAGTAGGTATGAGCGAAACTTATCTAAAGCAAACACCGTTGCTAACATCTCCTTCTTTGTAACTATATAATTATGATGTGCTTCATCTAGAGTATTACTAGAATAGTGTATGGAAAGTGGTATCCTATCCCTTCTTTGCCCCAAAACAACTCCAACTACATAGTCTGACACATCCGTCATGATCTCAAAAGGGAGACACCAATCTGGTGGTTGAAGGACATGAGCTCTAGTAACCATGTCTTTCATCTGATAAAATGTAGGGAGGACTTTCTCATAACCTATAAACTCACTCTCCTTGCACAGAGGCTTAGTCATAGGTATGACGATCATGCTGAAGTCCTTAATAAATCTCCTATAAAATCCAACATGACCAAGGAAAGACCTCAACTGCTTCGAATTCTGTGGCAGCTCTAGCTTGGAGATGACATCAATCTTAGCCGGGTCAACCTCCATACCATGTTTGGAGATGGCGTGGCCCAATCCAATTCCACTAGTTACTATAAAGTGACTCTTCTCCTACGAGAGCACTGAGTTCACCTCACAACAACATTGGAGTACTTAGTCTAAATGAGTAAGACATGTGTCAAAACTATCCCTGTAGACTGAGAAATTGTCCATGAAGACCTCTAGAAAACTACTTACCAAGTTGGCAAAAATGATCAACATACACATATGGAATATAAGTAGTTTTCTCTTGATTTTCAAGAGCGATTGAAACATGATTATATCCCGAGTACCCATCCAAGAAACAAAAGAATTCCTTCCCTGCCAAACTCTCAACAATCTAATTCATAAAGGGTAGTAGAAAGTGATCTTTCTTGGTCATTGCGTTCAGGCATCAGTAATCTACACATGCACACCATGAAGTGGGTACACGAGTCAGAATCTTCTCACCACAATTATTTGTCACGATAATAATCCCAGATTTCTTCGGGACCACATGCAACATACTAACCCACTTGGAATCCGAAATGTGATAAATAAAGCCAGCGTCACACCATTTCCAAATCTCTTTAGTGACTACATCCCGGAGTTTTGGATTTAGATGACGTTGACACTCACATGTTGGTTTGTTGTCATCCTCTAAGTAGATATGATGCAGGCACAAAGCTGGACTAATCCCACAGTAATTCGAAATATTCTAGCCTATGTCCATGCACTTTCTCTCGATAACCTCTAGAAAGCGAGATTCCTAATTATCGATCAACTACTAATTGATGATGATCGAAAACATTTGGGGCGCACCCATAAGGAAGGCATAATTCAGCGTTGAGGGTAAAACTTTGATCTCATGTGGGGTCTGAATCTTCTCTACAACAACCTCTCGACTGCACTTGTAGAAGGTAAATGATTTGCATTGTGTGAACTTTCCACTGTGGCTACTATAGTCTGAACAAGTAATATCTCAAAAAGATATGCAATGAATAATCTCTTCTTAGAAAGGGATGGTTCATTAGGATGCTAAAAGATCTCATAAAACTCATCAACAAAAATCTCAGAAATCTCAGCAGGAGGTATGCCATCGGTAATCTCATAAGAAAGTATCTCAGGTATATCAAAATGTACCTCTCAAAGTAACTCAAGCCGACCCTCATAAATCAACTCAAGTGATCCATTAGCTAACAACTCCAAAACTTCAATAGAGGAGCTAATGTAGAATGTGCTTTACAAAGGTTCCTTCTGAGAAAGGAACTCCTAGGTGTCCATGAAATCTATGAAAATATCAATATCTTGAAACTCAACAAGAAAAGCATAGTCCTTAGAATATGTTGTAACTGTCTCTCTCTTATCAGTTGCTGCGGGTGGTGGTAATGGCTTCGGATATGAGATCATCTCTATCTTAACCTTGTCACTGAGGGATTGAAAGGTTATCTATCAAGTACCATAATTAACTACCGCTTAAACCATTCAAAGGAATGGTCGGCCAAGTATGATCATGTATGGAGTAAAGTTGCAGAAGTATCCATATCCATGACAACAAAATTGATCGAGAATCTCATTCCTTGCACCGTTATGATAATGTCCTTGAGAATGTCGTTGGGCTTCTTGATAGATCTATCAGTAAATTGAAGGATCATCTTGGTGGATCTAAGAGGTCCAACCCAAACTTAGTGAGTAGCGAGGATGGCATGAGATTAATGGAGGATCCATTATCAAGTAGAGTACGATCGAACTCTTGATCAAAGATATGGAAATGGATGTGATGTGATCCCTTGTCTTTATTTTTGGGCGAAAGGTTGCTGATGGCATAAAATGTGGCTATGGTCAATATATGCTTCTCTATTATCTTTCGTCTGTTTTACTTAGGCTGACGCTTTTGAGTACATGCTTCTTTCATTCCCTTTTTAACTGCAAGCATGTACTCCATGCCTTAAGGAGTGGCATCTATAGAAAGATGTTATGAAGTATCTCTATAACTCCAAGATTAGACAGTGTTGTTTTTAATTTAAATTTTTTCTAGTTTTATTCAAAGCAGAAGGAAATGGAACAAAATCAAAGGAAATATCAAACTACTTATTTCTCTTATTCTAATCAGAATCATCATGTACATGTGCATAAGCAGAATCAGTTTTTACAATGTCATCCAATACAGGTGGAGAATAAGAAAAAGGGAAACTAGAAGGGATGCTTGGTTTGCTAGTATTGAAAAAGACTCCATGATGCTCGTGTTCTCCTCCATGGCTGATTTGACAATGCATCTTCCTCTATTGTCTTTTTGGATTTCTCTAGATAATGATGGTGATGGTGGTGAAGAAGAAGAAGGTGGTGGTGATCCTCCATGCTATGTCTCTGCTACACTAGATCGTTGGTCAATTGGTGAAGAAGAAGATGTAGTCGGTGTAGCTCGATCAGTGGCTTGATCTCCCAATCCTAACTATTGTGTGGGCGACTGCAATCTCCTACCGCTCCTGAGGTGAATGGCATCAGATAAACAAGTACAATCAAGGGCCATGTCTCGGAGGTGGATGGATCATGGACTACCTACTCCTTGCATCTGAAGTTATTGGGATTGGCTTCGTCCTGGGATGGTATCAATGTCTTCGTGGGTGTGATGAAGAGGATTTGGCTAGGGTCTAGAAATCTCACAAGGTGATAAATCACATCGATGCATTGAGTCCTCAAGAGACCCTAGTCAATCAACAATTAACCCATGAAGCAATAATGGTAATGAATAGAAAAAAAGTGAGTTAAGATTTATTATTCTCTATAATACAAAATGTATAACATGCAAGCATGTAGAGGTTGATCTACTGAGACAAGTTTGGTAGCCTATGATTATTTTTACTCGATGTATATTATGTATAGGTGTGTCTTTATTCATTATGTGAGGTTTTTCTTTTCTTATTTTTAATGAAATTAAGAATGAATATATAGGTATAATAATAATAATAAAATTTATATGGGAGATCAATACATATATAAATATATATATAAGTGAAAAAATGTACATGTAAGGCATTCACATACTTACATATATATATATATGTATTTATAATATTTTTCTTTTTTAAAAGATAAATACTTTATAAGTTCTCTCTTTTTTTATTTTTAACTAAGCACATAATATGGATATAAATATACATAGTTATACATTCAATATAGGATAAAGTTATCATAAATGCTAATGCAAAAGAACAAAATACAGAACAAACAATGTTTTGGGGTTTTAAATATGTTTTTAATGTTTTTGTCATTTTCTGGACTTTTTGCTAAATTTTATGGATTTTTCAAATAAAAATAACCCAAATCAGGGATTTAATACATAGGCCAAATTAAGTTGAATATTTAAAATAGAAAATAAAATAAAAAATTCTCCAAATCAACTTTAATAGATAGATAATAATAAAGAAAAATTAGAGATAAAAATAAATACTTTGGGATTTGTGGTGATTTTTAATAATTTTTGTTGGATTTTAAAGCTTTTTAATTTTTATGTCTTTTCTTTTTCTATTTTTAAAGATTTTTGGCCTGGAAAGAAAGCATACTAAAATAGACAACATACATTTTTTAGGATTTTTGAAACCATTTTCTATTTTTGGTATTTTAGAAATTAAACTGGGACAAAAACATGCTCATTTGAATTTTAATTAATAGATAAATGCCCAAACTGCATTTCTAAAGATATGAAGAGACTATACATGCACACATCTTAACCTATTTTTGCACAATTTTTAAGGCATGGGTGCTATTTTTAATAAATGAAATTCATACACCAAAAATACATAAACTATGAAGGGTATATTTGCAAATAAAATAAACATCAGGGTCATGCGTGCTATTTTCCCAGAAATATACAATATGTATTAAATTTTATTGAAATAAACATAAATACAAAAACCATCAATGGTATAAATGCAATTTGGCCACCTCACGTGGAATGATAAGTGACCTGACATGGACCCATTTGTAAGTTACAATAAACTCTGGGGCTGCTATGCAAAATATCCACATTTATTTATACTATACATTTTATTTACATGACTAATAGATAAATACGAAAATAAACAGTGTGAGATTTATAATTTACCCCCATACGCGCGCGAGGGGACAATCGGGATGCACACCACTTATGTGATCGACGACCCAGATGGGCCGATGCCACTTCACCAATCTACGCATAGGATTGTCTGGTCCCTAATCTGACGGTGCAGGAGGGTCTTGATCCAACACCGTCTACTGCATCTAGAGGGTTGCTATTGATCAAACGATTCTGGGGTGTCATGTAAGAATACCCCAAGTACTCTGTTGTGGGTTGCTTCGAATCACTCTCCCTCCTTGCTACAAACTCCTCCACACCTGCTGAGTTGCTCTACATGATCGCATGGACATTCTGCATCAGGAGGATGACTCAAGTAGGTCCAGCCCCATTAACGAGGTCCTTACGTGTGAAGCATTTGGAGCTGGTTTCTTGGGTCTTGCCTTAGGTTGATTATCAAGTCGGGAGGGATGGGCTGAGCCTCTGCTTGAACCCGAGCCCCTTTTTTTGGGTTTTGGGTCGGACCATGGCCCGAAAAAGTCTGGATGGGTCAGCCCGAAATCGAACTCGACATAAAGTTAAACAAGATGAGTCCCGATCGGGCTATCCTAGTAATTTTTTCTTTTTAAAAAACTTTTGATTTTTTTTGAAAATTCTTAATCCAACAGGTGATATGGAAATGTCTTTTTTTAAAACTTTTTATTTTTTAAAAAACATGTGATAAATCTAAAAATGATGATATCCCTATGGAATTTTGATAAAAAAACTTTGAAATGTTTGATTTCTTTCTCTTAAAAAACTTTTGATTTTGTCATATATATTTTGTTTTTTTTAAAAAACTTCGAAATGTTGGTACATGGTAGTATCATTGGAGAGTGGACATAGGGTTTGAGGGGGATTGGGTTGTGGTGGGTCATGAGGAATTAGGGTTAAAGTAATATATATATTATATTATATTATATTATATTATATTATATTATATTATATTATATTATATTATATTATATTATATTATATTATATTATATTATATTATATTATATAGGTTTAGGATCAGGCTTTCAGGCTAGGTGTCGAGTCGGGTTTTCGGGCCAGGCTCTACTCAGCCCGAACCCTGCCCCTTTTAGAAACGGGTTCTTTTTTGAGGCTCGAGCCCGACTCAAATTTAAACATGTTCGGGATGGGCTAAACAGGTCGGGTTGCGGGCCGGGTCGGGCTAGCTCATCCCAATGCTCAACCCTAGTCTTGTCTGAGCTCAGATGCCCTTTCCAAGACCTACAAATAGGTGCAAAATCACCACGATACAACTACGAAGAATCCTGAGCCTTTATTGATGGAGATGGAGTCGAAATGAGGGGAATGGACATGCTCTGGTGAGAGTTGGAGCATGAGCACGTTGAATTGATCTAAGCAAGATCAGATGGGATGAATGGGTCGACATGATGAAGAAATGAGAGGGGAAGACAATGGGGAGAAGATGGGGGGCAGAACTGGTCGGGAATACGATGAAATAACCGGAGCCCTAGCGCTTAGATGAACGATTTAATAGGAAATGAGACTAATTAATGCATTAAAAATGAAACTAAATGCATAAATCAAAAGAAAGAATAAAAATATACTTATGAAAAGTGAAGCTCATCTCTTATACCTGGTTAGAGGACCAAGAAGCAGAGGTGGACGAAGAGCCGCCTTGGATCGCACCGCCTCTCCCAAATCACAAGACCAAACCTCAGGGATTCTCCAACTGTCACAAGGAACACCCAAGCATACAAGATGTGGGGATTCAAGGCTCAAAGAAAGATCAAGAATGGAAGAATTGACCTAGGGTTTTAATAGTACACATAGTTTTGGGCGATATTCGAGTGGGATTATTGAATGGCTCGATGCAAATCGAGCAAATCTAATGAGTGCGCATGGGTTATAGATACGATGTGAATCAAATCCATGAAGGACTCGAGGTGAAATGAGTTCCAGATCGATTGGTTGGAGGTGGATAAGGTGGCGGGCTCGAGATGTCTGACGCACGTCAGAGAAGACAGGGAGTTGACCGAGGTCAACATTCCCTACGACCTGATTGGTCCACAGGGAAACTACAAGATAAACTAGTCCTCATTATTTGAAAATAATTAAAAAATATATATATTATTTTATTATTTTTGGGTATAAAATAAGAATTTTTATTATTTTATGCAGTATTTTATTATAATTTCTATTCATTTTTTGGATTTATTTGTGACAAGCTGATTTATAAGGTCTTAATTATAGGTCTATTCATCTATTTTTTGGATTTATTTTTTTATTTTGTATTTTTTATTTTATTATTTCATCGACTTATTATTTATTTATAACTTATTTTTATGGACACAAATATATTTTTATCATATTTTTTTGATCTATTATGTATACTTTAATAAATTGTGTTAGATATTTTGTTGGAATAAATACACGTGTTTCATCTATGTGTTTAGATAAATTATTTATCGAAAGTATTTTCTTTTATTTTATTTTATATAATAGAATATAAATAATATTTATATTAGTAAAAAAATATAAAGGAACAAAAGGATGGATTTGACCTTTATTTATATACATGTATAAGAATAGATAATTCGTATGTATAATTGGTATTCTTGTTTTATTCCATTACTTTGTGATTTTATTATATTCTTAATATGTACATGTATTATAAATAATATTTACAAAATTGTAAAAATAGTAAAGAATAACTAAAATAAATATTTTAATCAGGTATACTATACAATAGGGGTCCAAAACCTAAATTCACATTTTAACTCCGAAAATACAAAACCAACTTCATTTAATAGCTTATTAAAACTTTTCTACAATTAAAGATGATTTTTGATACATTTCGATTTTTTATTTAGGAGATATTGGTCTCGAAAATTGGGATTTTGGATTCTTGTTTTGAGTATAATTTGTACACTGTATATTATTTTCGTGTAAACTCAATTTTATATTTTTCTATTATTATATATAACTTTTATGTACAAAGTTTATTTATTTCATTAACAAATAATAAAGAATAAAATAGGTCTCAAAAAGGCTTTATTGATGAATAAAAGAAGATGGTTTTTATTGTGTATTTGGCCCTTATCTCCCCCTACTTTATTCGTTATTGACCAAATCAAATCTTAACCTGGTCTCGGGGTTTTGGGTCATCAAATACATTTGGAATTTTATTCTTTATCTTTTATTTCATTTATTCTATAATTTTGGCATTAAAAATAGTATTTTATATACAATAATTGGAATAAATATTGGATGTTAATATGCACAAAATAATGCTATTTACATGCACTAGCTAGGATTTTTAAGGTCAAAATGATAGAATAAAGGTGATGAAATGGAGATTCATCACCCCTATACTTGCCTTTGCTAGTACCTAGCAAACACTTAAGCAATAAGTGCAGAAAGTGAGAAATAAATAAAAGAAAATGAAATAACTTGGAATAATTGTCGACTTTTAAACTAGTCTTTAATAAAGTCAAAGTTTGGAGCTCAGGCAAAGCCTATGGATTAATGGTGTATTTGGAACCATATTGAAGTTAGGAAGTGTGACATAACATCCTTCAGATTCCGTACTCCTATCATTCAATCCAATTCACAGCTAGGTCAGAACCATCCTCCCAGTTGCATACCCTTGCCTCCTTGAGATGATAGTACGATGTATGTGGATTTGTTCAGCTCTTCTCAGACAAAACCATTGAACCATCAAGGTGGCTGCTCTTCTGGAAACTCATCTTCATGGAGACAGATATTCCCTTCTATGGCCAGATACTCCCGGTCTTTACAACCGAATAGGGGAGGAAGTTAGAAGAATGAGAAGAGAAGTGGGAATGGACAGTGTAGTCTTCATCCCTTGTGAAGTGGGAATGGACAACAAGTAGGGGGAGATAAGAGAAGAAAACCTTAAAAAATAATTAAATAACATTTCACACATTATTCATTATTTATCAAATAATGATCAAATCTTCACTGATTTTAGTTAATTCATATGAATATGTTTTCCACCAAACTCTTTTCCTAATTATTTCTAAAAATGTATATAAAAATATAAAAATAAGTTAAAAATATTCTCCTGTATATATGCCAAGAAATCCTACTTTTAAATAGTCAAAATCTCAACTTCCGAACATCATAACTACCTCATACGAACTCTAATTTCACTCTACTCACCTTTAAAGTTCATAAAACAATATTCTCTAATTAATAGAGGTGATTTCACCAAATCGGAGTCCGTTTGCAAAAAGTCGGTTTCGAGACATATTCACAAAGGGGTTTCTGGGCTATTTATTTTATTTGGAACCCATTATTTATAGTTTTATTAATTTTATAATTTCTAATTATTTTCATGATATTGTATTTTCATCATGATTTATTTCAGAATTTTTGGAGCTTATTTATTGTTTTAATAAAATCCAAAAACCTAATTTATAGATAAAATTGAACTATCTAACCAATACTTGTATTTATTAATATATCTAAATTATTTTATTAAAATCCATAAAACTCACAAAGACTTTATTTATTATTCTAATAATTACAAAAAAATAAATAAATAATGAAGTACTTATTGAAGTAAAAATCCATTACCTATTTATTAATATGATATTTATATTTCGAATAATATTTATTATTAACAAAAATTACTTATACATTAATTTAGATAATTTAATTATTTACACCTTTGTTCTTATACCTATTTTAAATAATGTCATTTACTATTTATTATATAATTTATAAACATTTTTATCACTCTAGCCAACCTGGTGCTGACACATATCTGCACATGGCTTTTCTTCCTCAAGAAGCCGGTGGCGAGTCTGTTGTGCCTGGCCATTTTCACCATTTTTTTCACGCGCACTCCACAATAGCTTCACTCGATCTCATCCCTCCACGTCTTCCTCCTAACAACCCTCTTACTCGCCCACCATTCGATTCGCCTTGGAGCTCAAGCAAATGACCTATAAAAAGCCATGAAGTTGGTGAAATCCAACTAGTTCTCTACAGACCTCTGAAAGCTCTAACTTCTAGAACCAATCCTTCAACTTCCAATCCTTGTGCCGGCCAACCTCGGTGGTGACAGCACCAACTCACCGCCTCGCGTGGAAGAAGGGAGTTGGAGAAGAAGCTCCAAGGAGCCCCAACGCCTTGCATCGCCGCTTCGAGTTGCGTGGTGCTCCGGCAAGGATCGACCATTGAGCAAACATCAGAGGTAATACACCTCCCTTTCCCAGATCTATTCCTCCATCTTTGCGATTTTGTTTCTTGATCTTCATGCCCTGATTAGCGCCGCTAAGTGCGATATTTAGTTCATTAATCGTTGTTATTAAACGCTGAATATAGATTCATTTAAAAATCAAATCGAAATGAACTCAATCACATTGTCTTCTTTTCCAAATCGCCATTCATTAGACGTCGTACTTTCAACTTTGCTGGAAACATCAATTTGAACCTGCAAATCCCTTAATCCATTGGCCAATTTCTTGCAAATCGAGGATATACATGTGTGATTTGTAGATCCAACTTTCATATGGAGAAAATTCAAGGCAAATGGAACTTCCAAACACAGGATATAACTTGATCAAACACGATGCAACATCATGTAGTAGCTCCAGGAGCAGTTGAAAGGCTATCTTCATCAGCGATTTCTTGCCGTCGTCAACCACCTCCGACCAATCCCTACTACGGGCAAGCTCAAGAGGTGGAGGAGCCACCCCTCTGGCCCCGTCGGAGGCCCAAGCTAGCCATCAGCCGTCGACGAAGATTCGGAGAAGAAGCCCTCATCGTCCGCGGCATGGACAAGTTCAAGAACAATCAAGAACACTAGGACACATAGTTTGCTGACACGTGTCCCTAGCGGACGGATCGGATCGCGCATCGCCATCTAATTTCAGTTGTCGGATGCCAAGGGTGTAAAAATTGCATCATAAACCCAACAAACTTTCAGAACTTCCAGAGCGCTCCAGAGTTTCCAGTAATTGCAATTAGGCCTCTACGCGGGGACGTAATTGCAATAAATCATATCTCATTCACACTTTAGTCCGTTCAGGGACTCTTTTGTAACATAAACTAAATACTTTTCTTGCAGTTAGGTCCTTGGCTTGTAAGGGTCATTTGGACCTCGAATTCTTCTCATTTTCCCGCAAATTTTCTAGGGTAGCTTGATAACTACCTAAAAGATTTTTCGAGTATTTTTCCTGAATTTTTCATTGTTTTCCTGTGCGGTTTTGATTCTTGTCTTCTCGAGTTTATTTTAAGCCGAATTTGTTAGCCATTTCTTTCATTGTAAAATCAAGAATAGAAAAGGATTTGTTGGGATTTATTCCTTGTCTCGAAAATAGTAGTATGAGCATTCTTCTTCCTTGTGTTCGACCCGGGCACACTTACCTATATAAATAAAATAGTGTAAGGTTTAAATAGGAGAGAAGCCGATTAATCCACTTCGCCTTCTCTCTCTCTCTCCATCCTATTTTAAGTGACTTTTGTTTGATCAATTCGGATCTCTTTGCGGTTCTCTACACCGACAACACATTTCTCAAGTGCAATCGGATCCGCGTTTATCAAAATGGCACCGTTGCCGGGGAAGCGTTGTTTTTACCGCAGCTTTTGAACCGATTTTACTCTATTATTCTTGATTTTACAAATTTTCACTCGGTTTTCGATTTACGGTTTTCATTCGGTTTTACGATTTTCGTGTGTCTTTCAAATTTCTGTTTACGATTTTTTGTATGTTTTTGTTTCTTAACTAAATTTTACAGGGCCTGCATGTTCAGCCGACTTTCTCGAAAGTCACAAACAGTTGAAAGTGCAGAGATCGAGATTCTTGATTGCTGAGGGCAAGTTTAGTTAGGATTTGTTTTGTAACTTTTCCTATAATTCTTGTAAAAAAAGAAAACGAGAGGGCACTTGCCCGTGTTTTTGTTTTTGTAGAAAGGGATCCCATAAGGGCATCCCGACTTGTACCTCCCCTCCCATTTTTCTCGGAGTCTGATATGTCGAGTGCTGTGCATTCAGAGGATCAGAGCACCCACCGCGGTTTTTCTCGCATCGTCGATTTTCATGGCTTTTTACGAGGATAGATGCTTGCTTAGGAGTTTTTTCTTTCCTATTTGATTGTGCTCTCGTAGTTAGTCTCAGGACTCACAACCTAGGTGCATGATTTTAGGACTTATAAAAAACAAAAAAACATTCATTAGATGTTTGTCTGAAAAAACCCAAAGAAATATATAACCCAAAAAATAAAATCGGGACTGCTAAGATATCTGACCTAAAATAAACGTAAGATTCAATTGATTTGGGAGAGTAATCCCCGCACAAGTTCTTCTTAGTGTGCGCGAGTGAGAGACGACCCTTAATAATAGAACCAAAACCCGTCTTTCTTTCAAAATGCTACTTAGTCTATACACCTAATCACCTCTTTTCAGTGGGTATGCTCGGGTAGCCGGAAACGATCCGAGTTTACTTAGAAGAGTGGGGGTTTTAGAGGACATTGTGTAAGGCTCCGTCCTCAAGCAACACGAGTAGCCGAAAACGGTCCGTATTTACTCCCATACTGGCTGAGAGAAAGTGATTTTCTGTAAGGACTCGGGACAATATTGCGAGGAAAATTCGGGCACCTATCAGCTCACGTTAATCGGTTATTATACTTGTTTGCTAATAAAATCCTAAAACCGACAAGATAAACGACCGAACTCTTACGGTCATCATCGGGGTGTGTTGGTTAAAACGAGGTTTTCTTTGCGTTTTCTTGCGGGGCGTGAGTTTCTGCGACTTTTATGCATTTCCCATCTTTCTTGAATCGTAAATCATGCTCTCCCGATCATTCTCATGACATCAAAGATGACGACTTGACGAATTTTCTGCTCAGACTCCATGAGCTCTCGACCGTCCGACGTCCATCATATATCTTCACGAGCTCGAGATGACCCTCTTCCCGAGTTGGTCCCATCTAATCTCGAGGAGAGTCAGACCCAGACTCCCTCGCCTCCCGGCCAATCTTTTGAGGCAGACCCATGCCTCAAAATATCATCAATATCCCCAGCCGACTTTTCGCTGAGTTCTTACGAGAAGTTTTCTTTTCTAGAAGACCTGAAGCAGATGGCTCGTAACAAAGGACCAGCAGAGGAGATGTCAACAGCAGAGGAGCACCATGGAAGAGCAGATCCATCCGCATATATCACAACAATAATTCTCGATACCCTACAACAGATGAATATTCAAATACGAGAGCAATTTAGAACTCAAAACGAGTTGCGAGCTGAGATAGCCGCGTTGCGAGCAGGGGTCGGGAACCCTTTACCACCTATAGTGGTTCCCACCACTTTACGAGAAGAGTATGACCAGGGCGCAAGAATGCTACAGGTTGAGTCATCTAGGTAGGGAAGTTTCTACATGGGACGATTTAAAGTCCACATTCATGCGTAAGTATTTTCCTCTAGGGAGGACAAACATGATAAGGAGTCAGATCTCCAACTTAACACAACATCTGAATGAATCTTTCCATGAGGCATGGGACAGATTCAAGGATATTACGGAGAGATGCCTGCATCATGAGATACCGATGAAGGTGCTTGTTCAGAACTATTTCGGAGGACTCCAGCCAGACATTCAGGGGTTTGTGAGTGCTGCATGTGGCGGAAGTTATTTAAATAAGGATGCCTAGTCAGTCTGGTCCATCTTCGAAGAGATGGCAGAGAACTCGAGAGTCGTCGACTCTACTAGGGCATTCCAGAAGGTCCCATAGCCACCACATCACCGAGAGCATCATAGGGTGGCTAATATTTTAGAATCTGAATCCAACACCAACATGGGATTTATTAGCGAGAAATTAACGTTGGTGGATGTGATTCAGAAACAAGTTTAGGACTTACAGCCGCTGTGAGAGTTAGAGAAACTCTCATATCTGCTTCAGCAGCTGAGTGATCTCACAAAGAAGGTTTCAGAGCTCCAACTTTAGTATCAACAGGCTCAAGCTTCTTCGACTGCACAACCTGCACGGAGTACTTTACCCGCTCCACCCACCCGACAGATACATTTTGTACAGAGCGAGCCTGAGACTCCGTAGATTGATTGGCATGAGGATCAATCTCATGCCAGTCCCAGTCAGATCATCAGTGTTGTGGGGTATGGATGTTGAGCCTCAAGCCACTCTTGAGATCAACAGGATTTGGTATACTCCAATTCAGCAACCGATTTTACCTCATCATCAGCACCAGCAACAGTACAACCAACTACAGCATGGACGTCCGCACTTTCAGCACCGACAGCAATTCATGCAGCAATACTCTCACCAGCATGCTTGTCAGAGACCGCATTATTATCAATATCCTGCTAATCATTCACAACCATATCATTATCAGGAGTAGCAACAATCTTCCTTTACATCGCAGAGATCCTCCCAGCCTTAAACCTCGCAGCAATACATGCCAAGGCAGGAGAGAGTAGAAAGCCAAGGTCACTACACCGAACCCGAGATGTCTTCACAGGCCCAGGCTCTAAAATCATGGACATGTTGAGTATGCTCCAGATTGCACACTATACAGAAATGGAGCAGGTTAACCATTGTCTGGAGGAGTTAACTGCGTCGAAGACCTCTCTTCCAGCCCAGCCTCAGATGAATCTGAATAACAAGAGGAGGCACCCAGATCAGGTAGACACCACTACAGGTACGATTCTTTTCTTTAATTTTTATCTAATTTCATTTGTCTCAGGAGCGGTAGATCACCACAAGCACCTGATGGCGTAGAGGAGAGGGCACCTGATGAGGAGAGAGAGAGAGAGCAAATCCATGAGTAGCCACATTTTGATGCTGAGGAGGAGAACTTTCATTAGGATAAGGACCACCATGAAGATCAGAGAGAAGGGAGCGATGCCGAAACTATTGACATGGACACCAACGAATCAGACGATGATATCACGCCAGACCATGCTGATACTCCCGATAAAAATGTTTCTTCCTCTATTTTAGAGAGTTTTGTACATAATTCTGAAACTCTCGGTGTACAAGCTGATTCCGAATTCAATAAAAAGTCTGATTTTCTCATTCCCGATATTGTTCCTTTTCCTGATGCTTTGTTTGGAAAAGGAAAGAAAAATACCAAAAATAATGTTGTGACTCCAGAGACTGAAAGACTATTAAAATATCACATACTTTTGAAGATCCCACTTCACGATGCCTTGGATAATTTTCCTACGCTTAAGAATCAATTGAAAAACCAATGCACGGCGCATAGGAAAAAGCGATCACGTACAGAAAAACATGTTTTGACCAAGGCTATATCCTGCACCATTCAGAATAAGTTACCTAAGAAGAAGAAGAAGAAGGATTCATGAGCACATTATGTCAGATGCGAGATCGCAAATGCTGAATTCGATCACACTCTCTTAGATAACGGTTCCTCGATCAATCGGATACCATCCTCTTCACTTGACAAGGTCGAGTTAGGTCCTCTTTACAAATCTCGCGCGATCCTTCAGTTTGCTGATAGATCTGTAAAAAGACCCAAGGGTATATTAAGGAACGTTATCGTAACCGTGCAGGGCCTGCAGTTCCCAGTGGACTTTACTATCCTGGACATAGATTACCCTACACAGTTGCACCTTACCCTGATTATTCTCGGGAGGCCTTTTTTAGAGACCGTGAAGGCTCTCTTCGATTATGATACAGGGAAGGTATCTTTTCGCGTCGAGGGTGAGAAGGTACATATAGAGATGACGAGAGAATCAAATGCATCCAGTGATGCATCTTCAAATTTCTTGAGTTCCTTAGCCACCTGTGATTACATGGATGAGGTTCGTCTTGACAACCTTGAAAGGTATCGAGTAGAGACACAAGATTTCCTAGCAGAGGATGGGTCCGAGACTACAGCTCACAGTTCCTTCGAGGGTACCTTATATTTCAATATGGATGACGAGAAGCATAGGGATCAAACTTCTGAGGAATTTATTGCAGATCTTTTAGATTTAGAATGTTTACACGACTCCTCCACCTCAGATGACTTAGAGATAGAGTTTCATTTAGCTGAGTTGTTTTCCTCTAGTCATTATGAGGATGAGCATAGTATCGAGTCGGATGATGTTTTAGACATCTTATGTAGTTCGACTCTAGAGCATATTGAAATGGTGGATAACCATACTGCAGATAAATCCACTACCGATACGGATCCCAATACACATATAGATGAGGTTTCAGCATATCCAGAGTCTACCTTACTAGAGCTGAAGTTATTACCACCAAATATGAAGTACGATTTCCTTACGGTTCCACATCGACATTTTCTGGTCATTATCATCTCATCTTTGACAGAAGAACAAGAATCTCATCTGATGGAGGTTCTTGAAAGAAACCGCAAGGCTATTGGGTGGACCGTATCCGATCTCCGTGGGATAAATCCTGCTTTATGTTCTCTTCACATATATCTCGATTATGACAGCAAACCTTCCAGAGAATTTCAGCATAGGCTGAATTCGATTCTACGAGATGTTGTCAAGAAAGAGATTACGAAATGGTGTGATGCAGGATTTATCTATCCCATCTCCAGCTTTGAATGGGTTAGCCCATTACATGTTGTTTAGAAGAAGTCAAAAATCCATATGATTAAGAATGAGAGTGGAGAGGAGATTCTAAAGAGAGTAACCACGTCGTAGCTGGTGTGCGTTGATTACAGGAAACTAAATGCCACGAAGAAGAAGGATCACTTCCCTTTACCTTTTATAGACCAGGTCATAGAAAGGTTGGCAGGGAAGGAATACTTCTGTTTCATTGACGGTTACTCTGGATTCAACCAGGTAACCATTGATCCTGAAGATCAGGAGAAAACCACGTTAACATGTCCGTTTGGCACGTACGCATTTAGACGGATGCCCTTTGGATAGTGCAATGCCCCTGCTACTTTCCAGAGGTGTATGCTTGCTATTTTTGCAGACATGGTCAGTGATTTTCTAGAGGTCTTTATGGATGATTTTTCGGCCTATGGTGAGTCATTTGACGATTGTTGAGCGCACCTAGACCAGGTTCTTCAGAAATGTTGTGAGGTAGATCTCGTTCTATCTTGGGAAAAGAGTCATTTTATGGTTACACACGGGATCGTGTTGGGGCATGTCATCTCCCAACGAGTCATGTAGGTTGACCTTACCAAGGTGGATGTCATCAAGTGCCTCGAACCACCATTCAACATTAAGCAGTTACGGTCATTTCTCGGGCACGTTGGCTTTTACTGACGGTTCATCTAGGATTTCTCCAAGATCGCCCGACCGTTAACTAAATTATTAGGCAAAGACATCGAGTTCTTGTTAGATGATAAATGTCTTAATGCCTTCCTCACAGTAAAGGAAATGATTATCAGTGCTCTTGTCCTACAACCACCTGATTGGTTTCTACCCTTCGAGATCATGACGGATGCTTTAGATTTTGCGGTCGGGGCTGTATTAGGACAGGGAGGAATGGACTTTCGGTTGCTATCTACTATGCCTACAGAACCTTAGATGATGCTCAGCAAAATTACATAGTGACAAAAAAGGAGATGTTGGATGTAGTGTTCATATTATATAAATTCAGATCTTATCTTCTTGGCTCCAAAATCACAGTTTATATATATCATTCAACTATCCTATTTTCTGAAGGAAAAGAAGGATGCCACGACATGCCTTCTTAGATGGATTCTTTTACTTCAGGAATTTGATTTATATATTAGAGACAAACCTGAAGTAAAGAATGTGGTAGTTGATCACCTCTCCCGATTACAGATAGAGCAGCCTTTAGATGAATACACGCCAGAGATTGTAGAGAGATTTTCCGACGAGAGCATCTTTGCAGTTACCGAGCTTCCATGGTATGCAGATATAGTGAATTTTCTGGTGACACAGAAAAGTCCACAGGGTTGGCCAATGGATCGAGTCGATAGACTAGTTTCTAAGGCATGATACTACCATTGGGAGGATCCGATTCGTTTTCGTGAGGGACCAGATTGTGTTTACAGGTATTGTATTCCCCAGGAGGAATATAATAGTGTCCTCACTCTGTGCCATTCCTTAGAGGCAGGGGGACATCATTCAGGGAATAGGACAACGTAGAAGGTATTTCAGAGTGGGTTATGGTGGCCGACTCTTACTAGAGATGCTTGTACATTCATAAAGAGTTGCCCGGATTGTCAGAGAGCAGTAGGGACAGTTAGTGCTAGAGATGCAATGCCTATGCGGCCCGTTATAATTTGCAAGATTTTTGATGCATGGGGCATAGATTTCAAGGGACCGTTCCCTTGTAGCAGCGGCTTTAAGTACATTCTTCTCGCTATAGATTATGTTAGTAGATGGGTGGAGGCTATACCCGCAAGAACCACAGACAGTAAGATAGTTTGCAAGTTCTTAAGGGAACATATTATTTCGCGATTCGAGATTTCGCGTATTGTTATTTCTGATGGGGGTAGCCATTTCATTAATAAGGAGGTCAAAAAGCTAGTGAAGCAATATGACATTGATTACAAAGTAGCTTCTCCTTACCACCCACAGACGAACGACATGGATGAAGTCTCAAATAGGGATGTTAAATCAATTCTCCAGAAATTAGTACGACCAGATAGGAAGAACTGGTCACAGCTTCTAGATCAGATTCTTTGGGCATATCGTACTGCATATAAGACTCCCTTAAGTACTTCACCATTCAGACTGGTTTATGGGAAGCCATGCCATTTGCCCGTAGAGATCATGCATAAATCTAATTGGGCTATTCGAGAAATTTCCCTTGATGCACATAAAGCAGGAGCCAAGAGGAAGATGGATCTAAATGAGCTAGTAGAGATTCGAAATCAGGCACACGAGAACACTCTCATTTATAAAGACAAAGTGAAGAAACGACATGATAAACATATTCGGCACAATCTCATTGTCCATGGGCAGAAAGTCTAGATGTTCAATGCAAGATTGAGAATTTTTCCTAGAAAATTGAAAAGAATGTGGGAAGGACCTTACATAGTCAGAAGGATGCACGACAATGGAAGCATAGCTATATCAGATGCGTCACCTAGTGCAGAGCCGTTCGTGGTTAACGGGCAGATGCTGAAGCATTTCGTAGAAACTACTGATCATCTGGCCTGTATTGAAGTGATCTATTTTGTACAGGATTCATGATCAATACTTCACTTTATCTCATCCTGTACAAAGACTTTTGAGCCATTCGATTTTTGGAAATCCACAACAATTGTATATTCTTCGTAGACCACAATCATCCCCATTTTTGCTCATCTTCTATGCTTAGGATACCAGATCCTAAGTATAGGGGAGACTAATTGTTCATTGAGTAGCGTTTTCTATTTTGTTTTGTTACTTTTGTATATCCATTCTTTTTCACAAATCATTGGTCCCCAATCTTCGGCTACACCCTTTTCTATACTTAGGATGCCTTATCCAAAGTATAGGGGGATCAATTGATTTCGATGATCTCGTGTTCTTTAATCCTTTTGATGCTTCGTTATATATTCTTTTCACAGAGTCATCTCGTTTTTGTCTTCCGTTATATTTACGATGACCTTATTGTAAGTATAGGGGGTTGACTGACTTGTATTCTCTTATTCTTTTTCACCCACTTTTACTTAGCACCAGTTATGTCCTCCTTTTTCTCTTTTGATGCTATGAGGACATAACACATGCTAAGTATGGGGGTGCGTATATATTGTATATATACTTTTGTCCATAACTCATACTTTTATGTATTTTCTATATCTATAAAATCCATAAAAAGTGGGTGAAGGTTAATTTAAAATCCATTTATCTATTTAACTATTACTTATAAAAGCCTTGTAAAATAGTAAAATATGTCTAAAACTTGTATTTCAAAGATTTAAATTAAAATATGTATTTAAAATATGTATTTAAAATCTGTATAATACTTATTTAAAACCATATCTATTAAAATATGTGTAAAAATCATTTAATACTTGTAAAATTCTCTGTATATAAAATCTGTAAAATACATTAGATATTTAATGTGAATAAAATATATCTTTTAAAATTCTTATACAAACACTTGTTAATAAAAATCAGAAAATCCATAAAAATTACAAAAACCTTAAAATCCATAAAAATGAGTAAAATTCAGAAAATATACTTCACAAAAACATGGTTGCATTTGTATTCGCATTTTTCAGAGTAAGTTTGATTTCTGGAACTAAGGATTGAGTCTAGTCTAAAGTATGGAGCTTGATCATGGCCTTTGACTTTCGTTGTAAGGAGCCTAGTTAGCATCTGTAATTTAGACTCTTCAGTTCTTTTGACTTAAAATCTTTGGGTTCCATAAGACCATATTTGGGAAAACAACTCATATGTTCTTAAGTAGACCACTTGGTGTCATCCATACAACTCTGCACCAGTGAACCAATCTTGGACACATGCACTCTACACTTAGCTCGACTTGCATGGAGTTGCTAAGGACAATACATCTTGGTAGTGCATTTCTATCCTTGTCTTTGCAGTATTGACGTATAAAGATGGGAATGATTGGGGTTACGATAATCGCTTCGGATGATGGAAGGATCTGCTGACACAATTTTTTTAAGACCTCAAAAAAGGTCAAAAAAGGGTCGAAACAAAAGATGCTATATCAATCGAGGCACAAAGAGATGAATGCAGTGCAAGCAAATTACAAAGCCAAATAAAAGAAGAAGCCACCAAATACAAATATGACAACAATGGTCCAAGCTTCCACAAAAAATGGCTGCACATCTAGTGGAGACTTAGCTACACTGGTTGAGCTTCACAAGGAGATGCGTCTACACTAGTTGCACTCCACTTCTTTTCTCATTCTTCTAATTTCTCTCCATATTCGATTGTGGACATAACACAAACTGACCTCAAATGGGAATACCTCCCTCCTCGAGGAAATAGTAGTTGGATGAGGAATCAATGGAAGTGTATCGCTGGGATGGACGGTTTCTTCGCTTATTTAAGCAGGAAGAGATAAATCAATTCACACACTATACAACTTGACTTAAAGGTTGATAGAGTTTGCAATATGAATAAGCGAGTCTGAGCTAGTTGATGAGGTGATCTTGAATAAGGATTTATGGGACTTGAAGACTGTTGAGGATAAAATCCTAATCCTAGTTAAGGCTCAAACAAAATGCTTGTTTCAGGCCCGATCGAGCTCCGTCCTTTGTCTGTTCTCAGGATTTGGTTTAGGAAAACAAATTCATTCTAACTTTCTTTCTTTTTCATTTATTTTTGCAAATAAGTGTTTGCTAAGGGACTAGCAAAGTTTAAATATAGGGTGTTGATGAATCCATGATTCATTAACTTTTCTGTCGTATTTTGTCTTAAAACCCTTAACAAATACATGTAAATATTCATTAATTTCCACATTTTATCAAAATACTATTCAAGAATAAAAATGCAGTTTTATGCATCAAAAACATGTAAATAAATAATAAATAAAGAAAAGAAAATAAGGCGTATTATAGATACGAATACATGTACGATATGACTCAGATAATATAAATATACAGATAATATAAATATAACTTAAACCCCGAGACCAAGTCAGTATGGAGTGGTCGACAAGAACAACAAGTAGGGGGAGATAAGAGAAGAAAGCCTTAAAAATAATTAAATAACATTTCACACATTATTCATTATTTATCAAATAATTATCAGATCTTCATTGATTTTTAATTAATTCATATGAATATATTTTTCACCAAACTCTTTTCCGGATTTTTTTAAAAATGTATATAAAAATATAAAACTAATTTAAAAATATTCTCCTGTATATATGCCAAAAATCCCACTTTTAAATTGTCAAAATCTCAACTTCCAAACATCATAACTTCCTCATACGAACTCCAATTTCACTCTACTCACCTTTAAAGTTCATAAAATAATATTCTCTAATTAATAGATGTGATTTCACGGAAATCGGAATCCGTTTGCAAAAAGTCGATTTTGAGACATATTGACAAAGGGGTTTCTGGGCTATTTATTTTATTTAGAACCCATTATTTATAGTTTTATTTATTTTATAATTTTTAATTATTTTCATGATATTTTATTTTCATAATGTTTTATTTCAGAATTTTTGGATCTTATTTTTTATTTTAATAAAATCCAAAACCCTAATTTATAGATAAAATTGAACTATCTAACCTATATTTGTATTTATTAATATATCTTAATTATTTTATTAAAATCCATAAAAATTCACAAAGGCTTTATTTATTATTCTAATAATTAAAAAAAATAAAATCAATAAATAATAAAGTATTTATTGAATTAAAAATTCATTACCTATTTATTAAGTATTATTTATACTTATTTATTAATATAATATTTATATTTCGAATAATATCTATATTTACAAAAATTACTTATACCATAATTTATATAATTTAATTATTTACAATTTTCGTTCTTATACCGATTTTGAATAACGCCATTTGCTATTTATTATATAATTTATAAACATTTTTATCACTCTGGCCAACCAGGTGTTGACACGTGTCAGCACTGGCTCTTCTTCCTCAAGAAACCGGTGGTGAGTCTGTTGTGCCTGACCATTTCACCATTTTTCCCGCGTACTCCACAACAGCTTCACTCGATCTCATCCCTCCACGTCTTCCTCTTAACAACCCTCTTACTTCCCACCATTTGATTCACCTTGGAGCTCAAGCAAATCACCTATAAAAAGCCATGAAGTTGGCAAAATCCAACTAGTTCTCTCCAGACCTATGAAAGCTCTAACTTCCAGAACCAATCTTTCAACTTCCAAGCCTTGTGTTGGCCAACCTCGGCGGTGACAACGCCAACTCGCTGCCTCGCGTGGAAGAAGGGAGTTGGAGGAGAAGCTCCAAGGTGCCCCAATGCCTTGCATCACCGCCTCGAGCTGTGTGGAACTCTGCCAAGGATCGGGCGTTGAGTAAACATCAGAGGTAATACACCTCTCTTTCCCAGATCTATTCCGCCATCTTTGTGATTTTGTTTCTCGATCTTCGTGCCCTGATTAGCGTCGCTAAGTGAGACATTTAGTTCATTAATCATTGTTCTTAAACACTGAATATAGATTCACTTAAAAATCAAATCGAAACAAAATCAATCACATCGTCTTCTTTTCCAAATCTCCATTCATTAGACGCCGTCCTTTCAACTTCGCTGGAAACATAAATTTGATCCTGCAAATCCCTTAATCTGTTGACCGATTTCTTACAAATCAAGCATATACATATGTGATCTGCAGATCCAACTTTCATCTGGAGAGAATCCAAGGCAAATGGAGCTTGCAAACACAAGATATCACTTGATCAAATATGGTACAACATCATGCAGTAGCTCCAGGAGCAGTTGAAAGGCTATCTTCATCAGGGATTTCCCGCCGTCGTCAACCACCTCCAACCAATCCCTACCACGGGCGAGCTCGAGGGGTGGAGGTGCCACCCCTCTGGCCCCGCTGGAGGCCCAAGCTAGCCGTCAGTCGTTGGCAAAAATTCAGAGAAGAGGCCATCGTCGGCAGCGGCATGAACAACTTCAAGAACATTCAAGAACACCAGGACGCACAGTTTGCTAACACGTGTCCCTAACGGACGGACCAGATCGCGCATCGCCATCTAATTTCAGCCGTCTGATGCGAAGGGGTGTAAAAATCGCATCATAAACCCAACGAACTTTCTGAACTTCAAGAGTGCTCCAGAGTTTCCAGTAATTACAATAAATCATATTTCATTCATACTTTAGTCCTTCCAGGGACTATTTTGTAACAGAAACTAAATACTTTTCTTGCAGTTAGGCCCTTGTCTTGTAAATTCATTTGGACCTCGAATTCTTCTTATTTTCCCGCGAATTTTCTAGGGTAGCTTGATAACTACCTAAAGGATTTTTCAAGTATTTTTTACCGAATTTATCGTCGCTTTCCTTTGCGGTTTTGATTCTTGTCTTCTCGAGTTTGTTTTATACCGAATTCGTTCGCCATTTCTTTCATTGTAAAATCAAGAATAAAAGAGGATTTGTTGGGATTTATTCCTTGTCTCGAAAACCGTAGTTTGAGCATTCTGCTTCCTTGTGTTCGACCCATGCACACTTACCTAGATAAATAAAATAGTGTATGGTTTAAATAGGAGAGAAGCTTATTAATCCACTTCACCTTCTCTCTCTCTCTCTCCTATTTTAACCGACTTTTGTTTGATCAATTCGGATCTCTTTGCGGTTCTCTTCGCTGACAACACATTTCTTAAGCGCAATCGGATCCGCCTTCATCATATAGGTTTCTTTAGATATTTTCATGGACTTTGTATAGTTTCTGCATGCTTGTTTATGCCCAAGTGGATATAGCATCTTTTTTTCACTCACTATTTTGGGGTCTTAGAAAAATTGCGCTGGTAGATCTCTCCTCATATGAAGCATTGTTTCAATCCATCTCCGGTCTTTAGATATCATTTTAACCAAAATAAGTGGGTTAGAATATCAGTGTCGGCAATCTCGAAGAATGGTTTCTGAGACACCCTTGATGAAGTAACCTTGCATCGTCCCGACTTAGACTCCAAGATTTTTCAATAGTCCATCTAACTTGAGCTAAGTGCTTGGTATGATGTTTCCAGTCAAGTTACTTTCTCAAGAGTCATATGGATGGTACGAAGGGTTCTATTTAAGCACATTGATTTGTCTCATGAACATAGTCTTATAGAACCTAAAGAATTGAGTCAAGGTGAAATGAAACATCTCCGCTTCCAGTCCTCAATGGGTTCCTATGAAATTAGGTGTATTAAGGTCTAATCCAAGCTCCAATCTTCATAAATTATTTTGACTTGTTAAATTGTCTATATTATGCCGAAAAATGTGAATGCTATGTATAATGTAAGAAAAATATTTTTGTGATGGTATTTTCTGATTTCGAAATTTTTATGGATTTTTTAAAAAGATTTTTCCAATTTTTACGCTATTTTTTTCAAAAAGTGTTTTTGCAAATATTTTTGGGATTTTTCAGTTTTGCAATTATTTTTGGGATTTTGCAAAAGATTTTGGGATATGTTATTAATTTGATAGATATATAGTTAAAAAATAATTTTAGTGTGATGTATATATTCCTCAAACTTATTTAAAAAAGTTTTTTCAAATAATTTTGAAAACTATAGTCCAAAATAATTTTTACAAATAAATTTTATAAATACTCACAAGCATTTGAAAATCATTTTGCAAAGGTTTTCAAACTATATATATATAGATATAGATTTTACAAATATTTTTGCAACAATTTTCCAAACTCTTTGCAAATAGGTTTTCAAAATTTTTTTATTTTACACCAAGAAAAGAAGTGTTTACAAACCAAACATTTTTACAAATGTTGAATTTTTTTACAAAATATTTTTCAAACAATTTCCAAAAGGTTTTTCAATTAGATTTTCAGACTCTTTTTCAAATATTTTGCAAAACATTTTTACTTGATTTATTAATTAGTATATACAAAAAGAATTTCATGAATAATGAACATCTTTTTATTAATTGATTACTGAATTTTATAGGTTTGTATCAAAATAGTAATTTAGCCATATTTATTAAAAATACAAAAGTACGAGCTATGGCTAAAGTATATATATAGTATATACAACCCCTTATACTTAGCTTGAGCTGTCCTCATAGATTAGAGAGAAAAGGAGAAGGCATAACTCATACGTAGTATAGAGAAGCCTATACTACAACAAATAAAGAATAATAAACGAAAGAATCCAAAAGATTGAGAAGTTGACCGTCCCCCCTATACTTAGTATCAAATAATCCTAAGTATAACAGAATGTAACTACATGCAGGGAGGGTCAAGGGTGGGAATGAACAACTCAATGATTCAACCTATCTCCCTCTATACTTATGGTAAGATATCCCTAAATATAGACAAGAATATCAGTAAGAGAGAAGACATGTGGTTAGACAAAGAATGAACAAGTTACGTCATCTATCCCCCATACTTAGTAGGAAGCATATCCTAAGTATAGAAGCAATGAATGAGGAAAACAGAGCAGAAAATACAAAAGAAATGAAGAAAATAAGAAAACAAGAAAACCAAAGGAAGAGTTTTTGAGTGGAATTATATGAATCTTGTGATGAGAATAAGGTTATGGATGCTCCTTCTATGCATATCACTTGGACAAAATTGACAACGGACAGGAAACTATCATGCTCGAGGTAAGGCTTCAGTAACTAACTGTTGAGAAAAAATGGTAGTGCATCAAGAGACAATTTTGATATCACAATGCTTCCATTGTCACACACTTCATTGCACTCTGAATGGCCCTGTCCATATACTATTTAATTTTCTTGAGAATATCTTCAACTTTTCATCCAATAGCCATACTTTCTGTCCAATGTCGAAGTTCTTTCGTCTGATGTGGCAGCCATGCCAGTGTTTAACATTCGCCTTGTACATCAACGTGTTATCATGCACATAATCTTAAAATTCTAGGAGGTTGTTGAGATCCTCTTTTCTTTTTTGACCACATTTTTGTGAGTCCAAATTCCAGAGTTGACTGCCCATAACGATTTTTGAATTAACTCTATGGGCATATGGCATGGTTTTCCGTATACAATACGGCAGAGAGACATGCCCAAGGGAGACTTGTAAAGGGTTCTATATGCCCAAAGGATTGTGTTCAAGAGTCAGGGCCAATTCTTCTTGTCCGGCTTCACAAGCTTCTGCATGATCGTCCTGATTTCTTTGTTCGATAGTTCAAACATGCCATTGGTCTGTGGATCATAAGGAGATGAGACTCGATGCTCGAAGACATACTCCATCATTAATTTCTTGACCTCTCTGTTAATGAAGTGACTACCCCGTCTGATATGAGTATCTTCAGAATCCCGAGCCGTAAGATGATGTTTTCTCTTAGAAATCGACAAATTATATTGCTATCTGCGGCTCGAGTGGGGATTGCTTCAACCCAACGACTCACATAGTTATCGGTAAGAAGGACGTGCTCGTATCTCTGACTATTGGGAAAGGATCCCATGAAGTCAATCCCCCAAGCATCGAAGGCGTCGATGATATGAATGAACGTAAAGGGCATGGAATCTTTATCTATAAGGGTCCCTTTTAATCTTTGACAATTAGTGTATCGCTTGACGTATGATGCTGAATCCTTAAATAGTGTTGGCCACTAGAGGCCACACTGCAATACTTTTGTTGTCATTCTATCTCCAGAGTGGTGTCCACCATATTTGAGCGAATGATAATGCTCGAGAACACTATGGTGCTCCTCCTAAGGGATACACCTACGCCAAATGCAGTCCGCTCCTTCCCTAAATTAGAGAGGATCTTCCCATTGGTAGAACTGGATAGTGGATAAGAACTTTTCCTTCTTAATCTTAGTCCAATCTTGTGGTACTACATAGGAGACGAGGTAGTTCACAATATCAACATACCAAGGGAGTGAATTCATGTCCAGAATCGACTCGTCAGGAAAGGAGTCTGTGATGGGTACACTGCTCAGTGGAGGTTGTTGTTGCTCAATTCAAGAGAGGTATTCTGCTACCACATTCTGATCCCCGGGCTTGTCTTTGATTTCCATGTCAAACTCTTGGAGGAGATGGATCCATATAATCAGTCTAGGCTTGGCATCCTTCTTATGTTCTTAGTACCGGATAGTAGAGTGGTCAGTGTAAATGGCAACTTTTTATCCAAGCAGATAGGAACTGAACTTCTCTTGGGGAAATACCATAGCCATCAATTCTTTCTCTGTCATAGTGCAAATTCGTTGAGCTTCATCTAATGTCATGCTGGCATAGCGGCATAGGGTGCCTTGTCTTTCCATTATCTTAAAATAGCCCCAACTGCAAAGTCTGATGCATCCATCATGATCTTAAAATGGAGAGACCAATCCGATGGATATAGGACGGGAGCTTGAGTGATGAGTTCCTTTACCTGATTAAATGAAAGGAAAACCTGCTGATCAACATAAAATTCAGTCTCCCTGCATAATAACTTTTTGAGAGGTCGGTCAATGTGGTTGATGTCATGAATGAACCTCATGTAGAAACCCCCATGCCTAAAGAATGACCTAACATTTCAGGCAGTCAAAGGTGGATCTAAATTGGAAATTACATCCACCTTCGTTGGATAGACCTCCATGCCTTGTTTAGAGGTGACGCGACCCAACACAATCCCTTCAGTGACCCATGAAGTGGCTCTTTACCCAAGATAGCACAAGATTGACTTCATGAAATTTCTGAAGTACTCTGTCTAGGTGCTCAAGACATGAATTGAAGCTATCGCCATAGATTGAGAAATCGTCCATAAACACCTTGAGAAAACTGTGAACCATCTCGGTGAAGACTGCAAGCATGCATCTTTGTAATGTAGTAGGTATGTTGCACAGAATAAAGGGCATTCTCCTGAAAGCATAGGTGCCAAACGGGTAAGTGAATGTAGTCTTATCTTGGTCCTCTGGAGCGATCACCACCTGGTTGTATACGGAGTACCCATCTAGAAGCAGAAGAACTCCTTGTTGGCTAGTCTTTCCAACACTTGGTCAATGAATGGCAAGGGGAAGTAGTCCTTCTTGGTTTCTACATTAAGGCAGAAGTATCAACACATACATGCCAAGATGTTGGTACCCAAGTAGAGATCTCCTCTCCTATGTTATTTGTAACCACAATGAGACCAGACTTCTTGATAACTACATGTAGTAGGCTTACCCATTTTGAATCGGAGATGGGATAAATGAAGCCGACATCACACTATTTCGAGAATTCCTTCATGACGACGTCCCGTAAATTTGTGTTCAGTCTTCTTTGTAACTCTCTAGAGGGCTTGGCATCTTCTTCCAAGTAGATATGGTGTGAGCACAGAGCAGGATTGATCTCATAGGGGTCCGAGACATGCCAACCAAGTTCTTTGCGATTTTTCTCTAGAACCTTGAGAAGTCGAGATTCCTGATTCAGAGTCAGCCTGTTGTTCATGATGACCAAATACATGTTCTCTACACCCGCAAGGAAAGCATACTTAAGGCGTATCAGAAGTGGCTTTAATTTTGGTTCTGCTCTGGCTTGTTTCCTAGTCACTTCAAAAATTGTCCTGGGAGGCAGATGATCTGCCATGACTTTAGAGGTGCTTCTCACCTCAGTGGCTTGTTGTTCCACTGACAATGGGCTGAACATATCTGCAATAATTTCATCATGTTCGAGTTGGAAGAAATCATTTGAGTCAAAGTGATGCATCATCAAATTAGATTATGTCTCCCAAGTGCCATCGGATCTTGTTCGACTGTACTTTCCCAGTCCTCATAAGGGGAGAGGATTCCAGGTTCCAAGTATTATTTAAAGAAAGTTATGTATCTCTTATTTCTTCAATAAAATCATAGTCTGCTTCAGGTTGTATATTGCATGACTTTCATCATATACGACTTTGGGCTCGGTGACCATGTCTATTATAACTCTGTGATTGCTCGAGGGTGAACATGATCTTGTTAGACCCATAGTCAACTACGACCTCTGCGGTACACAGGAATGACTGTCTAAGTATATTAGGGGTATGAAGTAATGGTTCAGGGGAGTCCATATCAAGGACCAAAAATCCAATGGGAAACTGCATATCCTGCACCTTTACCCCAACGTATTCCAACAAATCTCGGGGTCACTTGATGGGTCGAAGGATCATGTGTGTCTACTTCAATGGACCCAGCTCGAATTATTGCAGTAATTATGGGAGAAAAGGTTAATGGAAGAACCACTGTCAAGAAGGGTCTGCTGGAGACTTGGTCGAAAATTTTGCATATGATCAAAGCTGCCCCTTTGTATTGCTTCTTTTGCAGGATATTGCTGATGGCTGCTACTGCAACCATAGTAAGTATGTGCTTTTCCACTTGCTGGCGTATGTTGTTACACGTTGGCCGATGCTTTTTTGTACATGCCTCCTTCAAGACTTTCTTCACAGTAGGCATGTATTCCATGGCTTTCATCAAAGGTATCTCAACAGTTAAATTTCTAAGAATATTCAAACTCCAAGATCAGATAATGCACTTTTTCTTTGCGATTTTTGGATTTTTCTATTGCATCAGGAAAGGAATATTTACAAATCTAAAATCAAAAGCAGTGTTGTTATTTACAACAAAAATCTTGTCCACAATATTCTGTACATTCATGTCACAAAAAGGTGTACAAATTGGAGATGAAGGTGTTGCTGCTGGTGGACATGCAAAAAGTTGCTTCGTCAACTAGCCCTGGATCGGTTGTTGGTGTTGGTTCCTCCATGGCTAGCCATGACTTTACATGGACTGCGTTTATCTTTTTGATCATTTTTATTTTTTAATTTTTTTTCTTTTTGTTGGTGGAGATTGGGGAGGGTGGTAGCTGGCATGGCTCCTCCTTCTTCTTCCTCCACCCAAACCTCGCTGGCACGCCTGATGTAGAGGATGATGATTCACCAATCAAAGTTTTATTTCTCCCTTTGCTTGCGAGAGATGGAGAAAAAGTTCTACCTCTCCATAGAGTGGCGCCATCAAATAAAGCGATATTACAATCATCTGATTCTACATGCACGACGTGACATCATATTCTTCCTGCTATTTCCTTTTAAAATTATTGGGAATTGTTTCGACCTGCATCGGAATATGAGTTTTAGTAGTATCCAGATTGTCAAGATCCTTGGTCATCTCCGTTAGACCCTTCACGAGTTGCGCGAGGCAATCCAGGGTGGGGGTTCACTAAAACTACCTCAGAAGTTTTAGCAAGCAGAACACGTTGTTGTTGATGGTTGGAAAGCTGAGGCTTTAACTGTTGATGTTGTTGTGGAGGAGGAAGTTGACACTGTGATAAGGAGGAGGGGGGAATCCTAATTCATCACTCTTTATTCTTTTATTTTAGTTAGATATCTTGGCAAAGCATCATGTTATATAGTTGTAAATACAATAAATTAGCAATAAGCAAGGATTTGTTAATATTTAATAATTAGCATATATTTGTGCAAAAATAAAAGATAAAGAATAAAAGAAAAAGAAGAAAATATTTAGAATAAATATTAACTGACCTGAACCCAAGAGAGGGTCCAGCATGGGTTTGATCGCCAAATAAAATAACTAGAGAGAGATAGGGCTACTCTACCTCATACATATTTACCAACTATGTATATAACTTATTTTTAAAATCAAAAAAAATTAAAAAATAAAATAAAAACAAAAATAAAATTCTCTCTCTTACCTTGTATATAATACATGTATGTATGTATTACTACCTATTTATTTTATACTTGTAACTAACCAATAAAAATAAAATAAAAATTATTCTATACTACAAATATTATGTGGTAAATAAATAAAATATAAAATTGGGGTATTTAAGCAAAAATAAGAAAATAAAAATAATTGTACAAAATACATAGGTATTTTATACCTGTAAATAATATAATATATTGTATATACCATAAAATATTTTTCACAAATATAAATAAAAATCATAGAAAAATTGTTTAGAAAATAAAAAATATTTTTTATCTATACACTTTTTAACTTAAAATCAATTACTATTTTTTATTGAATTTGTAATTTTTTTTGTAAATTCTATTTTCTGATTGGGTCCACGTCTGAAACGTTGACTCGGGTCAACCCCATCTTCCAGGGCTTGACCCAACCCGACGTTTCGACCGAACCTTCTTCTCGAATTTTCTAGCCGGATCGCGCACCCGTTCGCCCTGAAAGTTCTCCTGTGCCTTCCCCATGGATCCCTGATTCTCGCGGATCCCAAGGGAAGTGTGGATCTTCCTCGGTTCGCCGCATCTCGACCCAACCTTTCCAGCCACCTAGGACTGCTATGAAGTCTTTCATTCCCCTCCCCAGCAGGGCAGCTCGCGTCGCACCGTTCTTTGATACCCTAGATAGATATGCCTTGGTCACAGCAATCGGAGGACCCTTTGGTCATCAGAGAAGAGCTGTGTAGCCGTAGCTTCCCTCTCGTGGCCGGATCACCACCGCGACGAGCCTCCCTCGCCAGCCGTAGGGAAGTTGAGGCAACAACCCCGCCAACCAAACCCCCTGGACCTCAGGATTCCACTAGGACCCTCAGGTATTCATTCCGTCATCCTTAGCTCCCTTATCCGATTCGATTTTTCATCTACCATTCGTCACACCTCCGCTAGCTCCGACCAGCTGGTCGGAGCCTCATCCCATCAATCTACTCGCTTCGATCGACGATTTAGATCATCCTCCATCTTCCCTCGCCACCTGATCATCCTAATCTTGGTTCCGATAGTCAAGATTAGGCCCTAGGTCTTCCCTATCACTTTACCGAAGATCCCCCCTTTCCATACACCACCGCTTCCCTTTACTTTAGCTTCAATAACCCCAACCGGAGCCTTGCTCCGAGTCTGAGCTTTCTCCTTGCACGCTTTAGAGCACGTGGATCGACCCAAATCACCCTTTGACCACCCTCGCCGGAGCTCGCCCAGGTCCCAACCACCGTCACACATATCTGACCATCAACACCTCCATCCGAGCTGACCATTCGATGCAGAGGGCCCTCACGTTTCTTTTAGCGTCGACCGATCATTCATCGGAGCCTCCGATCTCCCTTGGGGCTTCGACGAAACTCGCCCAGGTGCTGTTCTTCCAGAGCCTCTCTCCGCCATTGTATCGACTCCTTCGCCCAGATGCCATCCTCGTCGTCCATTCACAACAATTGTCAGGCCGTTAGATGTCAGATCTAACGACCCCCGTACCGCCCACGTCCCTACATCTGACGACCGTTGGATCTGACAACTGACGGAGCTAGAGCCATACGTTTGCTGCCATTCAACGCCTGCCACTAGTCCACCCCACGTGCAGCTCACGTGATGCATGGGTAATTTGCTCAGCCACCATTGCATTTATTTCAGTTTGTGGTTTAGTTTGTAAAATAAAAGTATATAGTAGGACATTTTGCACTCTTGCCTCTGTAGTTTTCTATATTTGATTTTTTAGTCCTGTTTGTGTGGACTCAAGTGCATCATCACCTGGAGTACTGGGTTATTTGTTTTGCTTATCCTGGACTTATTATCTGTTATGCATTGCATGCTTAATTTTGTTATTTGCAAGTATGGCCATGTGAGATGTTTTCCAGCATGTGCGGAATTTGATGTGAAAATTACTGATTAGACCTTATAGTTTCGCTACATGTTATTCTTTGGTCATGAAAATATTTTCTTTACAGAATGGTCCATGTGTGTTGTGTGTTTTTTTATTCAATAAAGAGCAAATATTATCCAAAATTCACGAAATTTTGAAACATGGCTCCTACCATGGTGTAGGAATTTCGGTGAATTTTTTGTTGTGTTTTGTCTTTGTTTAGTATTTTTAAAAATTCAAAAACCTTAACAAGTGACACTGTCTGTTCTAAAAAATCAACTAAAAATATATTAAAGTCTTTAAAATTTCTAAGAAAATTCTTCTTGTGTGTTTTGTTGTGTTTTGATTTCTTTCCAATTTTCATTTCATTCTCATTTATAAAAGTCAAAAAAAATGAAAAAGACTAAAAAAACTTAGAAAAATCATTAAAAATTCATAAAAATTTTAAAATATACTTTTTTCTTCTGTAGTTAGGTTTTTGCTTGTAGTTTCACATAAAATTGTTGTTCGAATTTAATAGGCATTTTAAGTAATTTTCAATTGCCTTTAGAGTCTAGTTGTACACTGGTTGTCATTTTTGGCCTTGTTTGATTTTAGAAAATTAAATAAAATCAGTAAGAAAACTCACAAAAACATCTGAATACTTTAAAAACACAAAAACATTTTTTATTCTGAATTTTTGAGTATTTTTAAGCCATTAAATAATATGTGTGTGTTGAAGTGTGTTTCCCTTTTAGCCTTTTTC
Organism: Ottelia alismoides; assembly: GCA_037367405.1. Taxonomy (NCBI): domain Eukaryota; kingdom Viridiplantae; phylum Streptophyta; class Magnoliopsida; order Alismatales; family Hydrocharitaceae; genus Ottelia; species Ottelia alismoides. The sequence goes on from JAZKJV010008163.1 coordinate 210,790, forward strand.
ATTTATTAAAAAAATATAAAAAATTTAAAAAAATAAAAACCACTATTTCTTTGCTCTTTTTGGATTCTCGACTACTTCGTAGCTTTCGCATTACGTGGTCCTTATGATCGACCCTGGTAGCTATACCAGGTAAAAATAAATAGCAAGACCGCTTACCACATTTTGATTATTTGATTTCCTTGTTTGGTGGTATATTTTCTTGATTGACTTATCCTTGTTATTCGGATCGCAATGACCTTAATTATTACTTAACCCAAGTAGCCTTAGACCCGCCATCAAAATGGCGCCGTTGCCGGGGAGCACGACCTAGTAGTCAGTCCTCCTTGCTTTATTTTCTGATATATTTTTAATAACTGTGATCTGACGCATCTTTTGTTTCTATCTTTCTTGCGTGGGCCCAATAAGCAAGGGTGGAATTCTTAGGGAGTGCTGACGCTACCGAGTGAAGCGGAGGCGGCTTGTTTCTCCATCGAGCAATAGGAGAGCGTAGGAGAGCAGGAGCAGAAGACCGTGTAGATCTGAGTAGCTTAGAACTATTTTTACTATTCATTATTGTTGTAATAATGAAGGGACCTGGACTGTTAACTTTGAATACTTGGCTGATCGGGGTCTGTTTTGCCGAGCACCGGTGTGCTCGGGGGACCTCACTACGGTTTTTCGCCAGTTTTGTTTTCCACCGCATTTACTGTCTATCTGATTTTCAAAGGTTTTGGCCCCTAGACTTAGGATTTTCTTTGATTGTGACTTAATTAATTAAGGCCCAACCCTAATTATCTGCCTTCACCTATATATGATTAATTGGACCTTATTAATTAAATCACAAGAAAAAGTTAGTTTAATTAGGCTCGAGTCCACGTGCCATGAGGAACCACATACAACGTTGGCAGGACCCGTTGTGGCGGGCACCGAGTGGTTCCCAAAATCGAACTCCGGACTTAGTCTGATTGGCTAGCTACCGTTATTCTCGTGTAGAAAGTGCTTTGTCTAAGGTCGATTTCTTCTTGCATCATATAGGTAGTTTTATTTCTATCTTTAAATTTATGCGCGGATCACCCTGCATGTAGAGAGCTGGAGTCTGGTACGCATTTTCTTACTCTGCATGCATCATCGTGTTTGATCGCGCATCGGCTTTTTCGACTTCTCCCTCTGTTTTGGACTTAAAATAATCAGGAGAACTGAAAAATTCGTCAGACATTGTTTGCTTGGAAAAATACCTAAAAAGAAAAACTATAAAATTGGGAATGGCTAAACACACTTGACCCTAAAAGACGCCTCATCGAAAAATTTGTCTTGGGAGTGTAGTCCCCTCATTGTATGGTTTGGATGAGCAAGAGAGTGACCCGCACACTAGGATAGAGCCATACCCGAACTCTTGGCAGACTACTAGCCTTTTATAAGGGACGGTCTGTTAGGAGCATTGGGTTCCTACCAGCTCGTTTAATCGCTCTGAAAGATTGCGTTATCACCTAATAAAAATAACAAGATAAAAGACCAAGTCTTTACGGTCATCAGCTCTGTGTGAGTAGGTGAATTGGGAGTTTGCTTGTTGATCTTGTGTGCTTTCCAGATCTCATCCCTCCTTCACTCGCTACATCAAGATGATGGTTCGGAGATCCCTTAGGCATCCTGTGGTTGCACCGCTTTCGAGGAACCCAGTTCATTCATCTAGGTTGGTTTGTGCGAACCGAGACCTGCTCTCCGAACCCGAGTTTGACTCCGCCCTTTTCCCCCTCGACCACCCTTATACCAGTCCTGAGGTACTCGGGCAGAGATAGTAGAAGACAGTTGATGATTGATCGGCACCTGAGTTTGGGTCTTTTGCCTTTGTAGAGACCATGTCCAGCAGTGAGGAGCGCACCGATGGACCTAGTGGGACTCAGACATATGTACTTGATCTGGGTTCCATCAACAACGCCCTGTTATCCTCTCTGAAGACCATGCAGTGTCAGATCAGAGACCACCAGGGGGCTTTCATGGTTGACATGCACCGAGAGATGGAGCAGATGAGAGCCGATAGAGAGCAACGGAGAACTGGTGGAGGAGGAGGGACCAGAGATACCCAAGGGAGGGATAGTCTGAGGAGCTCACACAGCCAGCAACACCTGCATGACCAATGAGAGAGTTGCACAAGCTGGTGCAATTCTGACCCATAGATGGATAAAGCTGCCAGCCATTTGGGAGATTTCGAGCTCCCACCTCAGATTATCCAGCTTCTACCCTGATTCCACAGAAATGCCACAGAGGAGGCACACCTCCATCACCAGGAGTTTGAGATGATCTGCAATACTATCTACTATCGCCTTGTGGACGAGGATACCATCAAGATGTTGGCTTTTCCGTTCTCCCTCGTAGACAGAGAAACCAACTGGCTGAAGCACCTAGGGAGATTCGTCACTTCATGGGAACAACTCCTGAACGAGTACTTGAATAAGTACTATCCACTCGACCAGACGGATGCAGCAAGAGCCATGATCAACAACTTTTCCATGCTCCCCAACGAGAAATTTCGTGAGGCATGGGACAGATTCATGGTGCTCACAGACTGGTGTCCTCATCATGATATATCCAAGCCCAACCTTATTCAAAGTTTCTTCTATGGGCTTACCACTGGAGTTACAGGGGTTAGTCAACGCATCCTATGGGGGCTCATATTTTGCCAAGAATGAGGATCAGGTTTGGGCCATCTATGAGGAGATGGCATAGAACTATGAATATACGGTGATGTCCCAGACCCGACCATATGCAAAGGGGAAGCCCCATCCACAGGCCATGTCCTATCTGAGGATAGCACGGGTCGATGCTGGTCCATCTACATCAGCAGCAGCCATAGCACAGGTAGAGTCGACGATCGTTGATATAGGGATTATCAGCAAGAAGTTGGACCACATCGAGCTGATTGAGAAGAAGCAGTGCCAGGTCATGTCTCAGATATATCAGATGGCACATATACTGAGTGACCTGTAGACCTAGATCATGTGTCTCCAGGAGCCACAGATGGATTTTCAGCCCTGTCTCAGGTCACGGGCAGATCCTAGCAGCAGCAGCAGCTGCTCGACCCAACCCTTCGGCCATTACCAACAGGTTCAACATGTTTAGGCAGAGTCATTCCAGCAGCCGCAACAACAGTACCACTTGCCACCGCCATCTCAGTTGGTGGTCTACCAGCCGGATCAGCCCCTAGTAGTTCTCTCCCCACACACTTATGAGCAGGAGCCACTGATGGACGTCAATGGGATTTGGTATGACCGATCTCAGCCTGGGATCCGACGAGACCACCCTGGATTCCGTTGGTCAACCGGAGGTACCTCTTCCCTGCAACAACCTCCAGTTCAGGGTGGCCAGTTCAGCCAGCAGCAACAATAGCCCCATTTCCCACAGCCACAACCTTACCAACAACATGGTTCTCATCCCTATCAACAAGGACAATCATGGAGACAGCATCAGCAACAACCTCAACAGTTTCATCCCCAGTATCCCTCTCATCCTACACAACAATAGCAGCCTCATTTCCAGAGAGGCACCCGTCCGGTTCTCATGGGCTAGACTATGAGAACCCAGCTCTTAATGATTTAGCCCGCCTTCTTTCCGAGCAGCAGGCCACCTTTAGGCGGGAGATGGACGAGTTCTGACAGGAGGTGAGGGAGATAATGAAGGGCAAGGCCGCCATACCCGCTCAGATCGAGCCGAATCCGAACAACCAGAAGAGGAAGTCTGAGCATGTAGAGTTTACAGAGGTTACCACTCCTAGTGATTCACTTGGTGATATTTCGACATACACTTTAGATGCTGACATTGTCACACTTAGGAGCGGTAGGATGCTAGCAGGCGGAGCCTCATCTGAGCGACGACCACATAAGGACTCAGGAGCGCCAGATGAGGAGGAGATCGGTGTTGATGGCGCTCATCATGATGTTTATGACGGTGTTGCTGATGCAACCAAGGGAGTAGACCCAGCCGATGGTACTGATGAATCCCCATTCATCACTCTTTATTCTTTTATTTTAGCTAAATATCTTGGCAAAACACCATGTATATTGTTGTAAATACAATAAGTTACAAATAAGCATGCATTTGTTAAATACTAATAATTAGCATGTATTTATGAAAAAATAAAAGAATAAAGAATAAAAGAAAATGAAAATATTTAGAATAAATACTGAGTGACCTAATACCAAGAAATGGCCTAACATGGGCCTGATCGCCAAATAAAATAAGTAGAGAGAGATAGGACCACTCAACCTTGTACATATTCCTTCTATGCATATAAATATTTTATTTTCACAAAAAAATCAAAATTAAAATGTGTTTATATTAACTTGTATATATTCCTAAAAATAAAATAAAAATTAGAAAAATAAAATTAAAATAAAATAATTTCTCTCTACCACCTTGTACATAATACATGTATATATGTAACATATACCTATTTATTTAACACTTGTAAATAAACAACAAAAATAAAATAAAATTTATTCTATATTCCGAATTTTATTTTATAAATAAATAAAATATAAAATTGGGGTATTTGTATCAAAATAAACAAAATAAAAATAAAAATTAATATAAATGAATATTTTATACATGTACATAATGTAACATAATGTATATACCTTAATTTGTTTTTTCAAAAAAATAAATAAAAATCACTAAAAAAATTTGGAAAAAAGGAACATTTTTCATGTTGAACATATTTTAAAATAAAATTGTTTTCTATTTTTTATTCATTTTACAAATAATTTTGACCACCGAATTTTCTGATTGGTCTAGGAGGGATGTTGATCTCGGTCAACTCCCCCTCCCGGACCTCCTCTTCGCGGATCTGTCTCACGTGCCCGATTTCTCCGATTTTTCTGTAGCAGATCTGACTCACTCAAGCCTCGATTCCACCACCCGCTTCTTCCTGATGGATCTGCTACCCTCGCGGATCCCGAGGCAGAGGCATATCACCCTCGATTCGCGCGCCCTCGCCCGATCTTCTTCGCCATCTGGGACATGCTATAAAATCTTCATTCGACTACCCAGACCTTCAGCTCGTGTCGCACACCCTCCTACTACCCTAGTCTCATTCCCCTTAGTGACAGCATTCAACCGGAGCCTTTGGTGGCCGGAGAGAGTAGCTGCAGCCGACGCTCAAATCACGTGGCCGGAGATCCATCGCGTTTGAGCATCCCCGCCTTCTGCAACGTGGTAGAGGCGATGACCCAGTCTCACCTCACCTCCTGGAGCTTAGGATCAACACCAGACCCTCAGGTAGCTTTCATTTCCTTCCTAGCTCCAACTATTTCAATTCGTTCATTCGTCCCTCCCCCGGCTCCGACCCGGTGGTCGGATCTCCATCAGTCATATCCACCCGCTTCGATCAATTACCCCGTTCACCTTCATCCTTCCCCCGCAGCCTGATCACCCAAATCTTGGCCATCCGAGCCAAGATTAGGTATAGGTTCCACCCTCCGCATCGTCGGAACCTCCCTTCGCCTCCCACCATAGCTTCCCTTTATTTCGAGCCAAATAACCCCGACCGGAGTCTCCCTCCGAGTTGAAGCTTTCATCTGTAGGTAAGACCGTGCGCAGATACACCCCTGGACGCCTTTCATCCACTTCGTCGGAGGTCGCCCAGGTCACGTACCCCGTCTAGGAGATCCGATCGTTGGCGACTTCATCCGACCTTGCCACCCGACATGGAGTAGCATCGCGAGTTGAGCCTCGCTGCCAGATCGTTCATCGGAGCGCCAGATCACCGCCGGTTCTCCGACGAACTTCGCCTAGGCGGAGTTTTTCCAGGACCCTCCTCAGTCGTCGGATCTTCCCTCTCTGCCAGTTCACATCAGGGTCGTTCATCGCCTGGGCCTTGTCAGGCCATTAGATCAGACATCTAACGGCCTCCGTACGCCCATGTTCTCTCCTTCGTCAGGCTGTTGGATCCTTCAGGTGTCAGCATCAGAGCCGCATGTCGCCAACCATTCAGGACGTGCCACCTAGCACCCCACGTGACTCGCATGACCCGCTTGGGTAATTTGCGCCATCTTCCCTGCATTTCTTTCCTGTTTCTATTTAGTATGTTAAATAAAAAGTACACTGTGGACTTTTTGCATCTACACCCTTGCGGTTTTTGTTATTTATAGTTTAGTCCTCCTTGTATGGTTGCACGTGCATCGTCACGTGTATTTTTGGAACATTTGCATCTATTATTCTGAGTTTAGTGGATGTTATGTGTTGAATTTATAGTTTTACTATTTACATCCATGCCCCTATGTGTGCTGAGTTTCGACATGTGCTAATATTTGGTGAAAATTACAGTAGGCCTCCTTGGTTATTGACGCGTGTTATCATTTTGTCCCTGGAAATTATTTTCCTTGCATATTGGTCCATGTGTGTTGTGCTTCTTTGATTGGTTTGTAACAAATGGCAAATCTCGTCCAAACTTCATGAAATTTGGATACATGGCTCTTGCCATGGTGTAAAAATTTCTATGAATTTTTGGCTCATCTTGTTTGCATTTGATATTTCTGAAAATTCAAAAACCTTAAAATTTCCTTCTGTCCAGTTTTAAAAATCGACTAAAAATATAAAATCCAAAAAAGTACTTATTGTGTGATTTGTTGTGTTTTCACTTGTGTCCAATTTTTGTCGCATTTGGATTTATAAAAATCATAAAATTGAAAAATATTGAAAAACTTAGAAAAATCATTAGAAATTCTTAAAAATTCAAAAAAATGCATTTCCAGTTTCTTTAGTTAGAGTTTAATTTCTAGTTTACAATAAAATTGTTGCTTGAATTTTATAGGCACTTTAGTTATTTTTAAGGTACCTTTAAATTCTAGATGCACACTATTTGCAATTTCAACTTTGTTTCATTTTTTATAAAGTTCATTAAAAATCAGAAAAATCCAAGAAAAATATCAAAAACATCTGAATATTTTTAAAACCCAAAAATATTTTTACTTGAATTTCTGAGTATTCTTGATGTGCTTAATAAATGTTTGACTGAGATTTTGTGAGTGTTTTTTATCCTTTTCCTAATACTAAAAATTTCAAACAATATTAAAAAAATATAAAATCCAGCAAAAATAGTTGTTTTTGGATCTCCGACTACTTCGTAGGTTTACCATACCGTGCTCCTTGTGTTCGACCCTGGTAGCTATACTAGGTAAAATAAAATAGTGAGACCACTATTTGTTTGCTTGATTGTGTGATTTTTATATTGGTGGTCTTCCTCCTTTTTCTTGATTGATTCCGATCTGAGTGGTTGAGGTCGCAATGAACAGTGACATATTTTACCCGTGGTCGCTCGGGTTTTTGGGTCAACAGAATGGCGCCGGTGCCGGGGAGCACGACTTAGTAGTCGGTTTTCCCGTTATTTTTCGGCTTTTATTTATACTTGTATTTCTTATCAGCATTAATATCCATTCCATCTTATTCTATTGCGGACTGACACATTTCTGGTTTCCGACTTTCTTACGAGGACCCGATGATCGAGGGCGGCTTTCCTCGGAGAGCCAAAGCACCCGCGGAATTCGGAGGTGGCACGTTTCTGCATCGAGCCGCAGGAGGACGTAGGAGAGCCAGAGTAGGAGTGTGGGGAGTTGTAGCTTAGTTTTAGCTTTGTTTCTATTTCTGCACATTATTGTTGTAATAATACAGGATCGGCTCTTAGACTTGGTAGATATCTCGGGGTCTGTTTCGTCCAGTACCGGTGTGCTCGGGGGACCTCACCATAGATTTTTCGCTGGATTTGGTTTTCACCGCTTTACTTACTGCTTATCTGATTTTGGAGGATTTAGCCTTAGCCTTAGGATTTTCTGTGACTGTGACATAATTAATTATGGCCAAACCCTAATTATCTGCCTGCTCCTATAGATCGATAATTAGACTTAATTAATTAATTCACAAAGAAAAAATCAGATTAATTAGGCTCGAGTCCAGGTGCCGTGAGGAACCACATACAACGCGTGCAGGATCCTTTGTGTCAGACACCGAGTGGTTCCCTAGATCGGACTCAGGACTTAGTTTGATTACCTGACTATTATGCTTATCGTGTAGAAATTGCTTCGTCTAAGGCCGATTTCCTCATGCATCATATAGGTAGTTTACTTTCAGTCTTTATTTTATGCGCGGATCACCCTGCATGTAGAGAGCTAGAGTCAGGTACACATTTCTTATTATGCATGCATTATCGTGTTTGATCGCGCATTGGCTTTTTCACCTTCTCCCCCATTTTTTTGACTTAAAATAATCAGGAGAATTGAAAAATTCGTTAGGCATTTTTTGCTTGAAGAATACCTAAAAAACAAAAAACTATAAATTTGGAACTGCTAAACACACCTAACCCTAAAAGACACTTCACCGAAAAATTTATCTTGGGAGAGTAATCCCCTCTTTGCTTGGTTTGGATGAGTAAGAGAGTGACCCGCACACTAGGCTAGATCCAAATCCGATTTCTTGACATACTACCGACCTTTTATACGGGACGGTCTGTTGGGAGTATTGGATTCCTATCAGCTTGCTTACTCGCTCTGAAAGACTGTCTGATCACCTAATAAAATTGACAAGATAACTGACATAGCCTTTAGGTCTTCAACTCTGCGTTGAGTTGGTGAATCGGGGGTTTTCTTTCTCATCTTGTGTGTTTTCCAGATCTCATCCGCATTTACTCATTACATCAAGATGATGGGCAGGAGGTCTCTTAGGCAGCCCTTGGATGCACTGCTTTATAGCACTCCGGCCTACTCATCTAGGTTGGTTTATGAGAGCCGAGACCCGCTCTCCGAACCTGAGTTTGATTATGCCCTGTTCTCCTAAACCCCCCTTATTTTAGTCCTGAGGTGCTCGAGCAGAGACCACAACAGATATCAAATGATTTGTCGGCACCTGAGTTTGGGTCTTTTGCCTTTGCAGAGACCATGGCCAGTAGCGAGGAGCGCACTGATGGACCCTGGGTGATAGAGACATATGTATTGGATCAGGGTGCCATCAACAACACCTTGTTAGACTCTCTGGAGACCAAGCAACATCAGATCAGAGACCAGGGGGCTTTCATGGTGGATATGCACCGTGAGATGGATCAGTTGCGAGGCGACAGAGATCACCGCAGAGCCGCAGGAGGAGGAGGAGACATTCCGGATGACATAGAGCCTGAGGAGCCAGTACTGCCAGCACAATCGACATGACCGATGAGGGAGTTGCACAACCCCGGTTCGACTCTCACCCATAGATGGATAGTGTTGCTAGCTATTGTGGGGGACTTCAAGTTCCCACCTCAGACGATTCAACTTCTTAGATTTGTTACTACATGGGAGAAGCTCCGAATCGAGTACTTGAACAAGCACTATCCACTCGGTCGGACCAATTCATCCAAGGCCCTGATCGGCAACTTCTCCATGCTCCCCAATGAGCAGTTTCACGAGTCATGGGAGAGGTTCAGGGAGCTCACATACCGGTGCCCACATCATGATATATCCAAGCCCAACCTTGTCCATAGTTTCTTATGCGGGCTTACGTCGGAGTTGCTGGGGCTCGTCAATGCTTCTTATGGGGGTTCCTACTTCGCCAAGGATGATGACCAAGTCTGGGCCATCTACGAGGAGATGGCCGAGAACTATATTATGACGTCCCAGACCAGATTGTACACTCAGGGGAAGCCCCACCCACTAGTAGTGTCCTATCAGAGGATAGCAAGAGTTGAGATCGATCCTTCTGCATCTGCAGCAGCTGTAACGCAGGCAGAGTCCACAGCCGCTGATATGGGGATTATCAGCGAGAAGTTGGACCGGATTGAGCTGATAGAGAAGAAGCAGTGCCAGGGAATGTCACAGATTGATCAGATGGCACAGATGCTGAGTGACCTGAAGACCAAAATCATGTGTCTCCAGGAGACACAGACGACTTCTCAGCCCCATCTCATGTCATGGGCAGACCCGAGCAGCAGTGGCAGTTCGTCCTAGCACTCCAGCCAACCTAGACAGGTCCACCATGTTCAGGCAGAGTCGTACAAAACAACCACAACAGTTCTACCAACCACCACCATCTCAGGACACTCAGATGGTGGGCTACCAGCTGGATCATCCCTTGGCAGTTCTTCCCCCACCCACGTTCGAGTAGCAGCCGTTGATGGATGTCAACAGGATCTAGTATGACCGACCTCAGCCTGGGATCCGATGAGACCATCCCGAATTCTGTTGGTCGACAGGAGGTACCAACTCCCAGCAACAACCTCCACTTCAGGGTGGCCAGTACGAACAACAGCGAGAGCAACCCCAGTTCCCACCACAGTAGCAGTACCAGTAGCATGGTCCTCGTCCCTATCAGCACGGATAGTCTTGGAGGCAGAAGCAACAACCTCCGCAGTATCACTCCCAGTACCCCTCTCACTCTCATCAGCAGCAACCTCAGTTTCAGAGAGGCCACCCGTCAGGTTCTCATGGGCCCACCGATGAGAACCCCGTAATGGATGATCTAGCCTGCCTCATGTCCGAGCAGCATGCCACCTTCCGACGTGAGATGGACGAGTTTAGATAGGAGATGAGAGAGATTGTGAGAGGGAAGGCCGCCATTCCTGCATAGATTGAGCCGAACCCAAACAACCTGAAGAGGAAGTCTGAGCAGGTAGAGTTTCCAGAGTTTACCGCTCCTAGTGATTCTCTTGGTGATGTTTCTGCATATCATTTTGATGCTGACTTTGTTACACTTAGGAGGGGTAGGATGCCTGCCGGTGGAGCCTCATCTGAGTGACGACCACTCGTAGCTTCAAGAGCGCCATATGAGGAGGAGAGCGATACTGGTGCCACTCATAATGATGATGATGACGGTGGTGTTGATGCCACCAAGGACGTTGATCCAGCCGACAGTCTGAGGCCGTCGTTTTACCAGATTCAGGAGGAGGTGGTGCTGATGCCACCAGTTTCTATGCTGAGCCAGAGCGTGGTACTGATGCCACGAATCCAGATGCCGTAGGTGGTACTGAGGCATCCATTCTGTTCCTGTTGCATTTCCATCTACTTTTGTATATCAGGAAAACTCTAGAAATAAAGGAAAGGGTTATTCAATTGCTAATCCATCTATTTTGCTTGGAGATATGTGTATGGATTCTATCTTGTCATAGCAACAACGACCTGATCCTAGCCCTCCATCTGAGGAGGGCCCAACCATCCCCTTCCCGCAAGCACTTGACTTGGCTAAGGGGACCAAAAAAGAAAATACAAAAAATCTCATAAGTTAGAGTTCAACCAGCAGATGATAGATGATGAATCCACATTTCATCATCTTTATTCTATCATTTTGGCACCAAAAACCCTAGCAAATACCTGTAAATAGCCTTTATTTCATCATATTAGCATCCATGCATGAGCATCTAATTAGTGTATAAATTACTGTAATTAAAGCCAAAATTATAGAATAAATAAAAGAAAAGAAAAAGAATAAAATAGTGTAAATATTTTATGACCTAAAACCCCCGAGACCTAGGCATCTTGATGAATAGGTCGACAAGGAATAAAGTAGGGGGAGATAAGGTCAGAAATACAACCAAATACCTATAATTATTAATTCATTCTTTATTCATTTTGGGACCTATTTTTGGTTCCACTTTTTATACATCAAATAAAGAAACTTTTTACATGAAAGTTATAGATAATTTAATATAGAAAAATACAAAATTGATTTCACTGAAAAATAATGTACAGATAAAAAGTTATGGTCTAAATAAAATTCCAGAATGCCAACTTCCCAGACCCGTATCTCATTAATGAAAACTCCAAATGCAGCATACTCACCTTTAATTGTATATAGAACAAAATAATCTATCCAATGGTGGTGGTTTCGCATTTGGCGGAGCTACGGTTTGAAAGTTGAGTTTCGGACCCTCATTGTATACTTGTACAGATTAAAATATTCAATTTTATTCTTTATTCATTATTTTTGCATGTTTATATTTTTATAATTATGTATATATTACTTATAATATATAGGTACATTAAAATCAGAATAAAAATGCAAAGAAATTACAAAATAAAAATACTTGTATAAAGGATACATAGGTATACTGCCTATACATATACCTATACAAATAATACTTGTATTTTATTAAATATACAAAACAAATCAGAAAAATAAAATAAAAATATATATAAAAGTATTTTATAATTATACAAAATAATACACAAAAATAAATAAATTAAAAGACACAAAATAAAAATAAAATACTAAAATATATAAATAATATACCTATATAGGGGTATAAGAGCAATTTGTAAAAATACATCCCATAAAAATAAATAAAAATCATAATTAAATACTACATAAAATAACGAACATTTTTTATTTTATAATCACAATTTAATCCTATTTATTTATATTTTTTAATGAATTAACAAAGCATTTTCTTTATCTTTTCCCTGGTTGGTCCACGTGGACCAACCAGGCGCCTCGGACTGTTGACCGGCGGGTCAACAGTCCATTCTTCACCCTTCACGTGTTGGTGCACCTCGTTTTTCGCCCGATTTCACCCTTTTTTCGAGGTCGCGCCGCCCGTCCTTCGTCCTTGCTTCCTTCTTGGAAGTTGATCACTGTAGACCCGTCTCCATCGCCGTTTCCTTAGATCTCCTTAGATCTGCTCGTCTCGCCCGTGACTCCCCCTCGAAGTCACGCCCTCAACATTCTTCAAATATGAACCCCTCACTTCCTTCCCTCGGTTGAGTCCCCTTGGTCCACCCTTCAGCGCCACCTTCGTGCTCCAGAGCTCCCAGGAGGTGACAGCTCCATCGCCAGCTCCTCAGCCAAGGCGTTCGAAGTCGAGGGTGCCTCCACCACCTCCGCCAACAGCCGGCGTCGAGGTAGTTTCTTCCTCTGGCTTCGGCCATCGAGGGCAGTTCCCCCCGCTCATTTCTTTCTTGCATTCAACTCCTGTTAGCCTTAGGATCAATATCCCCCAAAAAATCGAAGCTCCATCATCTGATTCGCTCGATCACCCACTTTGGCCGGAGTGCATCTCCGGCCCTTCGCCGCCACCTCGTTGCACACATCCCCACGCCTCCGCGAGGCCCAGGCAATTTGCCCTGGGCCTTTTCACCACTTTTTGCAGGTCAAAGACCCCTGAATGAACCTGGAGAGCCATTTTGATTCCTCGCCGGAGATACCTGGAGCGTAAAGCTCCGCCGCCTTCGCGCCAGCACTTCGACGCTTCTCCGGCGAATCCGAGCATCCAGTCCACAGAGGGACCTTCCAGGAGTCTGCAGCTCCATTGTGGGGGCCCATCCATCGCCTGAGGAGCGAGATCGGAGACGGGGAAGTGCGCCTCCGCCGGCCTTCGTCCCTGTTCTTCCTCCTCGCTTCCCCACCGTCTGATCGAGCCGCAGCTCCAGATCGCGCATCGACCGTCCGATCCTCCACGCCCAGCCACCGTTGGATCTCTTTTTGAGATCTATTCTCAGACTTCGACGCGAACCGTCATCGGGCGTTCCCAAGCTGCCACGTGGATAAGTGGCTCGTTCCCCGCCGCTGGATCGCGCCCCGCCGCCAGCCGTTGGATTCGCGCCACGCGTCGTCGTCGGAGCGCCCGAGCGTGGGTATTTTTGCATCTCAACCCTCGTACTTTTTTGTATTTAGTATTTAGTACTCAAACTTTCGTCTGTAGTGTAAAAATTTTGTAATATTTGCATAAAGACCCTCGAACTTTGTTTATTTGCATCTAGGTCCTTCGCCACGTCACCTCACGTGACCTGTGCACGTGAGGGGGTGGGCATTTTGCAAGGATACCCTCAGTCATTTATGTATTTCATTTTAGTCCTGAAACTATCGCAGCACGTGTAAACTTTTTGGATATTTTGCAAGTAGGCCCCTAGGGTTTCGTAATATTACATTTCAGTCCTCGCCAGGCACGTGCAAGTCACGCGCCCTGGTGGGAAAATTGCTAAGAGGCCCAGGCTGCTTTTGTAATTGCATTTTGGTGCTAAAAATTGAATATACAGTGTATATTTTTGTGGAAAATTGCATGTATGCCCCTAGATGTTTGATATTTTGCACATATACCCCTGCCAGGACTGTTTGATGTTTGGATGTTTGCTCTAATTATTTGACCTATCATTTTAAGTCCAAAAATTTCACAAAAATAGACTTAAGTATCTGGACATGTGTATTTTAACGCCACATATTTAGTTTTTGATTTTATTTTATTTTCATATTTATTAAAAATCAAAAACTCGCTATTTGTGCACTGTCTAGCTTAGAAAATACCAAAAAAATATTAAAACACCTCTAAAAATTCCAAAAAAATTACCTAGTGTCTATTTTATCATCTTTTAGCGTCAGTCCAAAAATCATTAAAAATCTCAAAAGAAAAACACTAAAATTTAAAAACACTCAAAAACTTAAAAAAAATAGATAAAGTCAAAGAAAATTCCAAAAAATACAAACTCAATTCCTGTTTGTTCTTTATTCTGTCCTCTTTATTTAAAAATGGTGTGAAAAATTTTGGTAACTGGTTGCTATTTTAAATCCCATTTTACTCACAGCCAGCACATATTTCACTGTTTGCCTTGCTTAGCTATTTGAAAATATCAAAAACACCTTGAAAAATTCCCCAAAAATCACAAAAATAGTAGAAGACCACAAAAATACCAAAAAGAGTTTATCCCTGAATTTTTGGGCATTTTCGCATATTTTTATAAATATTTCATCTCGTCTTGTATTACATTGCTTTGAAATTCCAATATTGAAAAGAAAAAGAAAAATATAAAATATAAAATATAAAAAAAATCAGAAAAGCGAAAATCAAAATACAAAATTAAAAATTTAAAAAAATTAATTAAAAATTAAAAACCCACAAAAACATCTTTGCTTGCTTAGTGTAGACATATCACACACATTCACTTGTGCACACTTGTTTGAACTGCCCTGCTTGCTCCCTGTGTTCGAACTCTCTGCATACTTGTCACTATACACCATTTGTGCAGAGTTAAAAATAAATTTAACTCCACATTAGTTCTAATTTATTGATCTTCAGTGTGGGTTAATTGTTGATTAAATACACTTTATTGTGGATCGCCGCATCGACATCGGTTGTCTCCGCCTTGTGTGAGACATACTCTTTAGACCTACGATAATCTGTGTCTATCAAATGGCGCCGTTGCCGGGGAGCAACAGCGAGTAGTTCACATTTTGTTTGATTGTGTGATTGTTTACCATAGCATTATTTTCCATCTCTTGCATTTTTGATATATCTTGTTGAGCTATCTAACCGTCTCTTTTCTTGTCTTCTTGCGAGGGACCGCGGAGCAAGGCGGATTGCTTAGGTGATCAGGAGCATCCTTGGGAAGCGGAGCCGGCCTTCTTAGGTCACGCCGGCAGGAGAGAGCAGGAGGAGTGAGAGAGAGTGGTAGATTAGCTTACATTTACTTTTGTGAGAGAGAGACTATTAAATTGTAATAATACATGTACACTTGGACTCTTAGACACTACCGGGCCCAATTTCCAAGTGCGTGTACACTTGGGGGCTCACCGCGGCTTTCCATCGGTTTTCATCGCCTTTTCTTACTTTGTTTTCTGGTTTTGTTTTCCTTACTTTGTGTGATTGAGCCCTTAGATTTAGGATTGCTTGCGATAGATTAAGGCCAAACACCTAATATATATTGCATGTACCTATAGCCGCGTTTGGACTTAGTCAAAATTTAAACAGTCTGTTCATTTATCTCTTAACCCGTGTGCCGTGAGCGAGCCCCATCAAGCGCTACTCCTGAACTCGAGTGTGTCGAGAAGAGGAGGGGTAAGCCAAGACCGGACTCTTAGGTTAAAGATAAGTGGCCGACTTGTGGTTCTTCACGATAATAGCAATTTCTGAACTTAGGGCGATTTCATCGGCTTGCATTTGCATATAGATAGGTTTCAATTCTGCTGAGCATCCTTGCATGTAGAGTGCTGGAGGCAAGGTGAGCATTTACGCTTTAGCATTCATCATTGTTTGCCGCTTGCATTGCTTTTCCGACTCTCCCTCTGATTTTGCCAACCTAGGAGCTTAAAGGAATTGAATCCCCATTAGGATCGTGCATTTTTATTAAAAAATCCAAAAAAAAGTGACAATCAATAAAATTGGGACTGATAATATTACTCGACCCTAAAATCGACCAAAAAGAAAAATCTTGTATTGGGGCGAGTAATCCCCTCATTGTCTTCGTTTTACACTGCTCGCGCACACACTAAGGTTAGTGCCCAAATCCCATTGAGCCCCTAAGTGTTTGTGCAATTTCTTGACTTTTTCACCTAAACTCTAAAACAGACAAGATAAAAAGACCGCATTTGTGGTCTTCACCGAGTTGAGTAGGTGAATTGAGGGTTTGGTTGTTTCATTTTTGCTTGTGATTGTTTTGTGTGCATTCTAGATCATCCTCTACGCATTTGCGCCTTTTTCTTCACTCTCTTGACTTGACCTTCGTGCTCCCCCGAATCACTTCCTTTTGTTTTCGAGATGGATCCCTGGAGTGCATTTTATCCGGACTTTGCGGACCCTTCACTCGCTCCAGTCGGTCCACCTCCCTTTTATCAGGAGGATCCTCCTCCTACTTTTTCTGACTTTTGTACATATCCGCCTCAGCCACAGTATCAGACTTCAGACTTCTATCCACCTCCATCCCCACATGTATATTATCCGCCTCCATGTCCACATCCACCCGAGTCTGACCTGTTGGAGTCACCTCCCACGACCTCCATGAGTATTGTCATGAACCTAATGCTAGAGCACATCAATTTGATGAAGGAAAATCTTAACACTTTGAGAGAATATCGGACTAGTGCTCTTTTCATCGAGGATACGGCTTCGCTTGTGAAGAATCATGGGAGCTTGCAATCGCCAAAAATACAAAAAAATGAGAAAAATTTAAAAATCCAAAAATATTTCGGGAGACACTTGGTTGATCAAGATTTTGAGGAGAGAGTCCACTTGCCAGAACCCTTGACCACACATACATTCACACCTAGTCCCACCTTTGACCCCGAGGATGCCGCTGTACAGACTGCTCTTGGCATGCCTCGTGTATATGTTGATTCCGACTTCCTCCCTTGTATGGAGGAAGTCCAAAAATTCAAAAAAATGTTTACTGAACCCGAAGTGGTGGCCACTATTCATGAGATCATCCGTGCCCCACTTCAGCAGGCCATGACCCAATTATCTGTGCCTCTTCCCAAGAAGAGAAAGCGGAGGAGCAGATCTGAGCGTCACATTCTGACCATGGCCACTGCCCTCGCCATCACACACCGTCCCATTCCCAAGAAGAAGAACACAGCTACACCTTTCATCACTTGCACCATCTCTGACTATACATGTGATCGCACTCTCCTAGACGGCGGTGCATCTATTAGCATATTACCCTTCTCGCTGGTACAGTCTCTTCACTTAGGGCCTCTCAAGAAAACCAGGATGATCGTTCAGTTTGCTGATGGATCCATCAAGAGGCCGAAGGGTATCCTTGAAAACGCCGTCATTTCTATTCAGGGCATGAGCCACAATGTTGATTTTGTCGTGTTGCCCATGGAGAACTCCACAGGGGAGCCATCTCCAATCATCCTGGGACGACCATTCCTCGCCTCTGCGAGGGTCGTTATTGACTATGGATCAGGAGAGATTCGCTTCCGTCCTATTGACGAGAGCGAAGTGTTGATCACCACACCCACAGTTGACCAGAGACCTGCACCTGATGCACCTTCACCGATTATAGCTGACTCTGAGGCCTGTGACCTACCTGATGCTACTAGAGATACTTCCTTAGCGATCCCTGATGAGACCCGACGGATCCCCCGAAAGGGGAGGAAGTCGGAAAGCATGGACCTCACTAATCCTCCTCCTGGTGTGTGGCGATGTGTTGATGAGATCCAGAGTATTTATGTGATTGAACCATTTGAGCAGGGGGCAGATACCAAAATAATTGAGGATGTTTATGATGTTGCCCATTACTTTGAGAGACCTCATAAGGAAACAAATGACCCATGTAAGACTAGACAGGACGGAACTGTTTTGACTACTTCCACTAATGAGTCCGCTCCTGTCCATGTTGATTCTGATGGGCCAGAGGCCGAAGTTGATTTGATCGCTTTTCTTCAGAAATTTGGGCCTTTTGATGAGAAAGATGATCCGGTTGAGATTATAGAGGACGAAGAGAGTTCGTATACTTCCACTGATGATTTCATTCCTTTTGATTTTGACCTAGACGAGGACTCGCAGGACGACTTCGATTACACTTCTTCCGAGGATGATGAGTTTGTCCCATTTCACTTTGATATCGGCGAAACTTCCAAGGCCGGACTTAGTCGTACTTCTTCCACTCACCCGTCTGCGCCTTCACATCATAGGACCACCAAGGGAGAACCCAGCCATACCGCTTCCATTGATCAGTTCGTCCCTTTCCGTTTTGATTCCACTGAGGGCCTGCACCGTGTCGACCCTGATCGGCCTCCGTCCACTGTGGACCCCGATGTCGACATACACCATATCAGATCTATCCCTCAGCGGTCTAGCAAGAAGGTCAGCTTTCCACCTTCTTGATCATGTGTATATCCATCTCTGTTGTATATTCCCTTGTGTACCTCGGTTCTTTCTTCCGTATTGCTCGACCACCCATTCTCGTGTTTGCCTTGCTTAGGACGTACTTTGTCCTAAGTATAGGGGGGTGGACGAGCCGAGTGTTCCTTCTTCGTTCTGTGTCATCGCTCCTGTTGTTGTCTATACTTAGGGCTTCTTTTACCCTAAGTATAGGGGGGGTGATGTGTACATCCTCACGATCTTTTCATCCATCTTCTACTTTCATTTTCTTCTTTTCTTCTTTTCTTCTTTTCCTTTTTCTATTTTCTTTATCTATCATAAAGGTGCTGCCCGTGTAGACAGTTTTCCATACTTAGGACGTACTTTGTCCTAAGTATAGGGGGGTGTGCACCCCGAGTATTTCCATTCTTTGATCCTCTCCATTGTCTCCTCTTCTTGTCTATACTTAGGGATATTTTACCCTAAGTATAGGGGGAGACAATCTGAGTACGATCTGTTCATTCCCACCCTTGACCCTCCCTGCGTTGTGTACAGTCTGCTATACTTAGGATTATTTGATCCTAAGTATAGGGGGGACGGTCAACTTCCCATTCATTAATTCATTCATTCTTTAGACTTGCCTATACTTAGTACGAGTTATATCTTCTCTTTTCTCTCCGATCTATGAGGACATAGCTCAAGCTAAGTATAGGGGGGTCGTATATACTACGTATATACTTTAGCCATAACTCGTACTTTCATATTTTCTTAATAATATGGCTAATAATTCTTTAAAATTTATTAAAATTCCTTAATAAAAAGGTGTTTTATTCCTCAAATTCTTTTTGTAATTACTGATTAATAAATCAGGTGAAAATGTTTTTTGCAAAATGTTTGAAAAATAGTTTGAAAATCTTTGTGAACATCTATTGAAAACTATTTTGAAAATGTTTTGTTACATGTTTTCAACCTGTGTAAAAATGCATGGTTTGTAAAATTTATTTTCTTTGTGTGAAATAAAATGTTTGAAAAATGCTTTGCAAATGGTTTGAAAAATGGTTGCAAGAATATTTGAAAAACCTATATATACTGTTTTGAAAACCGATTGCAAAATGATTTTCAAATGAGTGTACATGTTTGTAAAAATGTTTGTAAAAATTATTTTGGACTATAGTTTTCAAAAATTGTTTGAAAAACCTTGTGTCAAATAAGTAAGTTTGAGGAATACTAACATCACACCAAAATCCACTACCTATATATGTGTATAAAACTGACCACTTACCCTGTAAATTCTCAAAATCCATTTCTTGTAAATATAAGGAGCACTCCCGTGTACATATTTTTAACCTAGATTTTAGCCAAAATCTTTTTGTTTTCAAAAATCCCAAAAACATTTGCAAAACTAAAATCCAAAAACATCTGAAACAAAAAAAAACCTTTTTGAAAAATTCAAAAAATGCATGCATCATATTTTTAAAAATCCATAAAAAGTTCAAAATCTTTGAAAATTGCATCACAAAAATATTTTCTGCATTGCATTGCATAGCATTCGCATTTTTCGGATTGGGTTTGATAGTTGAACAAGTCTAAGCTAAATCCGGAGATTGGAGCTTGATTGGACCTTAAAATCTATCTAATAACAGGAACCTTATAGGAACTGGGTTTGAGGTACTTCAGGTCTAGCTGACTTAATTCTTTGAGGATCACGGGACTTGGTTCAATGGATTCTTGACTGCCTAAGTAGAGTATTTCGGAGCACACGCACGACTCTTGTTGATAATGACCTAACTTGGACACCTGCACCTTTCACATAGCTCTCCACGGATGAGGTGGTGAGGAGGCAGCTTCCTTTAGCTTAGGGTAGCATATGAGGGTAGTACTTCTAGGCGGAACCTCTCTTCTTCTTATAGTGAAGGAAGTGCACCTCAACTTGGTCTAGTGGTGATGAAGGCTAAAGACAGAAGCCGTGGGTTGCAATAAAGCTTCAAAAGAGGGATAGTCTACTGGCTCAAGAGGAAAATTTCTTGTATATATGCTGCACCATGTAGATATGTTGTACAGATGCAATTGAAAAAAAAAGAAAAAAGAGAGAACTCCAAAAAAAAAAGTGGTGGGTCGGATTGAAAATTTAATAACCCCACCGGAGTGTATATAGTCCAATAAAGCAAAAGCTTATGGTATCCATGTCACATCTCATGAAGCTTGCAGCGGGAGACTTGGCTACACTGGCTGAGCTTCCAAAAGTCTATACCTCTTCCCCCTCTTCTTGAGCCGGTTGCACTTGAACTTAGAAGGGAATACCCCGCTTCTCGAGGAAAGAGTTGCTAGATCGAGGCATTAGAGTTACCAGGTTGGGGGAGGTTGTTTCTTTGTCACTTCTGAGGTGGGGAGCTCCATATCACTTACACTGTACAAGTCTGGTTCATAGTCGTAAGAGTTTGCGTATGAGTTGAAGTATTTCTGGCCTGGCTATTGAGGAGACTTGAACAGAGTTTTGGGATTCTCAAGGACTGTTGGATTTCAAATTTGGTTCTCATTAAGGTTCCGACTGCACTAAAATTCCCAAGGTCCGACTTAAGCTCCAAACTTTGATTTTGCGAAGACAAGTTCGATAATTAAACTTAATCTAATTTTCTTCTTTTTCTTTTCTTTCTTTTTCTTTTGCACTTATTGCATAAGTGTTTGCTAGGGACTAGCAAAGGTAAAGTATAGGGGGATGATGAATCCACATTTCATCATCTTTATTCTATCATTTTGGCACCAAAAACCCTAGCAAATACCTGTAAATAGCCTTTATTTCATCATATTAGCATCCATGCATGAGCATCTAATTAGTGTATAAATTACTGTAATTAAAGCCAAAATTATAGAATAAATAAAAGAAAAGAAAAAGAATAAAATAGTGTAAATATTTTATGACCTAAAACCCCCGAGACCTAGGCATCTTGATGAATAGGTCGACAAGGAATAAAGTAGGGGGAGATAAGGTCAGAAATACAACCAAATACCTATAATTATTAATTCATTCTTTATTCATTTTGGGACCTATTTTTGGTTCCACTTTTTATACATCAAATAAAGAAACTTTTTACATGAAAGTTATAGACAATTTAATATAGAAAAATACAAAATTGATTTCACTGAAAAATAATGTACAGATAAAAAGTTATGGTCTAAATAAAATTCCAGAATGCCAACTTCCCAGACCCGTATCTCATTAATGAAAACTCCAAATGCAGCATACTCACCTTTAATTGTATATAGAACAAAATAATCTATCCAATGGTGGTGGTTTCGCATTTGGCGGAGCTACGGTTTGAAAGTTGAGTTTCGGACCCTCATTGTATACTTGTACAGATTAAAATATTCAATTTATTCTTTATTCATTATTTTTGCATGTTTATATTTTTATAATTATGTATATATTACTTATAATATATAGGTACATTAAAATCAGAATAAAAATGCAAAGAAATTACAAAATAAAAATACTTGTATAAAGGATACATAGGTATACTGCCTATACATATACCTATACAAATAATACTTGTATTTTATTAAATATACAAAACAAATCAGAAAAATAAAATAAAAATATATATAAAAGTATTTTATAATTATACAAAATAATA
This sequence comes from Ottelia alismoides, assembly GCA_037367405.1. Taxonomy (NCBI): domain Eukaryota; kingdom Viridiplantae; phylum Streptophyta; class Magnoliopsida; order Alismatales; family Hydrocharitaceae; genus Ottelia; species Ottelia alismoides. The sequence continues at coordinate 232,921 of JAZKJV010008163.1, forward strand.
CACAAAAATAAATAAATTAAAAGACACAAAATAAAAATAAAATACTAAAATATATAAATAATATACCTATATAAGGGTATAAGAGCAATTTGTAAAAATACATCCCATAAAAATAAATAAAAATCATAATTAAATACTACATAAAATAACGAACATTTTTTATTTTATAATCACAATTTAATCCTATTTATTTCTATTTTTTAATGAATTAACAAAGCATTTTCTTTATCTTTTCCCTGGTGGGTCCACGTGGACCAACCAGGCGCCTCGGACTGTTGACCGGCGAGTCAACAGTCCATTCTTCACCCTTCACGTGTTGGTGCACCTCGTTTTTCGCCCGATTTCACCCTTTTTTCGAGGTCGCGCCGCCCGTCCTTCGTCCTCGCTTCCTTCTTGGAAGTTGATCACTGTAGACCCGTCTCCATCGCCGTTTCCTTAGATCTCCTTAGATCTGCTCGTCTCGCCCGTGACTCCCCCTCGAAGTCACGCCCTCAACATTCTTCAAATATGAACCCCTCACTTCCTTCCCTCGGTTGAGTCCCCTTGGTCCACCCTTCAGCGCCACCTTCGTGCTCCAGAGCTCCCTGGAGGTGACAGCTCCATCGCCAGCTCCTCAGCCAAGGCGTTCGAAGTCGAGGGTGCCTCCACCACCTCCGCCAACAGCCGGCGTCGAGGTAGTTTCTTCCTCTGGCTTCGGTCATCGAGGGCAGTTCCCCCCGCTCATTTCTTTCTTGCATTCAACTCCTGTTAGCCTTAGGATCAATATCCCCCAAAAAAATCGAAGCTCCATCATCTGATTCGCTCGATCACCCACTTTGGCCGGAGTGCATCTCCGGCCCTTCACCGCCACCTCGTTGCACACATCCCCACGCCTCCGCGAGGCCCAGGAAATTTGCCTTGGGCCTTTTCACCACTTTTTGCAGGTCAAAGACCCCTGAACGAACCTGGAGAGCCATTTTGATTCCTCGCCGGAGATACCTGGAGCGTAAAGCTCCGCCGCCTTCGCGCCAGCACTTCGACGCTTCTCCGGCGAATCCGAGCCATCCAGTCCACAGAGGGACCTTCCAGGAGTCTGCAGCTCCATTGTGGGGCCCATCCATCGCCTGAGGAGCGAGATCGGAGATGGGGAAGTGCGCCTCCGCCGGCCTTCGTCCCTGTTCTTCCTCCTCGCTTCCCCACCGTCTGATCGAGCCGCAGCTCCAGATCGCGCATCGACCGTCCGATCCTCCACGCCCGGCCACCGTTGGATTTCTTTTTGAGATCTAATCTCAGACGTCGACGCGAACCGTCATCGGGCGTTCCCAAGTTGCCACGTGGATAAGTGGCTCGTTCCCCGCCGCTGGATCGCGCCCCGCCGCCAGCCGTTGGATTCGCGCCACGCGTCGTCGTCGGAGCGCCCGAGCGTGGGTATTTTTGCATCTCAACCCTCGCACTTTTTTGTATTTAGTATTTAGTACTCAAACTTTTGTCTGTAGTGTAAAAATTTTGTAATATTTGCATAAAGACCCTCGAACTTTGTTTATTTGCATCTAGGTCCTTCGCCACGTCACCTCACGTGACCTGTGCACGTGAGGGGGTGGGCATTTTGCAAGGATACCCTCAGTCATTTATGTATTTCATTTTAGTCTTGAAACTATCGCAGCACGTGTAAACTTTTTGGATATTTTGCAAGTAGGCCCCTAGGGTTTCGTAATATTACATTTCAGTCCTCGCCAGGCACGTGCAAGTCACGCGCCCTAGTGGGAAAATTGCTAAGAGGCCCAGGCTGCTTTTGTAATTGCATTTTGGTGCTAAAAATTGAATATACAGTGTATATTTTTGTGGAAAATTGCATGTATGCCCCTGGATGTTTGATATTTTGCACATATACCCCTGCCAGGACTGTTTGATGTTTGGATGTTTGCTCTAATTATTTGACCTATCATTTTAAGTCCAAAAATTTCACAAAAATAGACTTAAGTATCTGGACATGTGTATTTTAACGCCACATATTTAGTTTTTGATTTTATTTTATTTTCATATTTATTAAAAATCAAAAACTCGCTATTTGTGCACTGTCTATCTTAGAAAATACCAAAAAAATATTAAAACACCTCTAAAAAATCCAAAAAAAATTACCTAGTGTCTATTTTATCATCTTTTAGCGTCAGTCCAAAAATCATTAAAAATCTCAAAAGAAAAACACTAAAAATTTAAAAACACTCAAAAACTTCAAAAAAACAGATAAAGTCAAAGAAAATTCCAAAAAATACAAACTCAATTCCTGTTTGTTCTTTATTCTGTCCTCTTTATTTAAAAATGGTGTGAAAAATTTTGGTTACTGGTTGCTATTTTTAAATCCCATTTTACTCACAGCCAGCACATATTTCACTGTTTGCCTTGCTTAGCTATTTGAAAATATCAAAAACACCTTGAAAAATTCCCCAAAAATCACAAAAACAGTAGACAACCACAAAAATACCAAAAAGAGTTTATCCCTGAATTTTTGGGCATTTTCGCATATTTTTATAAATATTTCATCTCCTCTTGTATTACATTGCTTTGAAATTCCAATATTGAAAAGAAAAAGAAAAATATAAAATATAAAATATAAAAAAAATCAGAAAAGCAAAAATCAAAATACAAAATTAAAAATTAAAAAAAATTAATTAAAAATTAAAAACCCACAAAAACATCTTTGCTTGCTTAGTGTAGACATATCACACACACATTCACTTGTGCACACTTGTTTGAACTGCCCTGCTTGCTCCCTGTGTTCGAACTCTCTGCATACTTGTCACTATACACCATTTGTGCAGAGTTAAAAATAAATTTTAACTCCACATTAGTTCTAATTTATTGATCTTCAGTGTGGGTTAATTGTTGATTAAATACACTTTATTGTGGGTCGCCGCATCGACATCGGTTGTCTCCGCCTTGTGTGAGACATACTCTTTAGACCTACGATAATCTGTGTCTATCAATAGACAAATTACATATACAGCTGACTCTACATGAGGCCTTGGAGCACATCCCCCTCTTCCAAAGGAACCTTAGAGAGAGTACCACCGTTCACAGGAAGAGGAGGAACTACCACTCAGAGATCCATGTGCTCACTCGTGCCACCTGCTTCGCCATCCAGAACTGTCTGCCAGCCAAGAGGCCAGATACATGAGCTTCCTATGTTTGATGCCACATATACGAGCAGAGGTTCGATCGGACTCTATTAGACAACGGTTCTTCGATTAACCTACTTCTGACAGCCTTACTCGACTGCTTAGAGTTTGGCCCTCTTAGACAGAGAAGGGTGGTCCTTCGGTTTGCTGATCGATCTATCAAGAGGTCGAAGGGGTTACTAAAGGACGTGCTCGTCACAATTCATGGCCTGCAATTCCCCATAGACTTCATAGTGTTGGACACAGAGATCCCTGAGTCTGTGACCGATACCCCCATCATTCTAGGACGCATGTTCTTGGCCACAACCAAGGCAGTGTCCGACCATAATAGAGGGAAGGTATACTTTCGCGTCGAGGAAGAGAGTATACAAATAGAGGTGATCGATGAGACTTTAGTGCGAGATTCATCTTGCTCAGAGTCGCTCACAGATTCAGAGGAGATGACAAAGGCAGAGTGAGACGTCCACCAGGATTGTGATTTTGTGATCACAGACGATGAGGCAGTTTGGGCAGACCCCATTTCATGAGCCATCCTCTCAGATTCAGACCCCGCTGATGCAGAGATTCCAATAGAGGAGAGCTTGGAGAGCGCATTCCTGTCAGAGGACACCTTTGAGGCAGTAGACCAGGTTCCCGATAGTGAGGCAGTAGATTTGTTTGATTCTGATTCAGATCCCTCGGAGTCAGACATTTATTGGTCATAGTTCGATGATATGATTCCGTGTCTGATTTCCACAGAGCCAACAACTAGGGTGGAGACTGAGCCGATTCAGAATACAGAGACACTAGTAGAGTAGTCTTCACCAGATCTTTATATTCAGCGAGAGCTCTCCCACATGGATTTGGTTGCATTCACTCAGACATTTCAGAGACCAGATCTGCCAGCTCCCAGTTGCCCAGAGCAGAAGACCTTGCCGCAATGCTGAAGTATAGGTTCCTTGCGGGTGAGCATGAGATGCACCCAATCATTATCTCAGCAGATTTGAGGAGAGCAAAAATCTTGTCTGATGGAGATTCTTGAAAAGAACCACAAGTCTATAGGATGGAGCATAGACGATCTCCAGGAGATAAGTCCGACCCTGTGCACCCACCATATTTATCTCGAGGAGGACGCAAAACTATCGTGTGAGTTCCAGCGGCGGCTGAACCTGAATCTTCGAGAGGTTGTCATGAAGGAAATATCGAAATGGTGGAGTGCTGATTTTATCTACCCTATCTCCGACTCCAAGTGGATTAGTCCATTACATGTGGTGCCCAAGAAGAAGTGCATCACTACAGTTGTGAGTGAGTCTAGAGAGGAGATCGCTACCCGAGAACCCACTTCTTGGAGGGTCTGTGTGGACTACAAATGATTAAATCAAGCCACCAAGAAGGATCATTTCCCACTGCCTTTTATTGATCAGATTATAGAGAGGCTAGCAGGGAAGAGTCATTATAGCTTTCATGACGGATACTCCAGATACAATCAGGTGGCCATTGCGCTAGAGGACCAGGACAAGACCACATTCACCTGTCTCTTTGGGACTTATGCTTTTAGACGCATGCCCTTTGGTCTATGCAACGCTCCGCCGACATTCCAGAGGTGTATGTTGTCCATCTTTTCGGACATGGTGTTGGACATGTGATCCCACGATGAGCCAGTATGCAATAAATGTTATTGCGAATATCATTCCCTGATCTGAGATGAAGAATAAATAATTTGCATAATAGGTCCCTCTGTACAATTAGGGTTATGTACCATGGCCATCTTAATAATCATACAGGTGTTGATTCAATAATTGAACCATAGAAGTTGTTGCTTGGATGAATATCTAAAGGGTTAGATTGAGGACTCATCAAGCACCGTCAAATGATTGTTAAGAGATGATATCCAGCCTGAGTAGGAGATGGCAATCCTTTCTAACATAGGCTGATATCTGACTAACCTCTTGATGCATGTCCTCTGCATAGGAATAGAGATTCGGAGGTGTCAGATTAGTTAGGTCAAAGAGTTGACTTAACGAGATCGAGATAACCAAAGTCCTATGTCGTATGTTGTCACGATATAGGCACGCATCCTCTGACTGGAGACAGATGTGTTACTATATGTCCGAGTATGTACATTTGGCAGACCGATAGATTGATGACCTAACCAAGGTATATACACCGGCGAGCTGGTGTGCATATAAGGGCATATGAGTAATACGATCTCTCAAAGGGATCATACAGGTACACTTATGAACCGGAAGACATGAGCTCACTCATGAGATATTGGGAAGAATCAAATTCTGTGCACGATTCATCTCGCTTTGGAAGCCTGACTGAATTTGTAGGTTTGATATATACTTTTGGAAAGTATATGATCAAGACCTAGGTATGATATATGCTTTTGGAAAGTATACGATCGATACCAAATCCCAATGATCAAATGAGAAACTTATTGATAAAAACCCTGAAGAAGACAGTATAAAATTGATCTTGATCTTCGGGTTGATCATAGGTCTTCCAGTATGCAGGATGTACAGGTATTGGGAATACTTGAGGGTGATGTGATCATAAACGATTGTATAACCATGACGCTTCAATTCCGAGGGAGTGATGAAACAGGTTTGGATTTTAGTGACTCCTTTCAGTAGAGAAGCAATCTGATCTTAGTCCAAGTGTTGGACATTGGTCTGAATGAGATTAAGAAATGCTGAGAAGATTAGATTTGCGGTCTTGATTTAATCAAGTATCTGTGGGAGGTTCGTAAGATCTAGATTTGAGATAAGATCTCAATATCCAAGTCACTATACGTGGAATAATACAATCGCCATGTCCTTATCTCAAGTATCTGCGGAGAAAGCACATTATTCTTGAAGGGGTTCAAGAATAATTCATTTGATGAACTACATATCCAAGCAAGAAGGACTTGATGATTAAATGAGATGTAATTATCAAGCATAATATGAATGAGATTCATATTGAGAAAATAATTACCCAAGATAATTAAATGGGATTTAATTATCAAGGATTAAAGAATGTGGATACTACTATCCATAATATTTGTGTATTATAAATATGATTTATAATATACATATATTGAAGAGAGAGTGAGAATTTTTGTAAATAGCATTTGTTAATTATTAATGTAGACTGGATTCACATTAATTGATTAATTAGAAATGCAATTTACAAATTAGTTTGGGTTGTGAATATGATTCACATATTTATCAATGGCATGATTGAAATATTCACAAATTAATTTGGAATTAATTTGGTGGATATTTTTATTACAAATACATTATAATAATATAAAATAAAAGGGAGATAAATAACCACCAAATGAGGTGGCATCACCAATGACATAGTCAAAGGTGACACCCCCTCATTTCTAGGAGGTAATTTGTTATCTCTCATTTATTATATTGTTATCTCTTAATAAATAATTTATGTTAAATTAAATTATGTTGATAATGTTGCAAAATATATTTAATTTAAATATAAATTAATGTTGTTGGTTTTTTAACCAACAATCTTGGCCATTGATTAATACATAGACCAACTTGGACGTTCGATCTATGTGTCCCATGGATTAAGATCCATTGGATCCCAAACTAGTATATAAGGAAGGCTAACCTAGCCTTTCAAGGTACATTAAGAGTTGTAGAAGTCTACTACTCTCTCTCTCATTCTCTCCCTCTCTCTTTCTCTTCTCCAAAAAGTAGCCATCCACTTTGTGTTGAGAAGGAGAGCCTCTCACGCCTTCGCCTTCGACGACTCGAGGATCTCCTTCTTCTTTGGGGCTGCTTGCCTTAAAGGAAGACGACGGATTTCTTTTGACGAAATCAGGGGATGCATTGCTTGGATCTTCATCGAGGATTGCGGGAAGAACGCTTCTCATCATCGCGCCCGCAAGTGAGTTCTTCGTGGATCAGACTTAAGACTGGAGGATCTCTTGTTTGGGATCTCACAATTACAACCACACTCAAAAGGTATTCCTTATACTTTGTGGTTTGATGAAATGATCCGAGAAATGTTCTCGTGATCATGTGGTTTCATCACTTGATTTAAAAAAAATTTAAATTCCGCTGCATCTAGCGACTAGTGCTACTAGTCGCCCCGATCGCATACGATGCGATCAACACGCTTCCATGATGTGCTTGAGGATTCTCAATATCCTTCAAGTGGTATCAGAGCCTTAGGTAGAATAAGGTTTTGGATATGAACCATAGTCCTAGGACGACTTGGGTTTGAAAGGGTCGCGAACTTTTTGTCGCATTTCAATTTTCGCACCTCTGTCTAATTGAAATTTTCAGTACTGTTTAAATATTTTAAACACGAAATTTGCAATTGGATTTTGTTCCCCATTAATTAAGGAAATTATAGGATCTGAGTTTACGAAATTTGAGTTTCATTTGCTCAAGATATGGTCTTTTGAATATGCATATATTCACTGTTGCGGGAACTGCGGATCTAAACGTGATTAATGAGTTAATTACTATTTTGATCTGCCTCGAAATGCGTGAATTATCACTTGGGTTCTTTAATAAATCAAATTATCAATCTTAGGAAACTGATTTTGCATTTTTTGGATTTAAATTGATCAAGATAAGTTAATTTTAGTGATTGGGGGTCACTGCTGGAAATTGACATCTTTTGATCATGAACCTTGTGATAAGTCATTCAAATATGATGATGAAAATTAATTGTTAATTTTATGAAATAATTAGTGATAAATATTTGTGAAATATTTAAAGAGATAATTATTTCATTGAATGACATTTGCCTTACCATAATGATAAGGTAGTTGATCTTGATCATTGGTTGATATGAGTTTATCAATAAACATTGATTTCATGAAAAACCTTAGTTTATCCTACAATAGTTGTAGGACATCTTTTACATGAAAAACCCTCTTGCTTGAATAGGATTGGGGATTTGTTTACCAAATCTCCTTATAATATAATCAAAATTGTTTTGATGTATATTATATGGTATAATTTCAGTTGAAAAACCGATGAGCATCTCAAAGTACATGATGATCTATCTGGCATTATCCTTTCCTGAGGTGGATATGGTGCCTAGTCGGAGAGCATTGGGGTCGCGGGTTGCAACGTATGTGGTCCGTCCCACTCTCGTCGGTAGTGGCCATGACAGCGGGTAGGGACTCGATAATGCCGGAGAAGTCAAAGTGTATTTTTCTAATTATTAAAATTCAAATAATACTTACTTTGAGATTATACCTACTATTCAAGTAATAATCAAGTTTGTTGATTGATAATTGGATTGATAATTAATTTAATGTGATTAAATTGATTATATCCAACTGAAAACACTTTATTATAAATAGATGTCTATTTCCCTTGGAAGAATTAATTATGTAAATATGATTCACGATAATTATTTATTACAATTTGAATAATAAGGTGGAGGATCACATAAGTGACATCCATGGTCTCCCGTCAAGGCAAAGGATTCCATCGCCAGATGTTGTATATAGGAGACGATTGTCCGAAGTGACAGATCCTGTATATGATTTATTTGGATCGGGTTCTTTGCTTCTCGAAAGAGTAAGGCCGTATACGTAGTGACCCCAATATCGGGTCCTCATATTATTGGGGTGATATTGGATTGCGTATAGCGAGTATTAAGCATGTTGACGGTTGGTTCAATTAATGACGGGTCAACATCATCTTAGGGGTAGTGGGCCCGGGTGTTAAAGACCGAATTGGGAAATGCAAGTTGCACTTGCAAGGCGGAATGTGTTCCCACTTCTTTTTATCGGAGTCGCAGGATCTCATATTATTGGTATGTGGCGAAGATAGGAAAGGAGATCCCAGATCTTGCTTGAGATATAATGGTAAGTATATCTCTTACATTGAAAGTGATTAAGGGAATGAACTTTCGGTGTTGACAAGACAAGACAAATTTGATATAAAAAAATTCCTAAATCAAAGTAAAATATGTGTATATAATATATATATATATACACACTTATGCAAATTTCTTATTTCAGATAATCCTTCATTAAACCCACTCAATATTATACTCTATAATAACCAGTATAAAATATCATGGATTGGACTCATGATCCAAATATTGTACTTGCAATTGAACAGATAATGTATGTGGTTGCATTGTGCAAGATTCCTCAGCATAATGAGGTATGACAATTAAATAAGACAATAAGACATCCCCTTAGGGTTTGTATGTCTCTATAGTCTTGATCTTTCATCGAGTGTACTTTGGAAATCACATGTCGATGGCGATCGTAATTGTCGAATAATCCGTATAAAATAAAAGAAGATATTTTGGCATACATATGTGCTCTAGATATTTATTCATGAATGACATAGTTCTCTGCATTATGCAGAATGGTGGCTCGAAAGAGATGATGTATTCAAAATGTTTGAATACCTACATGAACCTAAGTCTCTAAGAGTTAAGATGTATGTAGATATGATGAGTGTCATCATTCTACTATCTATACTCAAGTCATTCATGAAGCTTCATAATAATCATTTTGAATGAATTTAATGAAGCATGTATAAATGTTGAAATGCTCTTGTATTGAAATCCTTTGAATTCAACATAAGAGATTCTTTGTCTTGAATAATGGTTGTTTATAGACGAAGAGAGCGCAGTGGAAGCATGGGTCGGACCTGAGTAAGAAGGAAAGCCGAAGAGTTGACCTACTTCTGTGACTTCCATATGACATCCAAAGAGTTGGATGAATGCCAATACTACAATAAGTTGATGTGTTGATAGTATGACTATCAAATCTATTTAAAATCCTTAGTGAAGGACTCGGATAGAGCATCAGAATAATCTACATATAATCATTGACTCTGACTTTCTTATTTCATAAGATAAAGTATGGCAATTGTATCCCAATCTTCTAATGACATTTACAATTGGTTGCATATATATATTAGAAGATTAGAAATTTGATCTTAAGGTTTAGTAGTCATCTACATGGATATTGCTAAAATTGTTGCAGCAATCTCTGTTGGATAGATAGAAGTGGGAGAGACCTTAGTCTTGGAGAATGTTTCTATGACCTAGATAGTAGAGTACACTCATTGTTTGTTTCTAAATGTTGGAAATAAACATGAATTTTGAGGTAGAACTATCATAAAGAATTATGATGGAAACATTTCATATAGTAATCTAACATCTAGTGGACTCCACAAAATTAGAAAATTAATGAATGGTTCATTAAGATTTCTAATATTGAAAATCAAACCTTATAAGATCAATAGGAGGATGAAGATCATTTGACAATGATCTGGCATCAAGCCTTGGACATTTGTCTATTGATTTGATCAATAGACTAGTAAAATATGAAACTTTAGAATGTCTAAAATTTCAAATCTTACATACTTATTAATATTGTATTCAAAGTAAACCCTTCTCTGGGAATGGTGTTAGATGTCGAGGTATTCAAGATCTCATACATATTGATGTATGTAGATCATATATATCATAGTGAACATTATGGATATGTGATATCTATTGATGATTATGTATGATATGAGATTTCTTCTCTTCACCTGAGAAACCTTTGAAATGTTCAAAGATTTCACAATTTTTGTTTAAAACCAAAGTTTGAAGAAAGATGAAATGAATTTGATCCAACCTAGGTAGCTTGTACATGTTAGATAAAATTCAAGGAATACCTTATGGAGATTTAAATATCATCTCTATCTCACTCTTCCTGATAAACCTGAACTCAATAGAGTTGTAGGGAGATACAATTGGATCATGTGTGACATGATTTGATTAATGATGAATTTTAGCATAATTACCTCTTAGTTTCCAGATATATATGTAGTAGAGACTACACTATATATCCTTAATAAGATTCCATGCAAATATGCTGGAATTAAGCACTAGAGAGTGCTACTTCATTAGGAAAATAAATGATGGTATGGGATACCTACTTTATGACCTTGAGATTCTTAAAATATCTCATCTCTGAGAATGTGATTCTTAGAGGCTGAGACTCTTGAGAATCAAGAAGAAAATGAAGTAAAGGAACTCATTTAATCTTGAGAAGATAATGAGGCTCCTAAAATCGGAAACTAAAAGGATAATTAGAGATGAAACATTAATACCTACATCGAAAGATGGATATTAGCAATAAAGTCTAAAGTAGACTTCATATACAAGTGTTGTATATGGACCATCAAGGATCCACCTATATGGGTAAGACCCATAAAGGTGTAAATGGATCTTCAAGAGAAGAGGGAACCTGATGAGAAGGTAGAGACCTTCAAAGCTCGATTCGTAGCCATAAGCTACATACCGGAAGAGAAGACATTGTTTGCAATGAGACTTGCTCTTCGGTAACAATGCTTAAAATCATCAGAATATTGCTAACCTTAGCTACACAACTTGACAATTGCATCTTCAAGATGTAAGTCAAGATTGCATTCCTCTATGAATACCTCTCTGAGGATATTCACATGAAGTAGCCCCAGGGCTTCATGGTTGAGGAAAGCAAGGCGTGCAACCTAAAGAAACTCCATATATGGACTCAAATAAGCTTCTTGTAGTTGGAACATCAGATTTGATGAAATCATAAATGTTATGATTTCAGATAGAATCTTGATGTACCATGTGAAGCTTAGTGGGAGTGCCATTGTGTTCATCATGCTAAATGTAGATAATATCCTAATCATTTGGAATGATATAAGGAAAATAATAAGTGCTTTATAGGCTGTCTATTCCATACCTTGAGATATGATCTCAAGAATACCTCTTAGATCTTAGCTCTGAAGTTGTTCAGAAGCAAAGAAAAGAGGGTATTGGGACTGTCACATTTGTAGTACACCTTGGACATATTCCATTCTTGGAAATTCCAAGAAAGGCTTCCTTCCCTTGAGATTTGGTACTAACCTATCTAAAGGGATAGCACATCAAAGAGTTGAGGAAGTGAATGCTAGAACTGATTGCACCTGTGCATCGGTTACGAGAAGCTAAGTGTATGCTAAATGTGTACAAAAGCCAGATATCTGCCATGCAGTGGGAGTAGTAAAGTGTTGCTAATCCTACTATAGAGATAAAACACTTGATTGCAGTAATAATAACAAAATCTTCAAAGATGACAAGACTTGGAGATAATGATCTCAAAGTCTCCTCATCAAGAACTTAAGACTTTATAGATAGAGATCTAAAAGGTCTTAACTATGGATACCTTGAGAAATAGTGATCTCCAGGAGTAAAGGTATTGTCATAAGGATTAATAAAATACCGGTTATAATAATTATGATTAAGCAAAAGTGTCATTGACACTATGATTGCTTTATCAAGATTGAGTATTGGTTGCATAAGATGCAACATTCGCATTGTATGCGAGCACTGTTACTGGGGATATGCAAGTGTGGTAAAAGGACTTGGCGTAGTCTCGCGGGAACAGAGTGACTGATCATCTTACCTAACTATTTTTCTAAATAGCCTATGATTGTCACATGAGTGTGGGTTTAAATGATTAGCCCATAAATGGCTCTTTGGTCTAGTGGGAGATTGTTGGGCATGTGAGCCCACGGCGAGCCATTATGCAATAAATGTTATTGCGAATATCATTCCCTGATCTGAAATGATGAACAAATAATTTGCATAATAGGTCCCTCTGTACAATTAGGGTTATGTACCATGGCCATCTTAATAATCATACAGCTGTTGATTCAATAATTGAACCATAGAGGCTGGTGCTTGAATGAATATCTAAAGGGTTAGATTGAGGACTCATCAAGCACCGTCAAATGATTGTTAAGAGATGATCTCCAGCTTGAGTAGGAGATGGCAATCTTTTCTCACATAGGTTGATATCTGACTGACCTCTTGATGCAGGTCCTCTACATATGAATAGAGATTCGGAGGTGTCAGATTAGTTAGGTTAAAGAGTTGACTTAACGAGATAAAGATAACCAAAATCCTATGTCGTATGCTGTCATGATATAGGCACGCATCCTCTGATCGGAGACAGATGTGTTACTATATGTCTGAGTATGTACATTTGGCAGACTGATAGATTGATGACCTAACCAAGGTCTATACACCGGCGAGCTGGTGTGCATATAAGGGCATATGAGTAATACGATCTCTCAAATGGATCATACAGGTTCACTTATGAACCGGAAGACATGAGCCCACTCATGAGATATTGGGAAGAATCAAATTCCGTGCACGGTTCGTCTCGCTTTGGAAGCTTGACTGAATTTGTAGGTTTGATATATACTTTTGGAAAGTATATGATCAAGACCTAGGCATGATATATGCTTTTGGAAAGTATATGATCGATACCAAATCCCAATGATCAAATGAGAAACTTATTGATAAAAACCCTGAAGAAGACAGTATAAAATTGATCTTGATCTTCGGGTTGATCATAGGTCTTCTAGTATGCAGGATGTACTGGTATTGGGAATACCTGAGGGTGATGTGATCTTCAACGATTGTATAACCATGACGCTCCCATTCCGAGGGAGTGATGAAACTGGTATGGATTTTAGTGACTCTTTTCAGTAGAGAAGCAATCTGATCTTTGTGCAAGTGTTGGACATTAGTCTGAATGAGATTCAGATACAATGGGAAGATTAGATTTGCGGTCTTGATTTAATCAAGCATCTGTGGGAGGTTTGTAAGATCTGGATTTGAGATAAGATCTCAACATCCAAGTCACTATACGTGGAATAATACAATCGTCTTGTTCTTATCTCCAAGTATCTGCGGAGAAAGCACATTATTCTTGAAGGGGTTCAAGAATAATTCATTTGATGAACTACATATCCAAGCAAGAAGGATTTGATGTTTAAATGAGATTTAATTATCAAGCATAATATGGATGAGATTCATATTGAGAGAATAATTATCCAAGATAATTAAATGGAATTTAATTATCAAGGATTATAGAATGTGGATAATACTATCCATAGTATTTGTGTATTATAAATATGATTTATAATATACATATATTGAAGAGAGAGAGAGAGAGAATTTTTGTAAATAGCATTTATTAATTATTAATGTGGATTGGATTCACATTAATTGATTAATTCGAAATGCAATTTACAAATTAGTTTGGGTTGTGAATATGATTCACATATTTATCAATGGCATGATTGAAATATTCACAAATTAACTTGGAATTAATTTGGTGGATATTTTTATTACAAATACATTATAATAATATAAAATAAAAGGGAGATAAATAACCACCAAATGAGGTGGCATCACCAATGACATAGTCAAAGGTGACACCCCCTCATTTTTAGGAGGCAATTTGTTATCTCTCCTTTATTATATTGTTATCTCTTAATAATTAATTTATGTTAAATTAAATTATGTTGATAATGTTGCAACATATATTTAATTTAAATATAAATTAATGTTGTTGGTTTTTTAAACAACAACAATCTTGGCCATTGATTAATACATAGACCAACTTGGTCGTTGGATCTATGTGTCCCATGGATTGAGATCCATTAGATCCCAAACTAGTATATAAGGAAGGCTAACCTATCCTTTCAAGGTACATTCAGAGTTGTAGAAGCCTACTCTCTCTCTCATTCTCGCCATCTCTCTTTCTCTTCTCCAAAAAGTGGCCGTCCACTTTGTGTTGAGAAGGAGAGCCTCTCACGCCTTCACCTTCGACGACTCGAGGATCTCCTTCTTTGGGTCTGCTTGCCTTAAAGGAAGACGATGGATTTCGTTTTACGAAATCAGGGGATTCATTTCTTGGATCTTCATCGAGGATTGCGGGAAGAACGCGTCTCATCATCGCTCCCGCAAGTGCGTTCTTCTTGGATCGGACTTAAGACAGGAGGATCTCTTGTTTGGGATCTCACGATTACAATCACGCTCCAAGAGGTATTCCTTATACTTTGTGGTTTGATGAAATGATCCGAGAAATGTTCTCGTGATCATGTGGCTTCATCACTTGATTTACAAAAATTTTAAATTCCGCTGCATCTAGCGACTAGTGCGACTAGTCGCCCGATTGCATACGATGCAATCAACACGCTTCCGTGATACACTTTTGGATTCTCAATATCCTTCACATGGTGGGTGAGTGCTTGGAGGTCTTCATGGATGACTTTTCGGTCTACAGCGATGGGTTCGATGCTTGTCTTGAGTGCCTAGACCACGTCCTACAACAATGCATTGAGGTCAACCTTGTATTATCTTGGGAAAAGAGTCACTTCATGACGACTCAAGGGACGGTGCTTGGCCATATCATCTCCAACAGGGGCATGGAGGTTGATCCGGCCAAAGTGGATAAATCCACCATCCAATTTGCGACAATTACAGTCTTTTTTGGGGCATGTCGGTTTCTACCGACGATTTATTCATGATTTCAGCAGGGTTGCTCGACCGTTGACTGATTTGCTAACCAAAGACACCAAGTTCATAGTCGATGATAAGTGTCTTGCATCATTTGAGACTCTTAAGAGTCTAGTTGTTGAGGCTCCTGTACTCCAGCTGTCTGATTGGTCTCTCCCATTCGAGATTATGACGGAAGCCTCTGATTTTGCTGTAGGGGCCGTGATGGGACAGATGAGGGATGGAGTACCATTTTCCATTCACAACACTAGCCGTACATTGGATGCCGCACAACAGAACTACACAGTCACAGAGAAGGAGATGCTAGCCATAGTCTTTGCCCTAGATAAGTTCAGATCATACATCATTGGATCTAGAATGACCATTTTTACATATCATACCACCATCAGGTACCTCATAGCAATGAAGGATGCCAAAGCAAGACTTACTACATGGATCCTTCTACTCTAGGAGTTTGATATTGAGATTAAGGATAAGTATGGAGTAAAAAATGTGGTGGCAGGTCATCTCTCCCGATTAGAGCATCTTAAGGATTCTGAGCAGATTGATCCTATATGTGAGACCTTCCCAGATGAGGCGATCCTAGCTATCGCCTCTCTCACGTGGTATGCTGACATAGTGAACTATCTTGTTGTCAAGAAAGTTCTACAAGGTTGGCCCAGGCAGAGACTTAAGACCTTCCTAGCGAAGGCCAAGTCTTACCATTGAGAGGATCCCATCCTTTACCATGAGGGACAGGATGTGCATTCCTCAGGAGGAGCATCATAGCATCCTCACCTACTGCCACAAGCTGGAGGCAAGAGGACATCACTCTGGGAGGAGAACGCCACAGAAAGTGCTCCAATCCGGCCTATGGTGGCCTACTCTCTTCAAGGATTCTGATTAATTCGTGAAGATATGTACTGATTGCCAGAGGAAGGGCACTTGTGGACAGCGTGATATGATACCGATGCAACCCATTCACTTCTGTGAGGTTTTTGACGCATGGGGCATCGATTTCATGGGTCCATTCCTTAAGAGTCAGGGATTCGAGTACATTATGTTCGCCGTCGATTATGTAAGTCGTTAGGTTGAGGCCATCCCCGCCCGAACCGCAAATTCTAGGACCGTATGCAGATTTTTAAGGAAGAACATCATTTCATGGTTCGAGGTACCTCGAGTGTTGATATCTGACGAGGGGTCTCATTTCGTCAACGATAATGTAAAGGCCATTTCTAGCGAGTTCAACATAGACCTTCGAGTAGCCACTCCATATAATCCTCAGACTAATGGTCTTACTGAAGTGTCGAATAGGGAGATCAAGACTATATTGCAGAAGGTCGTCTGCCCTGACCGAAAGGATTGGTCACAACTTTTGGACTCAGTCTTCTGGGCATATAGGACGTCCTTCAAGACGCCTTTGGGTACATATCCCTTTCGCTTTGTTTATGGCAATCCCTGTCATTTACCTATTGAGCTTAGACATAAGTCACTTTGGGCTGTTATAGAGATACTTTCGGATTCAGTGAGTGTAGGAGACCAGAGGAGGGCAGAATTGGAAGCCCTGGAGGAGCTTAGAGATGAAGCCCTTTCGAGCAGCCTACATTATAAGGAGAGAGTAAAGGAGTGGTATGATTCTCATATCAGCCACAAGTAGTTTGAGCCAGATTAGAGAGTATGGTTGTTTGATGTCGGTCTTAGATTATTTCCAGGAAAGTTACAGAGCAAGTGTAAGGGACCATATCTGGTCCGAAAGGTACATGACAATGGGAGTATCGACATATCTGAGATGTCATCTGAGTCTACCTTTCATGTTAACAGGCAGCGGCTCAAACCATATCTAGGTCATGAGCCGCTGGTCGTTGACGTCACCCATATTCATTTTGCGTGAGATGTGGTCTTTAACTCACATCTATTGCATCTCACGCTTGATTACCACTTTCTTCCACTTGTATAGATCCAGTTGTCCATATCATTCCATTCCTTAGTCCCACATCCCATCTTCATCCTATGATTATGCTATACTTAGGGTGTACTTTACCCTAAATATAGGGGGATGTAGGACACTTGAGTATTCTTTTGATTCTTTCTACCTCTGTTTTGCTTCCTATACTTAGGAATATTTTACCCTAAGTATAGGGGAGGTAGACCTTGTACATTCTTTCACTTGGATTTCCCTTCATGTAAAACTTGCTTTACTTAGGATTACCTGATCCTAAGTATAGGGGGAACACCGAGTCCTCTTCATTCTATTCTTTGATTCGTCCTTGTAGTATACTATTCCTCTTCACTCCCCTATACTAAGCACGAGTTCTTATTCATCGCTCTGATCCACTCTGAGGTCATCGTTCGAGCTAAGTATAGGGGGGTGGCGTATATATTTCATATATACTTTAGCCATAACTCGTACTTTGTGTGAAATGGCTAAAAATCTTTTATCCAAAAACCATAAAATTTAAAATTTTTCCTTGTACACAAAAATTCTTTATTGCACATACATAGCTATTTATAAAAATAATTTTTGTACAAATGTTTGTAAAAATGATTTTGTTTGAAGAGCTTGTGAATATTTTGATATCAAAATTATGTATATAGTACATATTTTTGAAAAATGTTTTAAAAACAAAAGTTTGCAAAAACCCTTGTGTAAATGTTTGTAAAGATTTTGCAAAACTCCATGTATGCATCCATTTATTCAAACATTTTTCAAAAATTTTGCAAATTTTCAAAAACTTGCATAAAAACATTTTTGTGTATTTGTACAATTTCTCTGAATCATGAATGATATTTAAACTAGCCTGGAATTAAATTGGAAAATGGAGCTTGGTTAAGACCTTAATCCACCTAATTCTAAGAGGAGCCTTAGTAGGCTTAGGGTTATGACTTTTCAGGCCCATTTGGGACTTAATTCTTTGAGTCCACTAGGCTATGATGATATGTCATCTTGATGAGCCTAAGTAGAACACTTAACAACGCACACATGACTCTCAATGGCATTACTTGCACCAACACATTACACATAGCTCTCCACGGATGAGGTGGTGAGGATGCAATTTCCTTTGGCTTGGGGTAGCATATGAGGGTAGTACTTCTAGGCGGAACCTCTCTTCTTATAGTGAAGGAAGTGCGTCTCAACTTGGTCTGGTGGTGTTGAAGTCTAAAGACAGGAGTTGTGGGTTGCAATAAAGCTTCAAAAGAGGGATAGTCTAATGGCTCAAGAGGAAAAACTCCTTATGTATATATGCTTCACCATGTAGATATGATGTACATATGCACATCGAAAAAAAAATGTGTGCAAAGAAAGAAAAACTCCAAAAAAAGTGGTGGGTCTAATTGAAAATAAAATACCCACCAGAGTGTATATAGTCAAATAAAGCAAAGCTTATGTTATACATGACCATCTCATGAAGCTTGCAGTGGGAGACTTATCTACATTGGTTGGGCTCCCAAGGATACATGGCTATACTGGTCATGGTCCATTCTCTTCTTCCTTCTCTTCTTGAGCCAGTTGAACTTGAACTTATAAGGGAATACCCTGCTCCTCGAGGAAAGAGCTGCCAGACTAGGGCCTCGGAGTTACCTTGTTGGGGGGGGTCACTTTGTCATTTCTGAGATGGGGAGCTACATCTCACTTACACAGTACGAGGAAAGATTCATTGTCATTAGAGTTTGTGTATGTAGACTTGCTATGATCTGGATTATTGAGGAGTCTTGACCATAGATTGGTGAAACTTAGAGGATGTTGAATTTTAAGCTTAAGTCCAAGTAAGGTTCTGACAAATTAATAATCCAAAGGTCTGACCGAGCTCCATACTTCAATTTAATGAAGGCAAGTTTAATAATCAACCTTGATTTCCCTTACTTTTCTTTTTCTTTCTCTTTTCACTTCTTTTTCAAATAAGTGTCTGCTAAGAGACTAGCAAAAGTAAAGTATAGGGGTGTGATGAATACCCTTTCATCACTCTTTATTCTTTTATTTTAGCTAAATATCTTGGCAAAACACCATGTTTATAGTTGTAAATACAACAAGTTACAAATAAGCATGCATTTGTTAAATACTAATAATTATCATGTATTTGTGTAAAAATAAAAGAATAAAGAATAAAAGAAAAAGAGAGAAATATTTAGAATAAATATTGAGTTACCTAATCCCAAGAGAGGGCCTATCATGGGCCTGATCGCAAAATAAAATAAGTAGAGAGAGATAGGACCATCAACCTTGTACATATTCCTTCTATGTATATAACTATTTTATTTTCATAAAAAAATCAAAATAAAAATGTGTTTATATTAACTTGTATATATTCCTAAAAAAAATAAAAATTAGAAAAATAAAAATAAAACAAATATTTTCTCTCTACCACCTTGTACATAATACATGTATATATGTAACATATATCTATTTATTTAACACTTTTAAATAAACAAAAAAATAAAAATTATTTTATATTCCAAGTTTTATGTTATAAATAAAATATAAAATTGGGTATTTTTACAAAAATAAAAAGAATAAAAATAATAATTAAAATTAATAAATATTTTATACATGTACATAATATGACATAATGTATATACGTTAATTTATTTTTCAATAAAATAAATAAAAATCACTAAAAATTAGTTTGCAAAATAAAGAACATTTCTCATGTTGAACCTATTTTTTAAATAAAATCGTTTTCTATATTTTATTCATTTTACAAATATTTTGACCACCGAATTATCGGATTGGTCCAGAAGGGATGTTGACCCCGGTCAACTCCCCCTCCCGGACCC
The DNA here is from genome assembly GCA_037367405.1 of Ottelia alismoides. NCBI lineage: Eukaryota > Viridiplantae > Streptophyta > Magnoliopsida > Alismatales > Hydrocharitaceae > Ottelia > Ottelia alismoides. Next base: position 253,137 of record JAZKJV010008163.1, read on the forward strand.
CCTCTTCACGAATCTGTCTCACGCGCCCGATTTCTCTGATTTTTCTGGAGTAGATCTGACTCGCTCATGCCCCGATTCCACCTCCTGCTTCTTCCTGATTAATCTGCTACCCTTGTGGATCCTTAGGCAGAGGCGGATTACCCTCGGTTCGTGCACCCTCGTCCGATCTTCTTTGCCACCTGGGACATGCTATTAAAATCTTCATTCGGCTCCCCAGAACTTCAGCTCACGCCGGACACCCTCCTACTACCCTAGTTTCCTTCCCCTTGGTGACAGCATTCGGCCGGAGCCTTTAGTGGTCGGAGACAGTAGCAACAGCCGACGCTCAAAGCACGTGGACGAAGATCCGCCGCGTTTGAGCCTCCCCGCCTTTCACAGCGTGGTAGATGCGACGAATCAATCCCACCTCACCTCCTGGAGCTTAGGATCAACCTCGGACCCTCAGGTAGGTTTGATTTCCTTCACAACTCCAGCTATTTCAATTTATTCATTCATCCCTCCACCGGCTCCGACCCGACGGTCGGAGCTCCATTAGTCATATCCACCCACTTCGATCGATTACCCTGTTCATCGTCATCCTTCCCCCACAACCTGATCACCCAAATCTTGGCTATCCGAGCCAAGATTAGGACTAGGTTCCACCCTCCGCATTGCCGGAACCTCCCTTCACCTCCCACCGTCGCTTTTCTTTATTTACAACCAAATAACCCCAACCGGAGTCTCCCTCCGAGCCGAAGCTTTCATCTGCAGGTCAGAGCGTGCGTAGATACACCCCTGGACGCATTTCATCCACTTCGCTGGAGGTCGCCCAGGTCACGCACCCCATATAGAGGATCCGATCGTTGGCGACTTCATCTGACCTCACCACTCGATGCGGAGGAGCGTCACAAGCCGATCCCCGCTGCCTGATCGTTCATCGGAGCGTCGGATCACCGCCAGTTCTCCGGCGAACTACGCCCAGGCGGAGTTCCTCCAGGACCCTCCTCAGTCGTCGGATCTTCCCTCTCTGCTAGTTCACATCAGGGTCGTTCATCGCCTACGTCTTGTCAGATCGGTTGATCTGACATCTAACGACTTCCAAACGCCCATGTTCGCTCTTTCGTCAGACCGTTGGATCCTCCAGGTGTCAGCGTCAGAGCCGCACGTTTCCAGCCATTCAGGACGCGCCACTTGGCACCCCACGTGACTCGCATGACCTGCCTGGGTAATTTGCGCCACCTTCCCTGCATTTCTTTCCTGTTTTTATTTAGTCTGTTTAATAAAAAGTACACTGTGGACTTTTTGCATCTATGCCCTTGCACTTTTCATTATTTACAGTTTATTCCTCCCTATATGGTTGCACGTGCATCGCCATGTGTATTTTTGGAACATTTGCATCTATTATTCTGAGTTTAGTGGATGTTATGTGTTGAATTTATAGTTTTACTATTTACATCCATGCCCCTGTGCGTGCTGAGTTTCGACATGTGCTAATATTGGGTGAAAATTGCAGTAGGCCTCCTGAGTTTTTGACGCATGTTATCATTTGGTCCCTGGAAATTATTTTCCTTGCATATTGGTCCCTGTGTGTTGTGCTTCTTTGATTGGTTTGTAATAAATAGCAAATCTCGTCCAAACTTCATGAAATTTGGATACATGGCTCCTGTCATGGTGTAAAAATTTCTTTGAATTTTTGGGCTCATTTTGTTTGCATTTGATATTTTTAAAAATTCAAAAACCTTAAGATTTTCTTCTGTCTAGTTTCAAAAATAAACTAAAAATATTAAAAATCCCCTAAAAAATCAAAAAAAATATTGATTGTGTGTTTTGTTGTGTTTTCACTTGTATCCTATTTTTGTCGCATTTGGATTTATCAAAATTATAAAAATTGAAAAATATTGAAAAACGTAGAAAAATCATTATAAAATCTGAAAAATTAAAAAAAATGCATTTACAGTTTCTATACTCAGAGTTTTATTTATAGGGTACAATAAAATTGTTGTCTAAATTTTATAGGGACTTTAGTTATTTTTAAAGTGCCTTTATATTCTGGCTACACATTGTTTTGTATTTTCAATCTTGTTAAATTTTTAAAAAGTTCACTAAAAATCAGAAAAATCCAAGAAAAATACCAAAAACATCTGAATATTTCTAAAACCCAAAAATATTTTTATTTGAATTTTCTGAGTATTCTTGATGTGCTTAATAATTGTTGATTGAGGTTTTGTGAGTGTTTTTTATCCTTTTCCTAATATTAAAAATTTCAATTTTTTTAAAAAATATAAAAATCCACAAAAAATAGTTGTTTTTGGATCTCCAACTACTCCATAGGTTTACCATACCGTGCTCGTGCTCCTTGTGTTCGACCCTGGTAGCTACCAGGTAAAATAAAATAGTGAGACCGCTATTTGTTTGCTTGATTGTGTGATTTTTATATTGGTGGCCTTCCTTCTTTTTCTTGATTGATTCTGATACGAGTGGTTGAGGTCGCAACGACCAGTGACATATTTTACCCTTAGTCGCTCAGGTTTTTGGGTCAACAGGTACTGAGGCCATCATTTCACCAGATGCAGGAGGTGGTGCTAATGACACCAGAGATGATGTTGAGCCAGAGTGCGGTACTGATGCCGCAAGTCCAGATGCCGAGGTTGGTACTGAGGCCGCCATTTCTGTTCCTGTTGCATTTCCATATGTTTCTGTATCTCAGGACTATTCTAGTAATAAAGGAAAGGGTTATTCAGTTGTGAGTCCATCTGTTTTGCTTGGAGATATGTGTATAGATTTTATCTTGTCACAACAGCAGCGACCCGATCCTAGCCCTCCATCTGAGGAGGGGCCAGCCATCCCCTTCCCCCAAACACTCCGCTTGGCTAAGGGGACCGAAAAAGAAAACCCAAAAAATCCCAATAGCTAGAGTTCAGCCAACAGATGATAGACAGATTCCAGATACAACTGACTCTACAGAAGGCCTTGGAGCACATCCCCCTCTTCCAGAGGAACCTTAGAGAGAGGACCACTATTCATTGGAAGAGGAGGAACCACCACTCAGAGATCCATGTGCTTACTCGTGCCACTTGCTTCGCCATCAAGACTGTCTGCCAGCCAAGAGGCCAGATGCAGGAGCTCCCTATGTCAGATGTCACATACATGAGAAGAGGTTCGATCAGACTCTATTAGACAGCGGCTCTTCTATCAACCTACTTTAGACAACCTTACTCGACTGTTTCGAGTTTGGCCCTCATCGATAAAGCATGATGGTCTTTTAGTTTGCTGATCGATCTGTCAAGTGGCCGAAGGGGTTGTTGAAGGATGTGGTCATCACAATTCAGGGCTTGAAATTCCCCGTGGACTTCGTTGTGTTGGACATGGAGATCCCTGCGTCTGTGACTGATACCCCCATCATTTTAGGATGCCCATTCTTGGCCACAGCCAATGTAGTGTCTGATGATGATGGTGGGAAGGTGTACTTCGCGCCGAGGGTGAGAGTATACAAATAGAGACGATCGATGAGACCAGAGCACGAGATTCTCTTGCTCAGAGCTGCTTACAGATTCAGAGCAGATGACAGAGGCAGAGAAAGACGTCCACCGGGAGTGTGTTTTTGTGATCACAGATGATGAAACCACTTGGTCAGACCCAGTTTCACGAGCCATCCTCTCACCTTCAGATCCCGCTGATGCACAGATTCTAGTAGAGGAGAGCTTGGAGAGCGCATTCTTGGCAGAGGACACATTTCAGGTAGCATATCATGTTCAGGAGAGCGAGGTAGTAGATACTTCCTTTGATTCAGATTCAGATCCCTCGGAGTCAGATATTGATTGGGCAAAGTTTGAAGTTGATTCCATGTATGATTCCTGCAGAGCCAGCAACTAGGGTGCAGATTGATCCTATTGTATTGAGACACCAACAGAGAAGTCTTCACCATATTTCCATGTTCAGTGAGAGTTCTCCCATGCAGATTTGGTCGCTTTTACTCAGACCTTTCAGAGGCCAGACCTGCCAACTCCCAGTTGTCTAGAGCTGAATCCCTTACCGCAGTCGCTGCAGTATAGGTTCCTTGCGGGCGAGCATGAGAGACACCCAATCATTATCTCAACAGATTTGACTGGAGAGCAAGAATTTCGTTTGATGGAGGTTCTTGAAAAGAACCGCAAGGCGATAGGATGGAGTGTAGCTGATCTCCAGGGGATAAGTCCAGCCCTGTGCTCCCACCATATCTATATCGAAGAGTATGCCAAGACGTCACGTAAGTTCCAGCAGCGGCTGAACCCGAACCTTTGAGAGATTGTCATGAAAGAAATCTCGAAATGGTGGAGCACCGATTTTATCTACCCCATCTCTGACTCCAAGTGGTTTAGTCCATTACATGTGGTGCTCAAGAAGACGGTCATCACTACAGTTGTGAGTGAGTCTGGAGAGGAGATCGCTACCTAGGTACCCACTTCTTGGATGGGTCTGTGTGGACTATATACAATTGAATCAGGTCACCAAGAAGGATCATTTCCCGCTGCCTTTTATTAATCAGATTATAGAGAGGCTGGTTGGGAAGAGTGACTACTGCGTTCTTAATAGGAACTCCATTTACAATCAAGTGGCCATTGTGCTAGAAGACCAAGACAAGACTACATTCACTTGTCCCTTTGGTTTATATGCTTTCAGATGTGTGCCCTTTGGTCTATGTAACGCCTTGGCGATATTCCAAAGATGCATGTTGTCCATCTTTTTGGGCATGATGGGAGATTTTTTATAGGTCTTTTTAGACTACTTTTTGGTCTATGGCGATGGGTTTAATGCTTGTCTTGACTGCCTGGACCGCGTCCTTCAGCGATGCGTCGAGGTCCATCTTGTGTTATCTTGGGAGAAGAGTCATTTCATGGTGACTCAAGGAACGATGCTTAGTCATACCATCTCCAACAGGGGCATGGAAGTTGATCCGGACAAGGTGGATATCATCAGGAAACTCAATCCACCGTCCAATTTGCGACAGTTACGGTCTTTTCTAGGGCACGTCGGTTTCTACCGACGATTCATTCATGATTTCAATAAGATCGCCCGACCGTTGACTGATTTGATGACCAAAGGCACCGAGTTCATTGTAGATGATAAGTGCATTGCATCATTTGAGACTCTCAAGAGTCTAGTTGTTGAGGATCCTATAAACATTTTAAACATGGCCGAAATTATTTACTAGGCAGATTTACGAAATCAAATGCGATAAAAACTTTCGCGACCTTAACGAACCCAAGTCGTCTTCGGTTTGCGAATCATATTCGCAACTGTCAACCTAATGCTATGATACCACTTTAAGGATATTGTTAGATCCTCAAGCGCATCACGGAAGCGTGATCGTCGTATCGGATACGACAAAGAACGACTAGTCGTACTAGTTGTTCTATGCAGCGGAAATTAAAAATTTTTTATGCGATGAAACCACATGATCCAAGAACACTTCTCAGATCATTTCGTCTAAACCACAAACAAGTATTAAGGTTATCTCTTGAAGCGTGGTTGCGATCGAGTCTCTAAACAAAGAGACCTCCTGTCTCAAGTCCGATCCGACGGAGGAGACGCTTGCGAGCGTGGGGATGAACCGTGTGCTTCTCACAATCCATGTTGATGATCCAAGCAGTATGATCTCCTGATCTCGACACACGAGATCCAACGTCTTCTTCACGAGCGAGGCGCACCGAAGGAGACGAAGATCCACGAGTAAACAATCGGACAGCATAACGACGATGCCGCGGCGATGGAGAGCCTCTCTAGGGCATCCATGGTGGACATCCATGAGAGGGAGAGAGAGAGAAAGAGAGAGAGACATATGCTTCTCAAGCATTGTGTGTAAAGAAGAGCAAAGGGGTGCCTCTCCTTTTATAGGATTTTGGGATCCATGGATCTCAATCCATGGGATAATACAAATCCAATGGTCCTCATTGATTGTGTTTCTTTCAATGGCTTAGATTTTGTTAGAAAAAATCCAACAACATAATTTAATGAAAATCAAATATATAATAAATATAATTTGATTTATATCAAATCAATCTCCATTGGAGAAATAGGAAAAGAGGCAAGCCTCCTTCCATAAGGAGGGTGGACGGCCACCAATTCCTCATGGGAATTGTGGTCGTCCACTCTTCCTATATGGAAGGTGGAGCCCCTTTTCCTATTACATGAGATTACCTTATCTCGTGATTCTCTCCAATATTTGCAACAACTTTTGTTGCAAATTATCTCATACAAATAAATCTAATTTATTTTATGAACATTGCAAACATGTCATTGGAAAGTTGTGAATCATATTCACAACCTAAAATAAAATGTAAATTACATTTTCAATTTAATGTCCAATGTGAGTCCAATTCACATTAACATTTAATTAACAATTGTAAATTACAAACATCTTTCTCTTATATATTATAAATCATATTTATAATATATTTGATTAATATGGATATTGCTATCCACATTATTCATATCCATGATAATTAAATCATATTTAATCACCTTGGATCTCATTTCTCTTGTTCTCAAATAATATGAATCACATGTATATTACTTTCATCTTTGATAATTAAATCACATTTAATTATCTCAGATAACTCTCTTTATAATATGAATCAAATTCATATTACTCATGATAATTAAATCTCATTTAATTATCCATTTTCTCAATGCTTGGATACATATATCAACAATAGAATTATCCATGAACTCCTTTAAGGATAATGTGCTTTCTCCGCAGATACTTGGAGATAAGGACAGGGTGACTGTATTGTTCCACGTATAGTGACTTGGATATTGAGATCATATCTCAAATCCAGATTGCGGGCCTCCCATAGATGCTTGATTAAATCAAGACCGTAAATCTAATCTTCTCATTGCATCTGAGTCACATTCAGATCAATGTCCAACATTTGGACTAAGATCAGATTACTTTTCTACTGAGAGGAGTCACTAAAATCCAGACCCATTTCATCACTCCCTAGGAATGGAAGCGTCATGGTTATACAATCGTTTATGATCACATCACCCTCAGGTATTCCCAATACATGTACATCCTGCATACTGGAAGACTCAGATTAAACCTGAAGTATATAATCAACTTTATACTATTTACTTCATGGTTTTATCAGTAAGTTTCTCATTCGATCATTGGGAGTCGGTATCGATCATATACTTTCCAAAATCATATATCATACCTAGGTCTTGATCATATACTTTCCAAAAGTATATATCAAACCTACAAATTCAGTCAAGCTTCCAAAGCAAGATGACCGTGCACGGAATTTGATTCTTCCCAATATCTCATGAGTGAGCTCATGCCTTCCAGTTCAGTAAATGAACCTTTATGATCCCTTTGAGAGATCGTATTACTCATATGCCCTTACATGCACACCAGTGTGCCGGTGTATAGACCTTGATTAGGTCATCAACCTATTGGTCTGCCAAATGTACATACTCAGACATATAGCAACACATCTGTCTTCGGTCAGAGGATGCGTGCTTGTATCGTGACAGCATACGATATAGGACTTTGGTTATCTCAATCTCATTAAGTCAACTCTTTGACCTAACTAATCTGACACCTCCGAATCTCTATTCCTATGCAGAGGACCTGCATCAAGAGGTCGGTCAGATATCAGCCTTTAGAGATAAGGATTGCCATCTGCTACTCAGGCTGGAGATCATCTCTTAACAATCATTTGACGGTGCTTGATGAGTCCTCAATCTAACTCTTTAGATATTTATCCAAGCACCAGCCTCTTTGATTCAATAGTTGAATCAACACCTGTATGATCATCAAGATGGCCATGGTACATAACCCTAATTGTACAAAGGGACCTATTATGCAAATTATTCATTCTTCATTTCAAATCATGAAATGATATTTGCAATAACATTTATTGCATAATGGCTCACCGTGGGCTCGCATGTCCAACAACAATCCCCTTTGATAAGTATGTGGATATGACAATTGCATTTCAGAAGTACCTTAAGGTGAGATGCACACCTACTAGGATCAGCAGGAAAACCAGAAGCCATGTTGAGAAGTATGTTTTGTCAGTAGCCACTACTTGCACCATCAAAAATGTGTTTCCAAGGAAGTGAAGGGACATGGGTTCCCATTATGTGGTGAGTCATGTCGATGACACTGCGTTTGCATGCACTCTCCTAAACAATGGATCCTCAATTAGTTTGATGCCCACATCCATCTATGAGCGGCTAAATCTAGGACCTTTTAGGAAATCTCGAGCCTTACTCCAGTTTGTAGATAAATTAACTAAGAGGTCCAAGGGAGAATTGAGGAACATTATTATCAAAATCGAGGGTCAGGATTACATGGTGGACTTTACAGTCCTTGATATGGAGACCCCTTGAAATTGGAGAGATTCCCATATCATTCTCAAAAGGCCCTTCTTGAGAACAACATGGGCCTTATTTGATTATAAAATCGGGAAAATTCAGTTCCAAACTCCATGCTGAAATGAGGAACTCAAGGTGAAGTAGACAAGGTGGCAGAGGCCAGGTTCCGAATCAATCACCGAGTACACTTCGTCTGAAGCATATTGTGTTTATGTAGACATTGTTGGGCCATGGAGATAGAACCCAGCTAGCACCGATGATTACCTCTTTGATGGAGAGAATCTTTTAATAAGATAGTTTACGAGATCCTTAGGAACGAATACAGTGCAAATCTCACAAAGAATACATCCCCCTACATCTTCGATGACACAGAGGCCCAACTGGACTTGTCAGTCCTTCCCTCTTTAGGACAATTAGAAGATGAGGATGATGAGTCACAAGTGGCTTTTGCCGATTGCTTGGATACTTTTGACGATCTGACTCCAGAGCTGAGTCAGTTGGTGGCATTACTTCAGAGACAGATCCAGCCACTACCAACATAGAGCCAGAATCGATTGAGCCATATTTTCTCGATTACCACACTTTACCTGAGCTCAAACCATTACCTACAACCTTGAAATATGCCTTCCTTGCAGGACAAGAGAGAAAATTTCCGGTCATCATCAATTCGTGATTAACCGAGCAGCAGGAATCTCGCTTGCTCGAGATCTTGGAGAAAAACCTCAAGGTGATAGGCTAGATCATCCTTGATATCCATGATATAAATCTCTCTCGATGTTCGCATCATATCTACCTTGAGAATGAAGCAAAACCCTCCTCGTATATTCCAATGCAGATTGCATCCAACTTTACGAGAGGTCGTGAAGAAGGAGATTGAAGAATGGTGTGACACGGGTTTTATTTATCCCATCTCTGATTCCAAGTGGGTGGCATATATTCATGTTATCTCGAAAAAGTCGGGAACTTAGACAACCACCAATGAGGACGGAGAGGAGATCATGACACGAGTACCCACGTCGTGGCGTGTTTGTGTGGATTACAGATGCTTGAATGTCGTGACGAAGAAGGATCATTTTCCCGTGCCATTCATCGATCAGATCCAAGAAAGATTAGGGGTAAAGGAGTTCTTCTACTTCTTAGATGGGTTCTCAGGCTACAATCAAGTAGCTATTGCTCCTGAGGACTAGAAGAAAACCACCTTCACATGCCCCTTTGGTACATATGCTTTCAGGTGCATGCCCTTTGTGTTATGCAACGCTCCTGGTACATTTCAAAGGTGCATGATTGCAGCATTCGTCGAGATGGTCGATGAATTCCTCGAAGTCTTCATGGATGACTTCTCAGTCCACGGTGAGTCGATTTTTGTTATCGACTCACTCCCATGGTACGCCAATATAGTGAACTATCTTGTCTCTAAGAAAGTTCTCGAAGATTGGCCCAAGAGCAATATAGACCAACTCAAGTCGGGTACAAGATATTACCATTGGGAGGATCCGATCCTTTTCTTTGAAGGACCGGATTGTGTTATGAGGTGGTGTATTCCTCAGGAGGAATATCATAGTGTCCTTACTTTTTGCCATAGTCTGGAAGCAGGAGTACACCACTCCGGGAAGAGGACCACGTGTATGGTACTACAATGTGCCTTGTACTGGACAACTCTATTTCACGATACTCTCACCTTTGTGAAGTCGTGCCCAGTATGCCAGCGAATGGGATGAACTGTCGGTTACAAGGATGAGATGCCAATGCGGCATGTCATCATTTGTGATGTATTTGACGCCTGGGGCATCGACTTCATAGGCCCATTCCCCGTTATCCATGGTTTTGAATATATCCTTCTTGCAGTGGATTATCCGTCAAGGTGAGTGGAGATTATCCTAAACCGAGCCGCAGACAGCAGGACTGTCTATAAATTTATCAATTATCATATCATCTCTAGGTTCAGGATCCCCATAGTGCTGATATCTGATGGAGGTCTCCATTTTATGAACAGCGATGTGAGGAAACTCGTAAAGGATTACGGCATGGAACACCGTGTCACTAATCCTTACCAACCACAGACCAATGGCATGGCAGAGGTGTCAAATGGGGAGGTTAAGACCATATTGCAGAAGCTTTTCTGTCCATATAGGAAGGATTGGTCTCAGATCTTGGATCAAGTCCTTTGGGCTTACATGACAGCTTACAAGACAACATCAAGAACCTCCCCATTCAAAATGGTATTTGGAAATCTGTGCCATTTGTCTGCAGAGTTAGTGCATAAATCCGTATGGGCAATCAAGAAGGTCAATTGTAGCATACACCTAGGGCAGGAATAGAGGGAAATAGATCTGAATGAACTTGTGGAGATCAGAAACCGAGCATATGACAATAGTTTGGTGTACAAGGACAAGGTAAAATGTTGGCATGGTAAATTTATCAGACGAAAGACCTTTGTTCTTAGACAGAAGGTATGGTTGTTCAATGTGAGGCTGAAGGTTTTCCAAGGCAAGCTTAAATCCAAGTGGGGGTTTGTTCATAGTCCATGTTTTGCATGACAGTGAATGTGTAGAGATCTCAAATCTTACAGATGGAGCACAGACATCCCTAGTTAATGGACAACTGCTGAAACACTTTGTCAAACCTAATGAATAGTTAGTCCGAGTTGAGGAGATTGTTTTCATGTGTGAGGAAGACTCAGAAGACACACATCAAATCGCGTATGAGGCCTTGCAATATTGAGCTCTCGCCATCAGCAGCATCGAAAAGATTCATATCTTGGTCCTTGTATATACTCGCATCCTTCTTGTATATATTTTCTTTCCCTCCCTCCCTAGTGATTTGAATCACTCACCCCAGCTCCATATCATTTCATTTTATGGTTATACTTATGGTGACCAGATCCTAAGTATGGGGGAGGAGAATGACCCAAGTCTATTCACCTTTCGATGTACATCCTCCGGATCTCATTGGTTTTCACATCCACTTCTGTCCTAGACTTAGGCTGACCAGAGACTAAGTATAGGAGGGACCAATGCCCATAGACACTCATCAATTCCCCCTCTTAACCTCGCCCGCCCCATTTTTGATCTTCTTCTACACTTAGGCTACAAGAGCCTAAGTCTAGGGGGGCGGAACGACTTCTATACTTTTTGTAATTTTAGCTCTCCTATGCTTAGCACGAGCTATATCTTTTTTCTCGCTTTTCATGCTCTGAGGAAATAACACAGGTAGTATAGGGGCATGTGTATATTACATATATACTTTACCCATAGCTCGTACTTCCGCGTATTTTCATGTATTTTTGTATATATTATGCAATAATGAGGATGTGGTTAAAATTTGAAAAAAATATTTACTACTTGTATATTGTATAATATGTATAATACTTGTATAAAAAGTTCTAATATTCTTGTAAATAATACTTTTGTAAAAATTATTGTAAAATAGGAGGTACACAAAAAATAAAAAATAAAAAAATAAAGGCTTCTTATTTACTCTTGCATATCATCCTTGCATTTCAAAAAAAAGAGTCTTTCATGCAATTCATCTCTATAGCATGTCATCTGCATCTCATTTGCATATCTAGCATATGCAAAGTGAAAAGTTAGTGGGTTCTGAACCAAGTTATGAATAGATGTTGAGGATGGATTTGATTTGACCTTAATATACCTAATTTCATAGAAAACTTATAGGAACTAGAATTAAGATTTCTAAGGTTGAGTGACTTAATTCTTTGAGTCCGCAAGTCTATGTTCACATGTCATCTTAATTGGTCTAAGTAGAATATTTCGTGCACACGCATGATTCTTTTAGACATTGACCTGACTTGGACAAGCACCATGCACGTAGCTCTTCATTGATGAGGTGGTAAGGAGGTAGAATCCTTTGGCTTGGAGTAACACACAGGTGGAAACATCTGTCCTCCTCTAGGGAGGGAAGTGCATCTCAACCTAGTCTGGTGGTGTTGACATCTAAGGATGGGATGTTGTGGGTTGCAATAATGCTTCAAAAGAGTGGGATAGTCTACTGGATCAAGAAGAAAAACTCCTTATGTACATGATGCACCTTGTATATCAGTTCGAAAAAAAAAAGAAAGAGAGAGAGAACTCCAAAAAAATAGACAAGCCTGATTGAAAATAAAATGCATGTTGGAGTCTGTATATTTGCAAGGCATGTGCTTCAAAGCCTCATAGCATACAATTCTCCAGCTCGATGACTTTGCTACACTGGTCAAGCATCCTAGGATAGGTAGCTACACTGGATACCATCCATTCTTCTCTCCACCCCCTCTTCTTGAGCTGGTCGCACTTGAACTTAGAAGGGAATACTCCGCTCCTCGAGGAAAGAGTTACTGGATCGTGGAATTAGAGTTACCTTATTAGAGGAGGTTAGTTCTTTGCCATTTCTGATGTGGAGAGATATATTTCACTTACACAGTATAAGTAAGATTCATAGTCATCAGAAATTTGCGTATGAGGATTTGTTTTGACCTGACTGTTGAGGCGTCTTGAATAGAAGACTTGTGGAACTTAAAGTCTGTTAGATCTTAAATTCATATCCTAATAAGGTTCTGCTCCATTATTAATCCAAATTTCAAGTCAATCTCTATTTTCACCTTTTGTTCATGACCTTGGTATGGAACCCAAGATCATTTCACTTTTGCATTTCATTTTAGTTTCTTAGGGACGAGCAATGTTTAAGTATAGGGGTAGATGAATATGTGATTCATCACTCCAAAAGTTGAAAATAGAGCTCTGTTCCAGAGCAATTAGCTGTATATTTCTACTTGTATTGCATATTTAGCATTCATGCATGCATAAATAATGCATTTTAGCATTTATATTTGCATTAAATAAGAAGCCCAATTCACTTGTAAAAATCACCACTAAATACCATATTTGTATCTATTTTTGGTACTAACTCCAAATCCAATAAAATTAACTTTATAACGTATATATTATTAACATTAATTATGGAAAATATCAAAAAATACTAACTTGTAAAATTGATCAATAAAACCCGAGTGCATGTTTGAAACTAGGAGCCTTAAAATGCACATATCTCTCTCATACAGTGTCCGATTAGGTCTACTAACTTTTAAAATAATATACATTCAAAGACCTTCAAAACAAGACCTATTTCATAAAAATCAGAGTTCGTATGTGAAATTTGGGTTTTGGGCCCCTATTGTATATTGTACATATTGACCTTTTTACCCTTGTATTTTATCCTTTTATATATTAATTATTACAAATTTTAAAAACAGAATAAGTTGTAAATATTTGTTACATATTTTTCCTGATTTTATTTGATTTTTATATTAATTAAAAATGATAAAAAAATTGCAAAAGATATATTGCGGTATTTTATACCTATAAAATGCCACCCAAAAATACTTTTTGCACAGATGACTTCATTTGATTTTTAGTTCTTCATAAAATTTGTAGATCTCATCGAGAGGAACAACTTTCATGAAGAAACTTGTTAGATTTGAGGTTGTCTCCTATTTTCTTAGTAATTTTCTTTGAATTTATAATTTGAATTTTTTGGAGCTGATACATGGCCGCTCCTAGAATTGCCACGTGTCAACTCCTCCTTTCTCCTCTTACTCTCTTTGATCTGGATCGTTGGATGAAGGGTGCTTCATCCAACGGCTCAAATCCTTTCATTCCCCTCTCTCTCTCTTTCTATCTCTCTGACATTGTCTTCAACCTCTCGATTCTTGCGGGAGGAACCATCAACCGAACCCTCCACCTCGCGCGGCCACTCGCCCATCTCCCGCAACTATCCTCCCCGCTTCGCAAGGCGGACCCCACAATCGACACTCTCACATCGTGCACGCCATCTTCTCCCCCTCGATCTCCACCTAGCCCCGCATCTTGCGGCCCTCTCACCAACGATCTTTAAAAGGACTGCTCCTCCTCCCTCCTCCGATCATCTGCCATCACATTACTAGAAAGAGAGAGAGCTCGGGAGCGAGTATCTAGTGATAGCTAGCGCCTTCCCTTTAGTGACGACCTCACCATTCCCAGGCGAGATCCGATGAAGCCTCATCTTTGCCGATGCAAGTTTCACCTCGAAGCTTTCCAAGCTCGGTTCCTTCGTTGCAACCTTGAGCAATAACCCTAGATCATCCTCGAGCTTGTTCACATGAGCCCCTTTCATCCACTTTCATCCGCTACAGGTTACTTTCTTCTTCCTTTATTTCTTTATAGGCTTTGTCACCTTTTTCTCCTATAGGTACTTTCTTTTTCTAAATCAACCTTCATCCATGCTTCAAATCACAAATTTATTTGCACTTTCACGAATAAATCCTACAGTAGGAATGCAATGGTGATTTTTATTGAATTATGTGAGGAACTTTCTTCAAACAATTAATCCAAAATTTACTGCAACAAAACAAATTTAGTTATTTCCCCTGTTCACAAGGGAACTTCCCCTATTTTCACCTCCATCCTTACACCCACGATTCACCCTCTGCCTCATCATCATCCTACCTCTCCTCTTTCTCATACACACCACAACGCATACCCTACCACCGGCCATGCCTTTGAAGTTGGAGGCGACTTGCTCGTCGACGACCACCGCAACTGGTGCAACCTCCTGCACTCCAGGTGCCCGCAACGTTCTGCAGTTTTGCGCGGCCCCTGCCACCTAAGCCGTGCCCCTGCACACACCCCTGTTCCCTAGCCGCCTTCGCCCTCTGTTGTAGGTACCACGCCAGACCTCCTGCACACGTGGTATGCCTCCCGATCGCACCCCTCGACCTTGGACGCCATCGCCTGCTTCCACTCAACCAGCAGTCGTTACCACCATCACCCGGCTCCACCTCGCAGCAAGTCGTACACCACACCTTCACCATCATCTCCCCCGATCGCAAACCGCCAACGACTGCAGGTGGGATCGGGTACGACTCCATCCAACGTACCTACGCGAGTTGCACCTCCCCCACGGTCGACTTCGCACCGGCACGCGTCCCAGCACGCAGGTCCCTCCTCGCATGCCTCTGTCCTCCCTTCGCCGATGCAATCCACCACTAGTCAGTGCCCACCAATGCTAGGCCTCCACACGCTCTAGCAGCGAAGCCCCTCCAGGCCGCCAACTCTTCACCGCGAGCTCCTGTTATTCGACCTCGACTGCCCTCGCAGTGGATGTGCGTCATCGACGATATCCCATGTTCCCATGGCTATCGTGCTCCGCCCACAGCAGCCCATTAGCTGAGTAGCATCACCACCACGCGCCCACGTGCGAGGCTGCACCACATGTGTCGCCCCGCCTCGACGGCAGTGCTTCTCCACTGCCGCCCGTCGCCAAGGTCGTAGGCCGCTCTGCTGTTGTCGAGCTGCGCGTGACCTCCACTGTGTGCTCGGCTGCTTAGCCTTTCCTCCTCTACGCAGTTCAACATAGCCGCCTACGCATCAGCCGTGCATGTTATTGCATTACTCATGTGAGTGGCACGTGAGTTTGGTGAAATTTATAGGACACCCTCGCCAGAGCAACATATTTCCATAAGAGCACGTGTTGTACTGGTCCCATCTAGAAAAATTGCATCCATACCCCTGCAAGTTCTAGTAATTGCATTTGCATCCTTGTCAGCATCTTTTGTATTTATCAATTTCATATTTTAATAATATTTAGGCCCTTTGTTTGCATGTTAATTAGAATGTTCATTTAGCATCCTTATTTGATTCTAAAAATTGTGCAATGTAGGAAACTTATGCTCTATCACTGTGAATATTGATTATATTTTTATGAGCGGTGTTTTATTTAATATAATTATTTTTGTGGAAAATAGCATATTTTTCCCACTATCTACTATTAATTGATTATGAAATTAATTGTTTCTCTGAAAATTTTCAAAAAATTCACAGTAGATAGAGTTTGAGTAGGTCTACTTCATGCCAAAAAATCATCACATTTCCATGCATAACGAGGTCTAAATAAATTACTAGGTATTTAACGTAATTCATTTTTAATAAGTCAAAAATTAATTGTTTCTGAGGTTTAGTAATTTTATGGATTCATCTCACATAGAATTATCTAGGATAATTTTTATCTCTGAAAATAATTTAATTTGATATTTATTAAAATTAAATTTACGAAAATCACCCTGCACTCATATTTTATTCGTAGTTAATTCATATAGAGTTGAAAAATTCCAAAAAAATCATAGCTTAATTTCATTGCATTTAATATTTTGGCCAAGTTTCATAATTTTGGATTTGATTTGATCATAATCACATTTTAACCCTAGAATTTGTCCAGGATTGCATTGCATTTTTTCTAATTGCATAAAAAATCATAAAAAATATTCTCCTGAAAACCTAGCATCTAGATTGACTTTAAATTATTCTAAGGAGAAAGTTTCCTCCCTGAGTTCGACCTTGGGCTTGCCCATGTAAAATAAAAATTATCACTCAATATTAATTGATATATCAATTAAAGCGGTTCTGATTGACTCGAAGTTATTCAACTACAGCGAAATCGTTAATTCGACATTATTAAAAGGATAAAATTTCGAGTTTTTTCAGCTACCCAGTATATCATAGACCGTGACCCATTCAAAAATCACTTTGGAAAAATGGGTACCTAGTGGGTACCAAGTTGAGAGCTCTCATTACTAGTGTAGATCATTATGCTCAAACTGGCCCAATCTGAGAAAGCATAGATCATGTTTGTCAATTTTTCTCGAACCATAGGTCAGGTTTTTGATTGTATTGTTTTGATAAATTTATGATGCAGGCATGGCCAAAGGCCCACAATTTGGGTTGAGCTTGGCCGACGCCCAAATGTGTGATATATTGATTGTTGTTGTATCTGATCAGGCTCGTTGAAATCTTTATATTATCAATTGAATTGCATCGTATTCAAACATGTCGATTTAAATATATTTTGAACCTTTATCATTAATCCATGATAAAACAACTCTATGATATAAGAAATCAATTCCGATTCAATTATATAAAACATTATTCCATATCGTATATGGGAAATGAGGATAAAACACTCATATTTCTGTGATTTAAAAATACCAAAAAAGAAAGCGATTTGCAATCTTATAAAATACTTTGATAATATTATATATGACAAACTATCATTTTAGAATATGAAAATTAAACTAGTCGGGTAAATTGTAATTTAGCGATTAGATATGGACTTCAATTCTCAAATATGTAAGTGGATTTATTAAATATTCATATCAGACTTATCATCATTTCAAATCGATACTCTAATAAAATAATTGTTCCTATGGATTACTAAAAATTTTCTATTTAGATTTAATAATAAACTATATTTGAAATCAAAATCGAATATTTTTAATAGTTGACCGTAACCTAATCTAGTATGAATTGACAAGTAGAAAAATGTTTGTTATCTAAAATGATATTATATACATTTTATTTTATATTTATGAAGTATTTTTTGAAAGAAAAAAGGGCTTGCACCGTATAGGTGAGTGCCCAAAAACTTCACCATTTATCACCAAACTATATTACAAGTTTATTACATTTGAACAGAAAAAATCGATTACATTGTCCAACTCTCAGCCATCGCATTTGCATGTGCCATAATACTCTCCATATGGAACCTACCCTGTCGAAAAATTACTTCATTTCGTGCCAACTAAATCGCCCAAATGATCGCCAGGCAAGTCGATCTCTCTTTTTCTGTACCGCTCCACTCCGCCCCTACAGATCTCCAAAAGCTAGATGAGGTGCTCGTATTGATTGCCCGGTTACCGAAATGGCACCACATCTCAATTGAGCTACCGCATGTGAAGAAAAGATGGTCAACATCCTCTACACCTTCCAAGCATCTTGGACATATCGGGTCCACGCCTCTGTTGATATGAGCCAATCTCTCCCTTGTCAATAGTCTACATCTCCTGAAGATCCACATGAAGACCTTCACTCGCGTTGGGGCCTTCCACTTCCAAATGCGCTTGCAATCTGCCTCACAATCTCCTGATCAAACTCCATCACTCCCCTTATCGCCTTGTACGCCTTCCTTACTGAAAAAGAGCCATCCCGCCAGGTCCAGCAATCTCGTCCAACCTGGGGTTCCTGAGCCTCCTCAAGATCCCCAAGAAGAGTCCTCAGTTCCCCCAACCTCTGATCTGAAAGTCTAGATCTAAAGTGTGGGGAGAATGATTGTCCATCCCAGACCTCTGCCACCGAGCAGTCTGGATCATCCACCAATGCCACCAAACACGGAAACCTCCCTGCCAGGATTCCTCTCTCACTCTAGTCATCTTTCCAAAATCTGAAATCCATTCCATCACCAACTAACGGTCTTAAAAGAGGGTGTATTTCCTGTGCCACACTGCATATACCCTGCCAAGAGAATGATGACGTGGCACCAAGATCCCTCGGGGAGGGGAATGACAGTCCAGGGTCGTAGATCCTTCTAATGAGGTTGCACACCAAACTCCTGCAGTCCCCCAAATGCGCAGGACCCACTTGGCAAGAAATGCCTTATTCATCTCTTCCAGACTTCTCACACCAAGTTCACCCTCCTTTTTTGAGCATGTCACATTTTTCCAGTCCACCAAAGCAATGCCACCCGACTGAGTAGATGATGACCAGAAAAATCATCTCATGATAGACTCAAGTCTTTTTCTAACACCCACATGTACCAAACGTGATGATAGAAAGAAGATGGGAATCGTCGAAAGCACCGAGTGCAAAAGCACCAACCTGCACCCCCTAGATAGGCAGACAGATTTCCACCCAGAAAGCTTTCGCTCCAGCTTCTCGATCACCGGTAGCCAGTCCATAGCGTGCATCCGGTATGCTACCAACGGCACACCAAGGTATAAAAATGGAAGTTCCCTTCGTGGGGATCTCATCCATCTCGCACAAGCCTCAATCTCCCCCTCTCTCAGGGCAAATGAAGCAAATTCAGATTTAACCATGTTCAGTTGAAGCTAGAAATATCTCCAAAAAGATCCAATATCGTAGAGAAAACTCTGCAACTGCTCGCTCCCCCTTTAGCGAAAATAATTGTATCATCCGCATATTAAAGGATGGGAATAGAAATATCTTCTCTTGAGAAGCCTCTATAGAGCCCCCCCGCAACTGCTCTTTTCACCATGATTGTTAGAGCATCAGTCACAAGTACGAAGAGCAAAGGTGCCAGGGGGCAGCGTTGTTAAACTCTTCTCTGGGGCTGAAAGAAACCACCCTTCGGTTGTCCGTTAACAAGAACCGCACAGAATGTGATCGTAATACATCTTTTCATCCATGAAATCCACCTTTATGGAAATCCTCTTCTGGCAGGGAGGCCCAAATGAAACGCCAGTTCACGTAATCATAAGCCTTTGAGAAATCCACTTTCCACAACACACCTTTTGTTTTTCTCTGCCGCCAATCCGATATAATCTCTGAAGTTGCAACAACACTATCCATAAGATGTCTCCTTGGAAGAAAGGCACTCTGAACTAGAGAGATGATCTTATCCAGCACCCTTCTTAAACGATTAGCTAATACCTTGGCTATTATGAGGTAAATCCCATTGGATAGCGCAATAGGCCTATAGTCCTCGATTTTCATTGACGTCTCCTTCTTTGGCAACAGGAAGATAAACGAGCGGTTGATTTTTTTTCAAAACCATAGTTTCCCTCTTCAAATTCAGCCACAGCCTTCATGATCTCTTCACCGATTAAATCCCAAAATTCCCTGTAGAAGAAAATGGGAAATCCATCCGGGTCGGGCATCCATCCGGATTCAATCTGAAAACGGCTTCTCGGATCTCCGACATCTCCAACCGTTTTGTTAGGGACTCCGCATCTGCCTCCGGCACTGGGGTTACCCCCAACCCAAATCAGCGTGACCCAGAATAGGGTGAACGCCGGCTTATGCCCTTGAAATGATCAGTGACTGCCCTTGCTACCTCTTCCTCCCCCCTGGAACCTCGACTCCCCCACCTCTATTGAGTGTATCATGTTTCTCCGTCTTCTACCACTAGAAATACCATGGAAGAACTTGGTATTGACATCTCCCTCCTTCAGCCGCCTCTGCCGAGATCTCTGCCTCCATTCCACCTCGTGCTTTCGATCTTCCTCCTCAAGAATCTTCTGAATCACCCCTCTATTTACCACTTCCTCGTCATCTAGCTCCATAACGTCCTCCACACTATCTAGCCTGAAAATCTCGTCTTGCGCTTGATTCCTTCTTAGTTCACGTGCCAACCTGGAGTCCCTCTTGAACTCTGAACATCTGTGGAGCAATGCTGCTAACTTCATCGCAAACCTCACAGTGGCCGAACCCTCCATTGACAGACCCATCCAGAAAGTGTTTACCATATCCTTGAAACCTTCCTCCATTAGCCAACACCGTTCAAACCTGAAATACGAAGATGTACCTCTACCATTGCACGAGTCAGGCATAATGGTGTATGATCAGATCTTGACCTCGGCAATGAGGTGACCGAGGCCAAGCTGAACATCTCCAGAGCCTCCATAGAGACAAGGAATCGGTCAATGCATGATCGAGATGAGGCGTTTCTCCAAGTGTATCTGGTGTTCGCAGCGTCCATAACCTCTAGAGCTAGCTCCTCCACCACCTCCCCAAAAAAGACGGAGTCAGGGTCCTACGCACCTCTATCCCCAGGTCGATCCCCAACATATAGTGTGACGTTAAAATCACCGCCCACAAAACCATGCCATCTCCGGAAAACGAGCCCTAACCGAACGCATCTCGTCCCATAATCTTGTGTTTAGGGATGCCCCCGCAACACCGTACACCGATGTGATCACAATTTGAGACCTGTCAATCTTTCTCTTCAACACCATTGGTAGCGAATGTATCATCGTCACTTCATCCATTAATTCATATAAATAACCATTCCATGCAATCACAATCCCCCCTGAGCTCCCATTAGCCAAAACTGCTCGAAATTCATTGAGATGGGGGCCTAACGTGGATTCCCATCTCACCAACTCCCAAGATGCGATATTTGTTTCCTGCAAGCATGCAATATCAATTTTCCAGTTATTCAGCATGAACCCGATTGTCAACCGCTTCTCTGATTGACCTAGTCCCCGAACATTCCATGATAGGAGTCTCGTCTTGAGACCTAAGGGGTAGCCCCCGCCATTTGTACACCAACTTCCTGGGCAATCGCCATCTCAAATGTCCTTTCCACCTCATTCCGCCATGAATCAATGATGTCGTCTTAGGACACATTCTCCCCTCATCCTCAAAGTCTTTTACCTTAGATTGATCTCCCACACTTCTTGCAGTCTTGGCTCCCTCTTTGTTATCCTCGCTGTTCATCGAATCCCTCGCGTCACCCACTTACCGGTTGTTTTCTAGTATATCTAATTCCCCATCCAACGGGTTAGCTCTACGCCTTTTCCGTGAATAGTTGAACATTCTTGATAGCTCAAAGTGATCCGAATCAGTTGTGATCATGCCCTCACGAATCCGGGGCGACTCCTTGATTTCCAAACCTCCCATGTTCTTCACTTTTATGACACCATTCTTGGTTTTCCTCCATCTTGTCCCCCCGCCACCTGGTTGCACACCCATAGCCTTAACTTTTGGTCCATTATTTTGAAATTCTACCACTGTTTCTCGTCCCTGGGAGTGAGGATATCGTGAGAGGTCAACCATCAAGGTCGCAAACTGGCCCACCTGCACCTCCTCGGATGAATTCGTCTGCATCACCAACTGTTGGAGCCCTCGTGGCACCTTCGTGACAGGGGAGCGGCTCCTGACCGCAGCAGCTCCCGCCTCCTCCACTTTCGAGGCTGAGCCGACCTCCCTCCCAACTGCTTGCTCGATGACTTCCCCAGAGAAATGCACAGTCACACTTGGAATTGGGGGAGCCGATAGCCGCCTGGTCGAATCCATGGGCTGAGAGTTCGAGGCCGGCTCGATCAGGTTTGGGGTCGTAGAGACCGCATCCATATTTGTCTACTTGGTCCTGATCAATGGTCGAGGCCTCCCGTGTCCAAGAGATTCCAAACCATACTTTTTTGCACGATACCAGAGGGGACACCAAAAGACGTCACCTTTTCAGAATCAAAATTAATGGTGGGGGTTTTAATGACTAACCGTTAGGCTTCACCTTCTCCGATGCCCGCCACCAATGGGCTTCTCGTCGGCGAACTCGTTGTCGGCACCTCCTCGGCACTCGTTCCCACACTCGCAACATATTTTTCTTCGACAACAGCAAGGCATAATGGGACAGGTCTTCGGCCAATCCAAAGCATCGCACGAAGGGAGGAACGAGGTCTCTGACCCTTCATCAGGAGAACAACCTCCGATCCCTCATCCAGCCTCATGCCGATACTGCAAACCTCCACGACATCACCGATATTCTCCAACGCTTCCCGCAACACCTCTATTTTCCTGCACCTTAGAGGAACCCCATCCACAGAAAGTTTCCAAGCTCTCTCTCCGTCTCCAGCGCCTCCATCTAAGAAACAAGGCCTCCTCCACTTGATTAAACCTCTTGCAAGAGGTGGTAGACTGCACTCCAAAGCCCCAGCAAGCACTTCTTTTGCGCCTTCCGACGACAATCCTCTAATGCACAACATTCCTCCTTTGAGCCATATTGAATCAATTCTGGCACCACCTTCCTTCGCCTCAAGAAGTTACTCACTAATACTCCGAAGCATCTTTGCGTCTCCTTCGCCCACTGCGAGTCCGTCCAAAGGGGATTCCTTCGGGGCCTCCTTTGATAATCGCAGCAAGAGTTGAATCCACAACCCTGCTGAAAAACCCCAGCCGATTAGGGTCTTCCCGTTTCCTCGATGTTCTTCAACAGACGTTCTCGATCTGCGTCATTTGATCTCCCTAGCGTAGACGTCGTCTTCATACGCCTCCTTCTTTCAGTACATTCTCTCCAGCGATGTCCCGGCAGGCCGCATCTGAAACAGAGTTGCACAGGGGATGCACACTTCACCGATATGTGATCTAAAGCTCCGCATCGGTAACACCATCTTACAGCACCGGATCCGTGCCTCACCGTGTGCCCCTTCTCCTTGGGGCGACTCCATGGCCCAACCCCGAGGAGCTCCTCCATCTCCACATCTCTAGACGCCTCCCCCTTCTTTTCGAAGGCCCTCCGTTGTCCCAGAATGTCATGCCTCTCCTCGACGGTAGCCCTCCGCTCTCCCTCACTACCAGGTCTCTCCCCGACGGTGGCCCTCCGCCCTCCCTGACCTCTGCTCCCACTTCCGCTCCCGACGAGCTCCTCCATCTTCACATCTCTAGACGCCTCCCCCTTCTTGTCGGAGGCCCTCCGTTCTCCCATAATGTCATGCCTCTCCCCGACGGTAGCCCTCTGCTCTCCCTCACTACCAGGTCTCTATATTTATGAAGTTTGCATTGTTATATACGATATTTAGAATATGAAGTTCGCTTTGTTATCCATTTTATATTCCAATCTTATATATATATATATATATATATATATATATATATATATATATATATATGTATGTATTTTGTAGAAAATTGGAGCATATCTCTTGTAATTAATACGGATATCAACTTGAAAGGGCACGTACCAAGAAAAATTTAATTTTACCTATATTATATTGAAATTAATTGATCATTACTTACCAATTCGGATGAATAATAAGTGATTTCCTTTTTTTATACTTTTGCACATCAATTAGAAAGATTTTGTTACAACTATAGGAAACCATTTATGATATATTATTAAGAAAGAAAAAAGTTAAATTCATACCCATGTAATCGTATATAAGCTCATCTGCATTCCTAATGACATTTTTCAAATATTTAGATCTACAATAATACCATCAAACTCAAGTTGCAACTTCTTCCTCGCCATCCTCGTCGTCACCACATCGGTTTCTCCACTCGCATCGCATCATGTACCGAGGAACAATGGCGAGACGATACATCAATGCTTCAAGAAATATATCATGGATTTCTGTCGGCGGTAGAAAGGCGAATCTGAGAAGTTAATGAGGTTCGTGGTGTTCGGAGCAACATTGAGTACATAGAGTTGTTCAACCGCAATGCCACCCACAAGTTCAAGCTAGGCATAAATCAGTTCATGGATCTCTTAACTGATGGGATGTATGTCAGAGCAGGAGGAAGATCAGCATTGCAAATTCGCCAGAGGGGATGTATGTCAGAGCAGGAGGGGACGATGACGGACTTACACTTTAGGTACGAGCAACTAAACGACGTGCCAGAGAAGGTTCACTAATACTTTTATTTTTTTTCAAATTTTGAATTTATTTTATATTTATCTACTGATAATTTTTATAGAAGTGAAATTTCTACAGGTAATTGCAGGTACCCGCTACTTATAAAATTAAATCAGATACCTGTTAAATTGGGTATCCGTTCGAACAGGTTAGGTTAACCCATGATCCGTTAGTGACGAGTCGAGGTAGGTCACCGTCAAATGGGGCAGGGGTAACCACAATGGTGCATGACCTTAAAGAGAGCACGAATTCTGAATATCGTAATAAGAACAACACTTTGCTATTGCTATGGTATACTTTAACACTAATGTCTGAAGTTCAAGACTTATTTCATTTCGTCTTTGTTTAGGTGAAAGGGGTAAATTGAGGTAGAGGTTCCAAAGGGAAGATACCTACCCAAAATGTTGTGGCCGAAAGATGTCTCTTGATTCACTTTAAATTTCTTCTCAAATAGTGAATTCATAGCATATTGTTGTATATAGGTTTCAATTAGTAAACCTATTGTCATTGCATTTGGAATTTAGTTAGCTTTACTATTCAGGGAGAGTATGGAATTCTCAAATTGAACAATGGGGAATTTGGGTGTGGTTTTTAGTACACAATATTGAGTAGTATTAAAAACTTGGCGTACTTATTCAATTCCGAAGCACTTGTAGAAATAGTATAGAAGCGGCTATATGACCGCACACACGCGTGCATTTGCTCAGACTTGAGGGAGTCAATTCGAATCTTGAATTTCGATACATTTATTGTGGGTGACTATAAACATGTATCATAAATTAATCTAACAAATTAATTTGTAATCCGAATGTGGAAGTTTGGATTGACATTGGGACTTCAGATTTAAGTCTTTTCGAACATGAGATATGCCTTCTTTAGTGGGAAATTACAGATCCGATGGCACAACTTATACATATCCCGAACACGATCTTTTGATATACATGAGTTCCCATTCATTTTTTTTTCTCACCACCAAACCATTCCTCTACTCTTGGCTGCTCACTATTCTATGAGTTAGCTTTCCAGGATGGTCACATCGTGGTAGCGGATCATGAGACTCTACATACTGATATTGTGCAGGTGATATTCTTACTAAGAACAGTCCGCAAATGGATATTTGGTGATCTCTAAACTAATTTGTATCATTCTCTTCTTGGTGCAACTTAATTTGTTATGTAACTTATGTTGCTCTCCTGATCTTGCCTTGGTTTATTGTATAGAATGGTTATCAGTCGGTTTCTAAACTCCGTATTGAATCTCTTATGTTGGATTACGATCTACAAATGACTGATTTTATTCCATCAATTATGTGTTGCCATTAAAACTAATAATGTGAACTCTGAAATAAATTTATTCCTGTTGATTATGGTACTGGTACCAGAACATGGTAACTTAAGATCGTGAAAGGAGGGCAATCGAGCCAGCAGTTGTGGAAATCCTTTGGGGCGGATCTGAAGTGCTTGCAGGGTATCTCTAAAATGGGATTTAACGTACGTAATTGAAAACATATGCCTCGATTTCAATGGTAGAGAATATAGCTAGATAGGGCAGCTGTAAATGACTGTGTGGTGCAAACTGCTTAATCAAAATCATATAGCTGGATAGGGCAGCTGTAAATGACTGTGTGGTGCAAACTGCTTAATCAAAATCATATAGCTGGATAGGGCAGCTGTAAATGATTGTGTGGTGCAAACTGCTTAATCAAAATCGAACGATTCATACGAAATTCACGATCTTAATGGAACGGTTCACATTGCACCTACTTTTCACCATGTCTGCACTAACGGAGAGGATACGAGCAGTTGGATTACTCTCATATCTACGGATCTGCAAGCTGCGGCACCCGTCCTTCAATAAAGGCTGTCACTTTACTATGGGACGACCCTCCTTCGCCAACCGCATTCCTGGCCTTCACCCCGAGCTCCTCCGCCCTTCTCCGGATCTCCTCCGCCTCCTTCCCTTCTCCCATCACCCCCTCAACCGCAGCCGCCACCGCCTCCCTCCTCACAAGCTTACCTGCGTTGTACATCCACCATAAACTCGGCTCCTGCACCCCGATTGCCACTCCCGTTCTCACAACGTCCACAAGGAATCTCTCGTTCAGGAACTGGTCCATAAACTGCGGCCAAGTCACCAAGGGCACCCCGGCCGTTATCCCCTCCATCACCGAGTTCCATCCACAGTGCGTCACGAACGCTCCTACCGAAGCATGCGACAGTATCACAAGCTGTGGTGCCCAACCACGTATTATCAGCCCTCTCCCCTTCGTTCTCTCCTCCAACCCCTCCTCCTTGAGCCACCCTTCCGCGTGGGGAAGCTCCTCGTCGGATCTGATCACCCACACGAAGGGCCTCCCCGTAGCCTCCAGCCCTAGCCCGATCTCCTTGAGCTGCAACAGGGAGATCCTCGAGAGAGTGCCAAGGGAAACATACACCACGGACCTCTCCTCCCTTGTGTCGAGCCAAGAAGAGATCATCTCCTCCTGAACGGCCGCACGACCCCCTCGCACGTTGGGGGCTTTGTTGTAGAGAGCCAGGGGCCCCACCGTCCACACCGGCTTTCGCATCTCCTTCGCATACCTCTCGACGTACATGGATTCCATCTCCGAGAAGGTGTTGACCACAAACCCGTCCGCCGTATCATCTCCTTCTTTCATCTCCTCGATCATCTCGGGTGTTGGAGACCATCCTGGCGCTTGCTTTCTTGTGACCATTACGTGGTGGGGAATCCCTGGGATTGCGAAAGGATTGGGGTCTCCCATTTCAATGCCCTCGCTCTCGTAGTAGCGTGGGAGGATACTGAAGCAGAACAGCGTGAAGCAGCAGACGCTGTAGAAGACGTACCGCGGTATCTTAAGCTCCCGGCTGACGTGGTGCGTCCACCAGAAGCTGAAGTCAGAGACGAGACAGGTGGGCGTAGGCTTCAGAGATTGGATGTACTCTTTCAGGGGTTTCTCCATGTAACGAGCAGCCATGAATAGTTTGATCCCGGCGTCGCCAGTGGGCAAGAGGTCGAAATTTTCGCAGCCTGGTGGTAAGCCCACCTCGTCTGTTGGTATGCTGATGCGCACCAAGTTGATGGGGAGGCCAGAGTGGCCGGCGGAGTCGAGCGTTAGTTGAAGACGGGTGGCGTTGTAAGGGGTTGTGAGGATGCTGACGGGATGGCCTTGCTGTGCGAGGAGGATGGCGAAATCGGTCATGGGGATGAGGTGACCCTGCGCAATGAGTGGGAGGAGGACGAAGTGAGTGCGAGGACTCTCGGCGATGGCGCTGCCCATGTTTGAGAACTAGTCGTCAACGAACAGTTTAGGAAAGAGGGAGGCTGTATGTGCTCTCTCTTTTCGATAATAGAGAAATTTATAGTTGCCAATTGCAGAAAAGATCTCTCATTAGACTGCGACATCAAATAAGTCGGTCCATGATCATTTTTTATTTTTTATTAGACTTTTCTCCGGCTTATATAATAAAAAAACAAACGATGCTTTGGAAAAGTCCATGTATACAAATCTATCAAATTTGAGTGAGCGGATGCTCACCAACCATCCCGACCTTCTTAGAGGATCGTCCGATGGTGATGGAGCGACTCTCCTACGTTACAGTACATATTGTAACAATAGAGGATCTACCTCCCAAATTTGATAGACAGAGAGTATCTTTAATTGCAAGGGAGGTGAAGTTATAGTCGACCAGCATTAGACTTACCGATATATTATTTTAAAGCAAAAAGGGTGCAATGTCATCTAAAGGAGCATCCAAAAACTTTATTTTCATATATTATGCATAAAAAACGAAGACCAAGAATCCATAAGGAACTTGGCATCTTCTAGTACATTATCGATATAAAAAGAATCTCCTGGAGACACCACGTCGTTTCTTACGAGCCAAATAGCCCAAAGAATTGTCACAGACTTAACCTTTGAAGATCTATGTATGTTGCTCAGTATCCCAATAGAGTCCCAAAAAAGTTGAGGTCCACTCATATCAATCCCGATAATAAGATCAAGCTCCTTCCAAATACCTCTCGACGTCCTACAAGTAAAAAACATGTGATTAATATTCTCTATTCTACGTGCACCTCTGGCAGGTGCCATTGGGACATCCAAAAAGGCTAACCTGCCTCGCAGTTGCTGACAACCGTTGTCTACCTACCAACTAAAACAACATCGTTATCCTCTGTAGGATTTTCCAACTCCCGATTTTCCACATATAAGGCATTGTTATGCCATGATCAAAGATGAAGGAATTGTAAAAATACTTTATAAGCCTTCTTCACTGAAAATTGTCCGTCTATCCATGTCTAGATCTCCCTCCCATCATCACCAACAGGACAAGGCCTGAAAGAAAGCCAAAGCTGAGGAAGAGCCAAGCAGATCCCTCTCCCGAAATTCGAAGGAACATGCATCGATCCAACTCTCCAGAAGAAATAGTAAAAAAACCCATAAATCTTTCGCACAAATATAAAGGGGTTTGAGCCACTTCCCCAAGCCCGGGCAACCCACTTCGTAAGAAAACTTATTCATTGCCTCTATTTTGAGAACACCCGAGCAATTATTCTTCTTAGAAAGCACAATTGACCTTCAACCAACCAATGGATTTCCATAAGCATCACCAACTCTAGCCCAGAGGAACCACCTCATCACCAATTCAAGACCCATGTATATCACATCAGGAAAGAGTCTTGATGAAAGAAAGAAGGTCGGAATAGTTGACAGTGAAGAATACGAAGAATCCTCAAGCGCATCACGGAAGCGTGTTGATCGCATCTCATGCGATCGGGAAGACTAGTCGCACTAGTCGCTAGATGCAGCGGAAATTAAAATTTTTAAATCAAGTGATGAAACCACATGATCACAAGGACATTTCTTGGATCGTTTCATCAAACCACAAAGTATTAGAAATACCTCTTGAAGCGTGGTTGTGATCACGAGATCTCTAAAGCAAGAGATCCTCCTGACTCAAGTCCGATCTACGAAGATGGCACTTGCGGGCACGATGATGAGACGCGTTCCTCCCGCAATCCTCGATGAAGATCCAAGCATTGAATCTCCTGATTTCATCTAACGAAATCTGTCGATGGAGATCCATGAGCAATCGAAGCGACAACACAACGACGTGGAGATGATTGCTCGTTCCGTCAGAGCATAAGGTGGACGACCACCTTAGAGAGAGAAAGAGAGAGGATGAGAATGAGAGAGAGAGAGAGAGTAGGCGTGTACTCTTGTTGTTGTACCTTATAGAGGCTAGGGTTGCCCTCTATTTATATTAGTTTGGAAGTCCATGGATCAAAATCCATGACATATACAAAATCAATTGTTAGATTGATATGTATATTAAATCATTGGTCATGATCATTGTTGTTCAAAAACAACAACATATTAATTTATATTAAATTAAATATATATTACATTATCATCAACATAATTTAATTCAATAAATAAATCAATAATCACAAGATAATGATATGATAATTAAAAAAATAATTATCCACCTAAATCACATGGGGCGTCACCCATGAGATTTGGTGGATGATCTCCTCCTTTTAATTCATATCATTATCTCTTGTTTATCTTGCAACATTATCCACTAAATTAATTTCAAATTAATTATTGTACATCTATTGCAAAATTATCCACTAAATTAATTCTCAATTAATTAGTGAATAGTTCAATCATGCCATTGAAAATATGTGAATCATATTCACAACCCAAACTAAATTGTAAATTGTATTTCCAATTAATTGCTTATCCAATTCACATTAACAAATAATAAATGCTATTTACAAAGGTGCTCTCTCTCTAATATATTATAAATCACATTTATAGTATATATATATACACACACACACAGATATCATGGATAGCACTATCCATAATCTGTAATCCTTGATAATCAAATCCCATTTAGTTATCTTAGATAATCATTCTAATAATATGAATCCCATTCATATTATTCTTGATAATTAAATCTCATTTAATTATCATCATCTTGTTGCTTGGATACATAATTCATCAAATGAATTATTCTTGAACCTCTTCAAGAATAATGTGCTTTCTCCTCAGATACTTGGAGATAAGGACAAGGCGGTTGTATTATTCCATGTTTAGTGACTTGGATATTGAGATCTCATCATAAATCCAGATCTTACGTGCCTCCCACAGATGCTTGATTAAATCAAGATCGCAAATCTAATCTTCTCATTGCATCTGAATCTCATTCAGACCAATTTTCAACATTTGGACCAAGATCAGATTACTTCTCTACTAAGAGGAGTCACTAAAATCCAGACCTGTTTCATCACTCCCTCGGAATGGAAGCGTCATGGTTATATAATCGTTTATGATTAGATCACTCTCAAGTATTCCCAATACCTGTACATCCTGCATATTGGAAGACCTATGATCCACCTGAAGATTAAGATCAATTTTACACTATCTTCTTCAGGGTTTGATCACCAAGTTTCTCAATCTTGGTCATTGGGAATCAGTATCGATCATATGCTTTCCCAAAGCATGTATCATACATTCAAATTATTGTCATGCTTCCAAAGCACGACGACCATGCATAGAATTGGATCGGTCCCAATACCTCATGAGTGAGCTCATGTCTTCCGGTTCATAAGTGAACATGTATGATCCCTTTGAGAGATCGTATTACTCATATGCCCTTACATGCACACCAGCACGTCGGTGTATAGACCTTGGTTAGGTCATCAGCCTACTGGTTTGCCAAATGTATACACTCAGACATATAGTAACACATCTGTCTCTGGTCAGAGGATGTGTGCCTATGCTGTGACAGCATTCAACATAGGACTTAGGTTATCTCGATCTCATTAAGTCAACCCTTTGACCTAACTAATCTGACACCTCCGAATCTCTATTTCTATGCAGAGGACCTGCATCAAGAGATCGGTCAGATATCAACCTATGTGAGAAAGGATTGCCATCTCCTACTCAGGCTGGAGATTATCTCTTAATAATCATTTTGACGGTGCTTGATGAGTCTTCTATCTAACTCTTTAGATATTCATCCTAACACCAGCCTCTATGATTCATTTTTTGAATCAACAACTATATGATCATCAAGACGGCCATGGTACATGACCCTAATTGTACAGAGGGACCTATTATGCAAATTAATTATTCTTCATTTCAGATTAGGGAATGATATTTGCAATACCATTTATTGCATAATGGCTCGTCGTGGGCTTGCATGTCCAACAGACAGAATTACCTTCAAAAAGATCAAACACCCCCACATGATTGACATGATGTAACACTCATACCTTCAAATATAGTCCCTCATCCAAAACTCATGAAGTGTGGTTGTGGTTTATAAATGATGGGGATTACTACTTGAAAACTTGAGCTTAAGCATTTTGGGTGGTTGCCAACGAGTCCATTTTAGCCCGTACCCAATAAGTTGTCAGGGTCAGTTTTCCTCGATAATGAACTGGGGACCTAAGCTCGGGACGTTACAAATGGTATCAAAGTGGGTTTCTTCTGATAGTGGAAAGGGATACCCGAGAGGTGGAGCCACCCCTATACAGAGATAGGGGGAAATGGCTACCGGAGTGTGTAACCAGCATTATCACTGGGAATAAGTGATTGGTCATGCATAATGAGGACGTTTTGAATATAAGTGGGGATGTTGTAACACTCATATCCCCAAATATAGTCCCACACCTAAAACTCACAATGTGTGAGAGTGGGTTATATGTGGTGTGAAATACTACTTGACATCTTGGACTTAAGCATTTTGGGTGGTTGTCAACAGATCCATTTGGGCTCGAATCCAACAAGTTGTCAGGGTCATTTTTCCTCGATAACGGACCGGGGACCTAAGATCGAGAAGTTACAAATGGTATCATAGCCAATTTTTCTCTGATAGTGGAAAGAGCTACCCGAGAGGTAGAGCCACCTCCACAAAGAGGTAGGAGGAAATGGCTACCCAGAGTGTGCAACCGTCACTGTCACTGGGAATAAGTGATGGGTACGTCGCATGAGGACGTTACGAGTATAAGTCGAAAATGTTGTAACATCCATACCCCCAAAACATAGTGTCACATATAAAACTCACGAAGTATGGGTGTGGTTTATAAGTGATGGAGATTACTACTTTAAAATTTGGATTTAAGCATTTTGGACGGTTGCCAATGAGTCCTTTTGATAACGTACTCAATAAGTTGCTCGGGTCAGTCTCCTCGATAACGAATCAGGGATCTAAGCTTGGGATATTACAAATGATATCAGAACCAATTTTCCTCTGATAGTAGAAAGGGCTACCTGAGAGGTGGAGCCACCCCTACAAAAAGACAGGAGGAAATGGCTACCTAGAGCGTGCAACCGTCACTATCACTGGGAATAAGTGATGGGCCATGTCGCAACGAGGATGTTTCAAATATAAGTGGAGAGGTTGTAACACCCCAACCCCCAACATAGCGTCACATCTAAAACTCACAGAGTGTGGGTGTGGTTTATAAGCGATGGGGATTACTAATTAACAACTTGGGCTTGAACATTTTGGGTGGTTGTGAACGGGTCTAATTTGAGTCCGAACCCAACAAGTTGTCAGAGCTAGTTTTCCTCAATAGTAGTTCGGGGACCTAAGCCCGAGACATTACAAATGGTATCAGAGCCAATTTCCCTCTGATAGTGGAAAGGTCTACCCGAGAGGTGGAGCCACCCCTACAAAGAGGTAGGAGGAAATGGCTACCCGGAGCGTGCAACCGCCACTGTCACTGAGAATGAGTGATGAGCCACGTCGCAATGAGGACGTTGCGAATATAAGTGTGGGAGGTTGTAACACCCATACCTCCAAAACATAGTGCCACATCTAAAACTCGTAAATTGTGGGGTGTGGTTTATAAGTGATGGGTATTACTATTTCAAAACTTGATCTTAAGCATTTTGGGTGGTTTCCAATGAGTACATTTGAGCCCGTACCCAATAAGTTGTCGGAACTAGTTATCCTCGATAACGAACCAGGGACCTAAGCTCGGGATGTTACAAATGGTATTAGAGCGGGTTCCCTCTGATAGTGGAAAATGTTACCCGAGACGTGGAGCTACCCCTATAAAGAGATAAGAGAAAATGGATACCCAGAGCGTGCAGTCATCACTGTCACTGGGAATAAGTGATGGGCCATGTCGCAGCGAGGACGTTGCGAATATAAGTGGGAGAGGTTGTAACACTCATATCCCCAAATATAGTCCCACATCTAAAACTCAAAATGTATGAGAGTAGGTTATAAGTGGTGTGGATTACTACTTGACCGCTTGGGCTTAAGAATTTTGGGTGGTTGTCAACGGATCCATTTGGGCTCGAATCCAACAAATTGTCAGGACCAATTTTCTTTGATAACGGACTAGGAACCTAAGCCCGGGACGTTACAAAAGGTATCAGAGAAGGTTCCTTCTGATATTGAAAAAGGGCTACCCGAAGGGACGTAAGCCGGGAACGTGCAATCGTCATTATTATTGGGAATAAGTGATGGGCCATGTCGCAATGAGGACGTTGCGAATATAAGTGGGGGAGGTTGTAACACCTATATCGCAAAATATAGTGCCACATCTAAAACTCACGAAGTGTGTATAAGTGATGGGGGTTACTACTTGGAATCTTGGACTTAAGCATTTTGGGTGGTTGTCAATGGGTCCAATTTGGATCTGAACCCAACAAGTTGCCAGGGTTAGTTTTCCTCCATAACGGACCAGGAACCTAAGACTCGAACGTTAAAATGGTATCAGAGTGGTTGCCCTTTGATAGTGGAAAGGGCCACCCGAGAGGTGGAGCCACCCCTATGAAGAGATAGGAGGAAATGGCTACCCATAATGTGCAACAACCACTGTCACTGGGAATAAGTGATGGGCTATGTCACAACGAAGACATTGCGAATATAAGTAGGAGAGGTTGTAACACTTATACCCCCAAATAAAGTCCCACATCTAAAATTCACAAATGTGTGCGAGTGAGTGATAAGTGGTGTGGATTACTACTTGACAACTTGGACTTAAGCATTTTGCGTGGTTGCCAATGGGTCCATTTGAACTTGAGTTCAACATATTGTCATGATCAGTTTTTCTCGATAACGGACCAGAGACCTATGCTCGGGACATTTCACATGATGCACGCTAATAAGTCAATCGATGCTCGAAGCGCTTCACCACTGGTATCTATTCTACATGCCTGAGTCGTCCACTAAACAGAGGGAGGCCAGATAACTGATTGGTGATACACCTCATTGAGACCAAAGAGGATCACAGAAGACATTACACCCCCCTCCGAAAGTCCAAACGGGACAAATACATATTTTACCTCATTGAGATCGAGACCCAATACCTCCTTATATCTTATTTTTATGCAGAATAAAACCCATGTGTTGCACCGGGAACTTTGGTTTTTTTGGGGTTTTAATGCGATAATGAAGGGAAATGAGTTGATTTAGATCATCATTCTTGGTTTAAAGAATGATAAACATTTTAAGGTGGCCTGAAAAAAAGTGGGGAATATAAATCCTAAACAATTCAAAGAGATTGACGAACATATTGTATTATAAATAAATCTAAAACACTTCAGAAGTTGTGACAAACACTACAACAAAATACCATTTTAGCGGCATTTTTACTAGCGACAAATAATGCAATTGTTGATTATTGTTAACTTTAACGGCAAATTAATTTTATTTGTCTCCAGATAAACATGTTATATGAAAAATAACTTTTCCGACAAAAAGATTTGTCGTCATATTTTTATAATTAGCGTCAATTTTTATAATTTGACGCTGTTGTAATATGTTATACGACAAATGAATTTAGCGACTTATATGATTTGTCCCTATTGTATGAATTGCTTTTCTGAACTACCATCTTACAAAAATTATTATTTTATATTACTTAAAAATAGGCAATGGATACAATTGAAGGAAATTATGATTTACAGTTGTAGTTTAACTTTGTACTGATTTATTTATTCTAATGGCTTCCTTATCGTTAATTTCTAAAACTTATAATATGTTAACTTATAATTATAAAATAGATTTTTTCATAACTAGTAGAAACTAAGTTTAATTGTGATTATTAGGTTGAACATTATATGAATTAAATATCCCCTTGAAATTGAAATACATCTGCGCATGATACATATTAGTAGATCTGTATATAGTTTGATTTAAACCATAACCATCAATGATTTTTCACGAAGAAGTTACACAAATAGTCGTATAGATATATATAGAATTGATGTGCTCTAACACATTAAATATAACTAATTTAGTGAGTATATAATAATACTACATTACTACTCATTATTCTCTTGATATATATGTTATCAGAAACATACGTATTTCATAATGCAATATATAATATATTGATCCTAATATTTATTGTATTTCATAATGTAATATATAATATATTGATCCTAATCATTATTGGCAATAGTTCTCAACAACGGTGAGGGAATTAGGAGTCTGAAAAAGAAAATCAAATCACATGCCAAAATATTTCAATACATGCCTTCTTTTTAAAGTCTCCTAATTCCCACGCGCGTGATTTGCTTTTCTTTTTTCGACTCCTAATTCCCACGCTGCAAAAATATTTCAGTACGTGCCTTCTTTTTAAAGCCTTGCTACCAGATCTTTCTTCCCCCAAATCCCAAAATCCAAAAGCGCCGCTCTTCCTTCCTTCTTCCCAGTACTGTACAAGAACCCTCTCCCGCATACCTGTTGCTGCTACGAACTGAATGCACGCAAGAAACCATCCATCGATATAGTCCTATCCCTACAACCACCCATCTCATCAATCAACCATCTCGTTGCAACTCTGCGGATTTTCCAGCAGGTGGTTCTTCGATCCACCAACGTGTGCAGACGACTCTCATCGAGGATCAATATAGTTACCGCCATTATTTTCCAGGTTTGATTGCATATTTATGTTCATACATGATGCGTTGTTTATTGGGTACAAATAAAAGCCCTTACACCATTACATGAAATATATTGAATACTGAATCAAATGGAGTTCTCTATAATTTGATATTTAGTTCATCTTTAGAAATTTTTTTATTGCAAAGTCGAACATGACCAATTTCTTGGTAAGAAATAGTTCATAAAATTGTTATACATAGAAAAAAATCAATATAGGTTGAAATAATTCTGATAGTTTACATTTTTCATGTCAATGTATGGTTTCATTTGTTGGCTCCTTATAGTTTGTATTTTTTTTGCATTTATGTCCTCTATGTTGGTTTATTTTTCATTCTTTTTTTCAAGTTGTTCTAGTTACCTTGTGGGTTAGGAAGGATATGTAAAAGACACAAATATTAAAAAATTTCTTATCAAAATAGTTTATATTCTAGTTATTTAATTCAATTAAAGTTAATGTTATTTGTTTTTTTATGAAACTATATACTATTTTATTATAACTAGCACCTGCTTGTCATATCATACATGAATTCACCATTTGATTGTTGAAAGTCATTACATATAACCATAGACATATGAGCCCTTAATATGAAAGAAACATTAGATACGGATAT
This sequence comes from Ottelia alismoides, assembly GCA_037367405.1. NCBI lineage: Eukaryota > Viridiplantae > Streptophyta > Magnoliopsida > Alismatales > Hydrocharitaceae > Ottelia > Ottelia alismoides. The sequence goes on from JAZKJV010008163.1 coordinate 290,183, forward strand.
TAGATATGGACTAGAGATATTTGGACTCAAGTCAAAATAGATAATGGATTCTACCTCTTTAACTTGTTTGACATTGAAACTATGCTTTGAGCTAAATTCACAACGTATAAGAATCATCTGGACCGTAAATTATGTGTACTTAATTATGTATATAGTTGTATGGAGCGATATTGATCCATCCTTTTATAGAAACCTATAATTTATGTTTTTTAATTCATATAGTAAATTGCATTTGCAGGTTGTAAACATCTACACATTAATTATAGATGGATAAAAGTTGGATATATGAAGATAGGTCAACTAATCAATACCTTTTTGGGGTTAAAAATTTTCTTGACTTTGCATTTCATAACAAGTCCAAGGATTGGACCATTGTTTGCCCTTGTCGAGGTTGTGCAAATACAACCCGTGTCAATCGTGAAACTGCATTAGAATATTTACTATGGAAAGGATTTCTTAAAGGTTATACTCAGTAGATTTATCATGGTGAAGATCCTATAGAAGTTCATGAAGAGGAGACCTATTGTGATGATGAAGAAAATCAAGATAACATCCATGATATGTTACATGAGGCCTTTGCTTTTCATGATTATCAAGGTGAACAATCTCATATGGAAAGGGAGTCAACACATCCTTTTCGTGGTGATGTCACTACATTCTTTGAGCTATTAGCAGACGCAAAGCAAGATTTATACCCTGGTTGCAAGAAATTCACGAAATTATCATTTCTTATTCATCTTTATCATATTAAATATCTTTCGGGATGGTCAAACAAATCATTTACTATGCTTCTCGAGTTATTGAAAGATGCACTTCCAGAAGGAGAGACACTTCCGGAATCATTTTACCAAACAAAGAAGGTTATATCAAAACTTGGACTTGACTATGAAAAAATTGATATATGTCCGAAGAAATGCATGATCTACTGGAAGGATAAGGCAAATGATACAACATGTTATTTATGTGGCTCCTCAAGATGGAAAGGACCTCCATCTTCAACAGAAGATGATGACTTAGATCAAGAAAAAAAGTTCCATCTCAAGTTATGTGGTATTTTCCACTAAACCTAGGTTGCAAAGATTATTTATGTCATCTAAAACATCTTCTTTAATGAGGTGGCATGTAGAGGGTCGAATAAAAGATGCTATTCTTAGACATCCGGCAGATTCTCCAGCATGGAAGACATTTGACACCAAACACCCTCAATTCTCTTCTGAACCACGTAATATCTGTCTTGGTTTTGCTGCTGATGGGTTCAACCCTTTTAGGACAATGACTACTCAACACAACACTTGGCCTATTATCTTGATTCCTTACAATTTGCCCCCATGGCTATGCATGAAGCAACCAAATTTTATATTATCAACAATTATACCTGGTCCTTCTAGTCCAAAAGCACATATAGATGTCTTTCTATAACCATTGGTTGAAGAGTTAAAAGAATTGTGGGAGATTGGTGTTCCAACATATGATGCAGATAGAAAGGATATATTTCAGTTACACGCTGCAATATTATGGACCATAAATGTTTTTCCTGCATATGCTGATATTTCAGGTTGGAGTACAAAAGGATATTTGGCATGTCCTACATGTAATAAGGATACCGACTCATCATATTTACATTATAGCAGGAAGGTATGTTATATGGGTCATCGTCGTTTTCTTGATATGGATCATCAATTCCGAAAGCAAGCTAAAGCTTTTAACGGACAACAGATATGAGATGTTCACCAAAAAGCCTCTCGAATTCAATGATAATGTCACAGCTAGATAAAGTTCCTAGTATAATTGGAATAAATCCTAAAAACAAATGCAAGTATGATCCTAATTGGACAAAGAAAAGTATACTCTTTGATCTACCCTACTGGGGTGAGAACTTAGTCCGTCATAATTTTGATGTTATGCATATAGAAAAGAATGTTCGTGACAATATATTGGGAACTTTGTTGGAATTAGACCGAAAAAATAAAGATTGCATGAAGAGTCGTTTGGATCTGCAAAGATTGAACATAAGGCCTGCGTTGCATCCAATATCACTCGGAAACAAGACCATCCTCCCTCCATCATCTTTTACATTAAATAGGGAGAAAAAATCTCATATGTGCAAGCTGCTTAAAGAATTGAAGACTCCAGATGGATTTGCATCAAATATATCTAGATGTGTAAATCTTTCAGAGTGCAAGCTTTCCGGTTTGAAAAGTCATGATTGTCATATATTAATGCATCAACTACTCCCAATAGCATTGAAGGTTAGCATTAAAAATAAGAGTTTGAGAGCTGTGTTGATAAGGTTTTGTAATTACTTTCAAGGTGTGTGCTCAAAAGAGATTCATCCAGACTATCTTGAGAAATTAGAAGAGAACATTGCAGTAGTGATGTGTCAAATGGAAAAAATATTCCCACCATCTTTTTTTGATATTATGGTACATTTGCCTATGCACTTGGCAACTGAGGTAAAAAAAGCAGGACCCGTTCAATATCGATGGATGTACCCCATTGAAATGTAATTAAGTTTCAAATTCTTGTATTTTTTGTAGTAAATATCTAAATAAATTCTAATCAATTAGTATTTAGGTATCTTTTATCTTTGAAAAGGTATGTACGTAACAAGAATCGCCCAGAAGGTTCTATTGCTGAAGGATACATTGCAGATGAATGCTTGACTTTTTGTTCGAGATATTTGTCGGGGGTTGAATCAAGATTCATGTCAAGGAATTCCAAAGATATATATCTAGAGATGGAAATTGGATTCTCTATATTTTCACAATCTGGACATGCAATAGGAAAGAAGATTGCTAAATTACTTGATTCCACTATGAAAATGCAAGCTCACCGATATATCTTATCAAATTGTGATGATGTTCTTTCATTTAAGGAGTAAGACTAATTTACTATACACATCATTTGATCCTATCTTTGAACCACTATTACTATACTTATGTTAATTAATTTCTTGGTGTATGCAGAGAATATTATAAAATATTAAAGGACAAACATCCTCGATTATCAGAAAAGGAACTAAGTAACTTGTAGAGTAGAACCTTTGCTAATTGGTTCAAGACACATGTATGTTTTTCCCTAAGTTTACGTATATCATTTGATTATCTAATATGTGGATTTCACATTTAGGAAGTTTTTATTTCACTCTTCAGATTGAAGAAAAGACAAAAACCAAGTGCGTGACAAATGCTCTTAAGGCTATATCTCAAGGTCTTCATGAAATAGGGATTTATTACAATGGATACATGATTAATGGATTTAGATTCCATACAAAACGTCGTGAGATAAACAGAAAAACCCAAAATAGTGGTGTTGTAGTTACTTCGGAAATAGATAACTTTCCAAGAAAACATTCAGAAAAAGATGAGATTCTTTACTATGGAGTCATTACAGATATAATTGAAGTGAACTACTATGAAAACCTTAAGATAGTTTTATTCAAATGTAAATGGATTGCTTCTTCCACTGTTGAGAAAGATAGTGATGGAATAATTTCAGTTAATATGGCACGCTTAGGATATAAAAATGATCCTTTTATATTGGCATCTCAAGCACGACAAGTATTTTACATTTAAGATCCGACACGCAAGAATTGGTACATTGTGGTTCAAACAAGGCCTAGAGACTTATTTGATATAGAAGACAAAGAGCTAAGTTCATACACTGAAAACATCTTAGAAACTTATTTTAGTGTTAGCATGCATGCCAATACGACGGATTTGAATTTTGATTGTGATGAATTTGAATTGATTCGATCGGACATGGATGGTATTACTTTTAATGATGATAGTTGGAAACAACATGTGAATGACATTAGCATGGAAGATATTGCTCAGTTTGATTTAGAAGATGAAGATTAATTGAAATGTATAGGTTCGTATATACATAAAGGTTCTCTATTATAACATCATTTGATTATATTTTTTTACAAATTCTCACTTACTTATATTTTACAGGATGTTTAAGCAATCTTGGGCACAAAAAAGCAAAAACAAAATGACAAATAAGAAGTCACTAGATCATGTTGACTCTGCAGTTGTTATTCCTACTGGACACCAATCAAAGAAAATTCTAGAAGTTCTGAAGCAACCACGAAAAGTTATTCCAAGCACTGATTACATTCCAAATCCCTCATCATTGGATCCAAAAAGGAAGCATGTTGTGAGAGATGATTGCCTAAAACGAAGAAAACTCGAATACATAAAGCAACCCATGAGGTCTGATTCGCGTACTATGCAAGAATTACATGATCTCTCTACAAGTAGTTCAAAATCAGAAGTTGGAGATAATTGGTGAAAGTGCCGATCAAAATGATATTGAAACAAGTAAGTTTCTTTTATATATTTACATCTACAAATTTTCGAAATTTATTCAATAAATTTACAACATGTTAAACATGCAGATCACATAACAAAGACAAGACGAGGACATACAATATGCATGAAGTTATGGAATACTAAAGACGGCAATAAGATTTTTGTTGCGATGAATGATATGTACCAAGCAATTGGGGAAAGCCAAAACTTATTGAAAAGCTTTTGTGGAACCATTGCACGTAATTCGGATTTGGCACCATTAACTACAAAGATTGGAGAAAAATGCCACAAACCTATAAAGAAAAAATGATGGACTTTGTTGAGGTAATTTTTAAACTTTCACTGTTTGTTTTTATCATTGCCTAGATACTCATTGCATATATTTACCAATAATGCAGAGTAAGTTTCAATATAATGAAAAGCTACGACCATGGATAATAAATAGTATTGCCAAAAAGTGGAGAGAGTTCAAAAATAATCTCAAGATAAAATTTTACCGACCTATGTTATCCATGGAAGAATGTATAGAAAATCGTGATTCTCGAGTTTGCAAAGAACAATGGAAAGTTCTTAATGAGTATTGGGATTCTGAAGAAGCAAAGGTAATTTAACTTATGCATTTTTTGCATGTTACTATTATTTTACAAATATATTGATAAATGTTGATGTTTGAGAAGAAACGTTCTACGACAAATAAAGAGAACAGGAGGAAAGTTGGAGGTTTATCATACAACTGGAACAAAGAGCTTTGCCTGCATAAAAGATGAAGTATGTTTTTTTCCTTTATGATTTTGCTATAATCATCACTCAATTTATTTTTATATGATTTGTGCTTACATTTTTATTTTTTTCAGATGGAAAAAAGAAAAGAAAGGGCCAATAAGCAAAGTAGATTTGTTCTTGAAATGTCACAAAAAAATAAAAAATGATGGAACCTCCATTAATGAGAAAACAACAACAATAATTGTAAGTGAAACATAATCATACAAAAATATTATATGATATTAATATATGCATATATCTAACTTTCATTAGTTTTGTAGAATAAATTTAATGAAGCAATTGGACAAATGGATGGTACTGAAGATTCTTCACATGTTGATCAAGTTTATGACAATATAGTTGGGAAACAAAACCAAAGGCATGTTCATGGGTATGGCTTACTTCCATCACGCTTTACTATGATGAAGGAGATGGACCTTAAAGAACAAGAACAAGGAAAAGAGTGGCAGACACAAGTGGAGGCACACTTTAAGGAAGAGATTGACAAATTGAGGGAAGACCAACGTAAGTTCCAAGAACAACTATTGCAATCAATGGATAGATCGCAGGTACAACTATCTCCCTCATTAGTTTATTCTGAGGTAAGCAATTTTTTATTAAATCAAATAAATATATTCTGTAAATTAAAAGCCTAATATTTTATATTTAGGAAATACAAAGAAAAAAAAGTCAAGAGAATGATATTTGTTTAAAAATGATAAGGGAGCAGCATAAGAATATAGTGCAACATGACTTTGCTGAAGGCCAGGTAAATTAATAACGATTTGTACATTCTAGTAATCATGTTTATTTGGAATTTCTATTTATGCATAATTATTTGGTTAAATATTACAGGAGGTTTTCTTGTTAAGCGTGGATGACATCGATGAGAAAGTTGGATTAGGTAGGGTACACACTATGGATCCTACTATAGCCATCGGAGGTATTAAGATTGGCAGGAAGTTTGTTGGAGTTTATATTGAAGTTGCTAGTAAGGAAGATGAAGCTCTAGTTAGACCCTTTGGTAAATATGAAATATTAAGAGATGTTGTAGGAGTGGTTATTGCTTGGCCAAGGAAGTTCCTCACATTAAGGTATGGTACGACATTACATATCAAATGTCTTCTATTATTTAAAAAATCATTTGGCTTACTAAGTTTATAAATTTTGCAGGGTGCCTTCTAGATGTTGACTGAAGATGGATTGAGTTTAATGCCGCCATTCGTTATGTATTTCCTAGATTGTAGTTGCAAATGTTTCTTATGCTATGTTGGATAGTTGTAATTCTAGATTACATTGAACAATGTCACCTATTATAATAAAGGATGCTTTTTATAAATCTTTTTTATGTGATTGTTGTTTTGTCATTGTTATTATGTGTATTAATTTCATCAACATTACTAATAATGAAAATTAAATATATACAATAAATATATGTGCATTAATAATATATAAAAATAAATACGACATTGGAGCATGTTTAGTCAATTCAGTCAATATCTTCAAAATCCTATGGATCTATAAAAGGCTACATACAATATGCACGTAAAGTCATTAACGATTGCATTCAATAACAAAGTTGTCCCAAAGTATTGTAATTGACAAGGTTTACAGAAAATGTGTTGTTATGCATTACATAATTTATGAGTATTAGATATCAACAAAAATGTTCGCCATTATACACATCTACAAATAGTTGTGGTAATAATAATGTGGATATAAATAAACATATGTTGATTAATCAGGGTTTAAAAAACCGGACCGGATCGGCCGGTCGGACCGGTTGGACCGGGAACCGGCCCCGACCCGGTCGATTTGGCCGGTTTTAGATAATTAATTTTTTTAAAAAAAGAAAATAAAAAACCGGGTCAGACCGGTGGTTGAACCGGGTTGACCCGAACGGTTGGACCGGGTTGACCCGGATTGACCCGGATTTGATGGTTTAGGGTATTTTTAAAAAATAAAGGTTTAAATAATGAAATAATAGGTTTTTTTATCACTTGTACCCTTCTTAAATTCTACAATTTCAGTTACATCCCTCTCTTTTTTGGAATATAACTTGTGCCACTAATTTCTTGGGGTAATTTTCTAAAAGCAACTATAAATAAATTATTACAATATTATATTCATATATTATGCTAGAAAATGTGACTACCTTTTGTAGAGTTTTATTCGAAATAGACAGTCAATTTTTTATGTTGAAAGATTTGATATTTTAAATGATTATTTCACTGATATATAAATACATATTTACATATATCTATCCGGTTTTATCGGTTCGAAAAACCGGTTCGACCTGTCGGACTAGTAAATTAAGGTCGGTCTGATTTTTTCCGAGTCGACATGAATGATGACATCATGCTGATATCATCACCGGTCCGACCGGTTTGGACCGATGGTCCGACCCGGTTGGACCAAACCGAAGACTAACCGGTTCAATATCCGGTCCGATTTTTAAAACCTTGTGATTAATGATAAAATTGATTATCCATAAATCAATTATTTAAAGATATTTTAGTGTCAATTAAATTGTTCACAAAATTTAATATACATCACCGACACTTCTAGCCACAAATATATTATCGCTAATATGGTTGATATACCGACAAATGATTGGAAAATGTAATCGTCTCTAAATATCATGGTATACCGACAAATGATTGGCAAATGTAATCGTCTCTAAATACCATGTTATACCGACAAATGATTGGCAAATGTAATCGTCTCTAAATACCATGTTATACCGACGAAACAATCGACAACCAAAAGTGTCACTAAAATGATCTTAATACCGACGAAAGCATAAATGTCGCTAAGCTTTAGCGACGCCATTTTTTGCGACAATTCACCGACAATTTCAAGATATGTCGGTATAACAAATTAGAGACAAATAATCATCCTATAGAGACGAATGATGATCGTCTCTAATGACTATTTTTGTTGTAGTGAAATATCTTGTATTACAACAGATTACGTAGATAGAAATGTCATTTTATAGCAAGTGCGTCCCACATCGTGCAAATGTAAATGCTTTCTTGATGGCTACAATATAATAACATTAATGACTAAACACAAGAGTTTTACATGAAAAGTTTGGTTGATTTTACGATGCATAACACATATAAAGCTGGGCAAAATATGATTGTGTCTGTAAAATATTTACACATGTTCTTTTTATAACAAAAAATATCAAAGCCTGCTAATCCAACCAAACAAAATTGGGCAAAGTCTCCTCATCTATACAATATTTACATAAATTTTTTTAACAACAAAAAAATTAAAACATGATAATTAAGCTCATATGTACTTGTTAGGAAGTAGTTGTCAAAAAATGTTGTATATCCTATATGGATACGTGTGAAGTCCTAAGCATTGTAAACATGAAATGAGTAAGAAACATAGCAAGTATTAAATTGCCCTTGTAAAAAATGATCATATGAGTGTAGAAAGCGACAAAATGATACATACAAAGATGTTGTCAAGTACCCAATGTTAATCTCTTGAACTGAAGTAGCAGTGAAATCTTTCTATGAACAAATTTGTAGTTTTTCTTTGTTACTCTTACATAAAATATATCTTTTCCATAAATGTTTATTGACAAGGTGCCCCAACAGTTACAATGCATCTTCATACATATATATTTCATATAAGAAGTAACATTGTTATTAAGAACTTTGTAATTAAAGACATGTATTAATTTTACCTATTGTAAAAAACATTAAATGTTTACCTTGATAAGTAATTCTTGAAGTTGAGGCATAACACCGTCGTGGTTCCGACAGTGAATTAAAAGGAAGTTTAGGTTTTAAGATTTTAAAAGAGAGTACGAGAAGATCAAGTAACCCTCGTTTTTTGATCGTTGAATACCTCCATTGCAATCCTTTCCTAATGTGTCAGCATTAAAAACGATACCTAACATGCGTCAGAGGAAGCACAGGGATATGGCGTCTCCAGAAAATTTCCACCGTAGCACATGATTAGAAGACCCTATTTACATTGGAATAAAACAAACAAAATATCAACAAACTACTCTTATGGAGTAATGATAGCTACTATATAATCGAATATATATCTAAACAAAATATTGGCAATATGCATAAAAATAATGCTACAGAGCCGTGAATAATCGCATGTCCACAGCCCTAATATATTGTATGATTTGAATGGAAGAAGAAAAAAAATCTAGTGGTACTCCCCCATTTCCCCTTCCATTTTGTCAGAAACCACCAAAGCATCTTAAATAACTAAACTAATATCCACCTATCTTTCAACCAATATCAGTATTCAATTAATGTTATAAACTATTTCCATCTTCCTTCATCAATAGTATTTTTATTAGCCCCGCGTCCCCACCATGCAACCCAATTATTTTCTCCATCATTGGATGTTATTTCCTTTTAATTTCCTCCAAGATAGAACGACCAACCACGTTGGACTAAATCAGCGTTGTCTCGTTTTCTCTGTATACAACACGTATGTTTTATTTAAGTGGGAGGAGCCCACCTGCATATCATTCTACATGAATCCTCTGCCCACGAGAATTTCATTGCATTATGCCTAAGCACAAGCAAGGTTTTAAAAATTGGATCGGATGTTAAACCAATAATTCTTCACTTTAGTTTGATTGGGTTGAACCGTCTGTTCAAAATTGGTTGGATCAGTAATGATGTCAGCATGACATCATCATTCCTATCAACCCACAAAAAATTAGATCAGACTTAATTTACTAGTTGAAACAATCAAAATCGATTTTTTGAACTGAGAATACCTGATATAATATACACATATATGTACATGTTGATAATCTGTTCAAATTTAGTGAATTAAGTTGAATGATAACAAAGTAAACAACATAATAAAATAGTAATTTAGTACAATAGCAACAATAATCATAATGAAAATTGCAGTTTAAATCATTACATGATACATGCCTATGATTTGTCAAATTGATGGACAATCTACTAAAATGATCAAACCATATCAACTATAAGGTATATTTGTCCGAAGTCCAACCATGTGTAGGTCGGATGGGATGAGCAGGTAGGTGCCCATTCGACAATGTATACATCATGATGATAATAAAATTTCTTGTATTTTTATGCATTTTGTTAATGAAGATCGAAGCTAATATTTAAAGGGATTTTGACACCCATAACCCTGAGTAATTTCGCAATAACATTCATAACCCTGTATAATCACAAATTACATGAGAAACCCCGAGTAATGCTTAACTCTTACATGACATAACCCTATGTTATGTTCCGTTGATATTCCGTTATATTTGACAGTTTCTGTTAAAAGAAGACAAAATTACCCCTAATTATCATTCTTATATACAAATTATGCCATCACTCTCTCCATCACTTTGGAGGAACTGGTGACCATCACACGCAAGAGCCTCCGCGGCAGGCCGTCCGCACTACTCCCCTGCCTGTAGCTCCCTCCCGGACCTTGCCTGCTACCCCTCGAACAACCCGAACCGCCGCGACCCTGGGTCCCTGCAAGCAACCCCACCCCGCCTGCAACCGCCACCCCCCTCTGATGCCTGCAACCATCGCGTCCTCTGCAAGCCCCCCTCGCCACACCTCTGTACGACACCCCTCTGCCGCAATGCTGCAACTCCCCCCCCGCCGCAACTCTGCATCTCCCCCCTTCCCCCGCTCCACACCTCTACACGACACCCTGATGAATCTTCATTTCATCACCTTTATTCTATAAATTTGGCCTTAAAAACCCCAGCAAATGCATGAAAATAACATCAATTTGTACATAATAGCATTCATTATTTATTGTATTTATTGTACATAAAATAAGGTTTTTAATGCCAAAATTATAGAATAAAGAGAATAAAAGAAAAAGGAATAAAATGTTGCAAATATTTTATGACCCTAACCCTTAGACCAAGTCCAGAATGGAATTGGTCGACAAGGAATAAGTAGGGGGAGATAAGGGCCAAAAATGCAATAAATACCTCATTTATTTATTCATACAATTATGCATTTTGACACCTATTTTGTGTATAAGTGTTTATTCATCAAATGAAGAAACTTTGTACATAAAAGTTGTAGATAATAATGTAAATACAAATACAAAATTGAGTTTGTACAAAAAGGATACACAGTGTACATTTTATACACAGAATAAAAAGCCAGAACCTCAACTTTACATACCCATATCTTGCAATTAAAAACTCAAAATCAACCAAAATCACCTTTAATTGTATATAGCTTTTAAAGAACTATTTTATAAAATTGGTTTCATATTTTTTGGTGTTCATCTGTGAAAAGTTAGGTTTTGGGCCCCTATTGTACATAATACCGATTAAAATATTCAGTTTATTCATTACCTATTATTTTTACAAATTCATATTTTTATAAATTTATATACATTATTTATAACATATGTGTACATTAAAACTAGAATTAAACCAAGAAGAAAGGTGCAAATAAATTTATCTTAAAACATAGGTAAAACACCTATACCTATACCTATGCAAATCACATCCTTATTTAGTTAAATATGCAAATAAACTCATAAAAATCAAATAAAAATATATTTGCACTCACAAAAATAAGTTATATATAAATATATAAATAAAATAACAAAATAATAAAATAATATATACAATACAAAAATAAAAATGCACCAAACATAGATGAATCTACCTATAAATACACTCATAAAAATTAACTAATAATAAACAAAGCCAAAAAATAAATAAAAATCGTATTAAAATACTACACAAAATAATAAACATTTTTTATTTTATACTCGAAAAATAATAAAATCATTTACTATTTTAAATTAATTATTTTTGAATAAAATCCTCTGTTTTATCTTCTAGCGGCTGACGCGGACCAATAGGAGCGCTGCCTTCGCTGACCTCTGGTCAACAACCCATCTCAGCCTCCGCCCGTCAAATCCGTCTGTGAGCCCGTCTTCTCCCTTTTTTCGCGAGCGTCTCGTCCATCGATCGCGCTCGCTTCCTTCGCAAGAAATCATCCCTAATGATCACTGATGTCTGCCGATATCTTAGATCAATGAGTTGCTCAATAGATTCATCAATAAACTCCGGTCAATAAGGGCGCCTGCAATGTTTATAAATAAAGAGCTCCGACCTCCTCCTCAAATTTGGCCACTTTAAATCCCCCTAAAAGCCTCGACTCGGTTCCTGGACGAACCCTTGGGGTAGGGAGGAGCGTCCCAGCGACTTGAATCGACCGAAGGAGGGGATAATTTTGTCGCGGTGGAGCTCCGGCGTCCGTCCTGCTCCCTGGAGGCCCCCAGGTATAAGAGTTGTTCTTTCGTGTTCTTTAGGTAGATTTTACTTTGAACTTTTAATTCCTCCTTTAATTCAGCCTTTAGATCAGTAGTGTAGCCTAGTTTAGTTAAATCAAAGTTCGCCGGAGCGGACTGTTATCGACCGCTCTCGACCACCTCGTTCAACCCATTTTGTTTCCCATCGCCTTCTCCATCTCCCGATCACATCTGTTCCACCGAAGACCTCCGGTCTTCGCGAATCAGAGCTCCACCTCCACCGTTCGTCAGAGCTCCTCCGCCTCACCTCACAGTGCATCAGAGCTTCAATACCCAGGGTCGAGGAGAAAGCCCTTGTCCCCCTTGTTCTTCTTATGCAGGTACCACGAAGAGAAGAGCCCTCTTGGACTCGATTTGAACCAGGAAGAGGTTCCTGGAGGTCCCCAGCTTCCCCGACCTCGCCTGACCTCCTCGGACCTCCAGGAGCCACGCTGAGACCATCATTCGACGCGGGGCACTGTCAGCAACGAGCAGGCACCTTAGACGGGAAGGAGAAGCCCGGAGGAGCCCGTAGTTCACGATCGAAGCTCGCCTCGCGCGATCTTCTTCTTTGTTCTTCCAGGGGACTCCTCTGTCGTCTGATCAGGAAGGAGCCCCCCAGATTGCACCAGATCCGTCCGATGAAGCCCTGCCTCGACCGTCCGATTAGCTCGGCTGATCTAATCTCAAGCCATCATCGACGAAGCGGTATCGACCGTTGGATGCGCGACGTGTGTCCAAGTGAAATCATCATCGCCGTCCACCAGCGCGCACTTATGGGGTAAATTGCAGAACTTTCCCCCGCTTTTTGTATTTACTGTTTACTACTGTAAATAAAAGTTGAAGTTTAAAATAATGTGGATATTTTGCATGGACCCCCCTGTATGTCTTTGAAGTTACCTTTAGGTCCAGTCCACGTCACCTCATGTGTCGTCCCTCGTGAGGTGGTTAAATTGCACAAGACCCCATGTATGTTTGTATATTTATCTTCAGTCCATAAAATAAAATTTCAAGTGTATTTTTTTTGTGAAAAATTGCAACCAAGACCTTGAGCTTTCTGAAATTACATTTTGGTCCCTGTGGGTGCGGATCACGTGTAGTCACACGTAAATGGTCAAATTGCAAGGGAGCCCTAGCGGGTTTGCTTATTTCATTTTAGTACTTAAAATTGCAGACAACGTTGATACTTTCTGGTGTTTTTGCACTGTGACCCCTGTATTTATTTTTATTTGCAGAAATACCCCCGCCAGGTAGCTTTTAATTTTATTTCTCTCTTGTATTTATTATAAATAGCAATATAGCTCCAAAAATCATGAAATTTTTAGGGTTGTTGCCTGATACAGTGTTCTTTCACGCATGCATTTTTATTTTTGATTTTATGCAACTGACCTATTTTTAAACATTAAAATGGAGCCTAATCAATCCCTCGCTAAATCTAAAAATACCAAAAAAATTATAAAATGTTTTTGAAAAATTACAAATAATTATATATGGTATATTTATATATATATTGAGTCCAGAAATTGAAAAACCTTAAAAATAAGAAAAAGAAAATATAAAAATTTCAAGAAGCTCCAAAATACTAAAAAAATATAAAAACCCTTCAAAATTACCAAAATATGTTTTCATATCTTATAATTATGTATATATTATTATTTACGTATTAAAATTAATTTGGATAATTTTAAGACTTATTTTATAATTTTAAAACCCAAATTATTTTCGGCCTATATATTTAGTCCCCTATTAGGGACATTTTTGGAATTAAAAACAAATAAAAATTAGAAAAATCCCAGAAAAATAACAAAAAATTAGAAAAATATAAAAAGCCCAAAAATATTATATCTAATATAATTTGAGTACTTATATATTTGTACATCTCTCTTTCTTCTCTTATATATATCTTTATATATCTATATAAAATATGTCTATATTATATAATTCGAAATATAAAAAGCAAATACAAAAAAAGATAGAAAATATAAAAACAAAATAAAAATCATAAAAACAAAAAAATATAATATATATATATATATTCATATTCAAAAACCCACAAAAAAATAGGAACTCTTTAAGAATGACCTGGATGTATATAAATACCGACAGACTACTCATTTTTTTTGCTCTTTGTGGTTCGATCTCTACATGCTTACACACTATGCATTTTTATGGTAGAGTTAATAAATGTTAATTCACGGTTTTGGGACTTAATTGGCTTATCTTTGAAGTGGGTTAATTTCTATATAACGAGGGTTTTGTGCGCGGTCGCCTCAGCGACACGATCGTCCCCGTCTTGTGCGGGGTGTATTTTAACCCTCGCAAAATCTGCATTATCACACCCCTCCCCCCGCTGCAATGCTGCAACTCCCCCCTCCTGCCGCAACTCTACAACTCCCCCCTTCCCCCGTGCCGCACCTCCACACGACCCCCTGTCGCAGCTCTGCAACCCCACCCTTGAACCTGCCCGTCGTCGCACCTCTGCAACCCCCTCCCCCCTACTGCACCTATGCAAGGCTCCCTCGCCGTGACCCCCCACCTCGGTCGAGACCACCTGCACCCCCTACCCCCACTACACCTCTGCAAGGCTCCCTCGCCATGACCCCCCACCTCGGTCGACGCCCCCTGCACCCCCTTCCCCCCAGTGCACGTCTGCAAGGATCCTTCGTCGCGACCCCCTACCTCGGTCGATGCCCCCACTACGGCCCCCTCCCCCCGCTGCACCTCTACAAGGCTCCCTTGTTGCAACACCTCACCTCGGTCAATGACCCCTCCCCCCCGGGGGTCCCAGCAACTCTGCAACTCCAGTCCCTGCAAACTCCTTCCGCACCTCTTCTCCCCCCACCGTCATCGCAACTATGCATCATCCCTGCAAGCTCCCCGTATCCGTACAGTCCCTGCAAGCTCCCCACATCCGCACGACCCTGCAAGTTCCCCCCTCACTCGAACCTCGCCAGCCCCCCGCACGGCCAATCACCCTTTCTGTCGCGTCAACGTGAAGCCCGTTAGGTTGCAGGTGCTATCTCAAAAGAAGATGGGATAAATTTTTTTATTTAATGTAATCTCAACCGTTAGATTGTTGAGTAGTTAGATTAACTCAATATCTGGTTGAGTTAACGAAGTAAAGTAACGGAAGGTTATAGGTGTAAGACGGCACACTTATTGAGGGTCATGAATGTATTTCGTGATTATACATGGTTATGAATGTTGTTGCGAAACTACTCATGGTTATGGGTGTAAAAAACCCATATTTAAACCAGTATTCTTCGTCTTGTCAAATGACATTTAAAAATCTAGTAAATCTCATAGTCTTAAAGCACTATTGATTGCTAGTTTTGTTATGCCTAGTTGCCAATAGTCCATAACCATAGTTAATCAAAATTACCAAACCCGTCCAATTTAGGTCAACCCGGCAAGTCCAACCAATCTAACACCAAACGGACCCGATTTAATATTATTTTTAAAAAAACATTTACATGAAACAGAATGAGCCCATCAGGCCAGGGCTAGTTCTCGGTCCACCCAGTAGGACCAAAGTTCTAGTTTTTTAAACCATGAGCACCAGTGAAGCATGTGACTCTTTCTTCTTCTAGCATCGAAATGCATGCATTTCTATGCATCTCCCAACCATAACAGCTTGCCGATGATCTTCTTTCTCCAACGCTTGTTGCTCCACATCATTTGCCTCCTTCAATGGTCGATTATCATCCTTTAAAATGCGAGGCATGTAAAAAAAAACCCCTCGCTAAAGCTTCTAGCTCCAATAATGATAAGGACCATCCATCAGGGAGCTTCGGTTCCATCTCCAAACGCAAACCTCGAAGATACCCCATCATGTCACCCTATTCTCGTTTATTCCTCTGAAGATAGTTGCATCATCAAATTTACTCCATTATGAATATATATTCATCGACCTTATCGATCATTCTTGTTTAATCCCCTCAATAAATCACCAAATAAAGCCCCTAATAAGCTAAAATAAACAATGCAAACTTGTACATAGATTATTTAATGTGAACTAATTACTCAATAAATTCCTAATCCTTCTCTTATATATAGTGCATATATTATACATATTTTGTTACTTTTATTCTTATGAAAATTTCTAAAAAAATAAATTAAATGGTGTATATACTTGTACATAAATAGAGTCCTTATTTAAGACAAAAAAATACAAAAATCACTAAGGGGTATACAATACACATTAGATACCAACCAAAAAAAAGTTTGTACAAACGAGGTCATTTATTTTTTTGCCCTTCATGAATGTTGTAGATCTCATTGAACAAACACTTTCATGTTAAATAAATTTTTCATTTGAGTTCAATTATTATTTCTTTTTATTTTAATTTCTTATTTTATAAATTTTCTATTTGGCCACGTGGCTGTGTCTGAGCCAACAACCTACCACTTCTCTTCTTTCACTCATATCTCGTCCCTCATCTATTGGATCTTTCGATTCAACGATGCTCCTTATGGATCCCTACCACTCTGGATGCTCTTGGATCTCATTTAATTCAATGGTGCAAAACTTCCCTCGTCCCGCTGACGAGGAGTGTTCTTTGCCCTCCATCGCATGCTAATCCAATGATTGCACACTCTTCTTCCTCATTCAGCACCCCACTCTCCCACGATCTCTTGTGTGATGCCCTTGTCTTCTCCCTTTCCCCCCTCAACCTCCATGCATCCTCATGCCAACCTGAGATGACTAGTGGTTGCCCCAGTTGTGCCTCTCCTTCACCAACTGCTTCATGAGTCCCCAATACCTCAACACAGTTTTCCTACTCACTCAGAAACCACTAATCCACTCGACATTGAACTACATAACCTCGTCGTCCCCCACCGTGCCCAATTAATCCACCATCACACGAGAACTACTTGAGCCCCCAGAGACCTCCAAGTGACAATTGAGGCCTTCCAAGTCAAGCGATGACATGTTCTTTTCTCTAGTGAGATCCATCGGACATCTCTACCACTATAGCATCACCTCTTTAGTGTTGTTCGAGCTCAGGCATTGTCGTGCCTTCGAGCAAAGGCTGAAGCATAGGTGCTCCAGCCCGTTAATAAATATGCATTTCATAGTCTTTATTCATTTATTTTAGCATAAAATCCCTTATAACATAGCTATAAATATCAATAATTTCATTCTTTTATTAACTCTAATTATTTGTAAATATTGAATATTTATCACTATTTTAGCCTAAAATAAATAAATAAAGAAAGAAAGAAAAAATAAAGAAAATAAGATATTGTATATATGAAATAGATACAGGTTGAATAAGAATGCAAGAGACGGTCAATACTTGACCTTATCAACAAAGAATAAAGTAGGGGGAGATAAGGCCTATTTACCAGAAAATCTAGAAAATCATCTTGTCACCTTTATATATTCATAACTTGTACAATATTACACATTCTTTCATTAATTTATTCATCACCATATCCTTTGTAAATAACCATTATTTATTCTTGAAATTTGTAAATAATATCATCTTATAAATAATAAAAAAATAATTTCCATAAAGACTTATATATTGTGTAAATAACATCATTGTTTAAAAGGCACAAAGTTCAAACTTTCAAGATTAATATCAGCCCCACCTGAACTCCGAATTCTTCAAACTCACTTTTGTTATAATCCAAATTAAATTGTCTTCAAAATGAAGTTGATTTCATAAAAATAAGAGTTAAGGTGTGAAATGTAGCCAACTGGGGTACTATTGTATATTATACATGTATACCATATGTATATTTTATATTTTATTATGCATAATTGTAAATATTTTATTTTTAGTTAATTGTAAATATTGAATTTAACTCATACAAAACACAAATAAAAATCACAAAATAAAAAATTAACAAAAATAAAATCATGTATATATTGTACATGTATCACCATATATATAATATTGTACTTATACTTATTTAATTAACCTAATAAAGTAATTATTAAAATTCAAATAAAAATACCATTAAAACCCTTTTAAAATACTGTAAATAAATAAAATATTAAATTATGCATATATATATATATGTATAAATAATAAATTTTAAATCAACACACTATATATGTATATATAGGTATGCATACCTACATTTAACACCTTGTATTTATTTTAGCCCTTCTATATACATTATTTAATTATTTAAAAATCACCAAAATTTAATTTAATTTATTATTAAAATTTTTCAATTATGTAATGAAATAAATTCATTTTTATTTTTAATTGAATTATTTAATGTTTTCTTGGAATCTTGTAATTTAGCCTATTTTGGTCCTATCCAATGCGCCTTCTGATTGGACGAACTGGGTTTGTTGACCATGGTCAACTTCGCATTCTCCCTTGATTCACGACATTTTGTTCGCCAACCGTTCTTCTCACATTTTTTCCACGCGTACCCTCCACTAACTGCTCCGGCTTCCTTCTCCATTCTTTACACCCTATCATTCATCTCACTCGCCAACACCTTGTCACTCAATCAGCCTTGATTTGCTCTCTTTTTAAATTTCAAATCTCGACGGTGCAATCCCTACACCCTCATTCATCTTCATTATGTTTTTGTTCCCTTCTTCTGGCTTCTCTACGCCCGAGTCTGATTGCTGGAGTTGAGTTGATGACAAGGCTTCAATCTCCACAATTGGGAGAGCACGAGGAGGTATGAGGATCATGATCCACTTACGTGGGTGGAGCTCTCTGCAGTATTCTGACTCTTTGCTAGACATAACAGTTCAAGGATGATCTCTACCTACTTTTCACCAGTAGGTAATCATAGGTATTTAGTTTTTTATTTTGCAATTTTATTTCACATTTAATTTCTATTGTAGGGTAAAAATCCGATCTTCGCTTTCAACCTGCGATCACCAGGTCGGAGGGATTCCAGACAAGATCGACCACCCTGACTCGACCAACATATTCACCTCATGTTTCTACATCCCTTCCATATTTAACCCCCCTTGGATCTCTTTTGATCTGAATATCGAGCTCCATCTAGTCGCCTCCACCAGAGCCCTCCATTCCCTCACCTTTCCTTAATTTTTTGCTTCTATAAATTTTCCAAAGCATATTCTTCGAGATCTTGTGTCATTACAGGAAGGGGGAGCAAAGTTGGGAGCAATATTCAAAATTTGGAGGACAACCTGCAGCTCCGGCACTTGAGACCTACAAACTTTGGATTGAGCATCATCAAACTCCATTGTCACATACATTCGACATCGGACCATCGCATGAGCAAGATTAGACCCTTTGGAGGATATGAGGGAGAAGATTGAGCAAGAGATCTCTGATTAAACTTCATCAAGCAACTCCTTCATTCCAGATCTTCTAGAGGCATTCGGAGATGCACGATCAAGAACGTTGCCCTAGTTTAAATCGCGATCGTTCAAAAAGCCTAATCCTTTGTTTTTGATCATATTATCCCCCGCAAATCGAGACTGTTCAAACATGCTTCATCCATAGTCGTCCAATCAGATCCGCAATGCATCAGGATCGTTCTTTCTACCACATAATTTAAGGTTACAATTTCATTTATGCCCTTATCTTTATTTTATTTTTAAATAAGTCCCTTCAAGGACACTTGTTGTCTTGTCTTTATTTGAACATTTTCACTTTTATTCTGAACTTTAATTGATTTGCATGTTAGTCCTGTCTGCACTGCACACATGCCTAGCACATCCTTATTTGTGAAAATTGAAATAAAAATACCACATTTTAGGTATTATTCAACCTTGAAAAATATATTAATTGCATATTAGTCTTGTCCAGCTAGGCATACGTGCCCTTGCGAGTGTTTTGTTGGGAGTTTTACATATTAACACCGCCAGTTTTTTATTTGTTATAATTTATTATGCAAACTTTAATTAATTACAAATAGGTCCCTATGAGTCTACATTTGTTTTACATATTAAAATTTCAATAAAAAATTCTCAAACCTCTTTAAAAATTCCACAAAAATGTACATAAGCTCCTGTTGCATCCATCTTGGACCCATAATTCACATTTGCATTTTTATTATTTTTTTTATATATGAAAATTCAAAAGTAGCATAAACATGTCATGTTTGCATTACAATCAATAAAAATTATCAAAATATTTTAAAAATTCTAAAAAACCTGCTAATTTATTTTAAATCATTTTTATTTTTGTCAAATTTACATTTTTTATTCTCATAAAATAATAAATCACAAAACTCTTAAATACGTTAATAATTCAAAGAAATTTAATTAAAAAAAATCACAAAATGCCTTTATGGAAAATCTAACATTGTCTTTCATTCTATGTATATTTCACACATTTTGACCTTATTTTATATTTCAAAAATCCAAAAAATAAGCACTTAATTTTTCTGTTTACTTTATTCCATGTTTTTTATTTATTTAAATGATTGAAATCCTAGAATAATTTGGAAAAAAGATAAAAACATTAAAAATTTATCATAAAACCCAAAAACAATTTTAGTTTATTTTTCTTATCATTCTTTATATATTTGAAAAATATAAAAAGAGGGGTTGGGTGGTTGTTTTAAATTTTCTTTAAATGTCTCATTATTAAAAAATAAAAAAAATATTTTGCAAAACAAAAATAAAAAATCTAAAAACAAAAAAAATTATAAAATTAATATTACTTAAAAATTTAAAATTCAAAAATATAACAACAAAGCATAGTGTGCATAGAAATTCCTTCATTCTTCCATTGACTATTCCTTGCGTTGAATAAGCCTCGAAACTTTCATGCCCTCTCCGAGTTCAATCTTGTTAGCTTCACAGGTAAATTTCTATACTTTCTTTATGATTTTTCTTGAGATTTAAATAAATTTTTTGTTAAGGGATTTTTCGGGTTGTAGTGACATTGCGTATTAACTTCAATATTTAATAACGAAACTGCGTATTAACTTTAATGTTTAAAACCCCGATTCCTATGCTAACAAATGGTGTCGTTGTCGTTGAGGCACATCGATGGTGGTTAGGATTTTCTTTTGACCTAATATTCTGGGTTGTTTATACTTGTTTTTTCTTCCTTATTCCTTATATATATTTCCCCGCATTGTCATTGTTCATATTCACTTCATTCATTTCCATTCATTTTCGCTCATATTTTAATTTTTTATAATTATCTCTCTTACAAATTCTTGTGTTTCCTCTTTCGTATGAGGGCCCGACGAGTGAGGTCAACATTCTTAGCAGCACCGACTCACCCAAGCGAAGCGGAGGCAACTTGATTCTTCACCGAGCTGTAGGAGAGCATAGGAGGAGGAAAAGAAGATTTGAAGGAGACCAATTCTTTGAAGCATTTAACATAGATAGATTTTAGCATTTTATTCATTCAAACTCTTGTAAAAGAACATTGTATACCTTGTGTGCGGGGTCTGTTTTTCAAGTGCCGGTGCATTGGGGGACCTCACCGGTTTTGTTTTCATCGCCTTCTTTTTCTTTGTTTCACGTGGTTTTATGTGCTTGAGCCCTTGGTGATATGCTTAATTAACATTCTTGAACTAGGTAATCAATTAAGTCCAAATCCTTAAACAAGAATTTCTACACCTATAGAGTGGAGCGTAATTTGAACTTTGTCAAAATAATTGGTTCTTGCCCACTAATAGAAGTTATTACTAGGACAGTTCACATTTAGATTAGTTTATTTTCTATATTTAAATTCTACACGGATGATAGATCGCTAAATACGATATATAATTTGCACACATTGTAGTATGTGTACATAGCGAATCAGTCAGAACCGAGAGAAGGATCTCCGTGAAGAGTGTCTCGTCTTTAATTTATATCCCGGGCAGCTCCGGGGCCAAACACAGGGAGGTAAAGGAACAACTTTGGATTAAATAAAAAATTTAGATCTAGGTTTTCAGTGCGGATATTTTTTTATATTTTTATGCAAAATGAATGCAAAATACAAGATGCGGGTGATTTAAGCTACTAACAAAGCTCACAACTTAGCCAAATTAATTTTAATGGGAAATCATTCCAATTTAGACAAACTATATTTTTCCTAGAAACTTAGTCCAATGATGAATATAGAACATGTTTTTTGGAATTTTATAAGTGAAAATGAAATAATTAAAAATGCATAATTTTTATTGATTTTTTTCACAATTTTTCACACAAACAGAATGAAAAAATGTCGAAAATTTTATTATAAATAAAACATGATGCAAGGATGCTACCATATTTTTTTGGAATTTTCTGACAAAAGATGAATTTTTTATGGATTTTTTAATGAAAACAGAGAGAAAGTGAGTAATTAATTCCTAATAAATCCACATTAACGAATTAGTCAGAATGTGAATTATCTCATATAGATATTTTTATAAGGAATCCAGGAGATTTAAAGTTTCACAAAATAGATGTGTGTGATTTAATTAAAAATCATTTAGTAAAATCACCCTATAATTTATTTCAGTCACAGAACTACTCCAATTGCAATGAAGTTTGAAAAGTAATTAGAACATAAGTCATTGCATCATTCCTGATTTTTGTGAAATTGTTGGAGCAACTGTGAGTCAGATATAAATTTAATACCTTAGATTGAGTAAAATATGCAGAATTTCACTTAAATAATTTTAGTTAATTCACCATAACTTACAAAAATATAAATATATATGAAAATGGTAGAAAATTAGTTGCTCAACATCATGCTATTTTTCATTTAATAAACTGATTCAATATTGAGGTCTAAATTAAAATGCAAAGACAGGGTTGTCTATACAATGCCGAAATTGAAATTAACAACAAACACATGTACAAGGACGTTTTTGCAATTATAAAAACTGTAAATAAAAAATGCAATTCTTACAGAATAAAAAAAATCAAATGAAAGGAAACCACCTTCTTCCTCCTCCAGGGCACACGGTGGAGTTTGGAAGCGGAGGACGGTGCGACCGCGTGCGGTGGGGAAACGACGGCCGCTAGAGCGTGATGGAGGGGCAGAGGAGGAGCAACGCGGGCTGGGGACCTTCGGGCGGAGGAGCCGTGTGCTGCGACCTGATGACGAGTCGAGGAGGTAGAACTCGAGGTGGGGCGATGTGACGGTGCGACCTGCAGGTGGGAGGTCGCGGCAACAGGTGGCTAGCGGAGGAGATGACCACCGCCTCTAGTGGCAGTTGCTGGAAGATGGGGGAGGGGTGGAGGGGCGGCGGGCGACTACCGGCTCCTCCCTCCATTTTTTTTGAAATTTTTTTGTTGTGTGTTTTGTGTTTAAGATTTTTTTAGTTTTTTTTGATTTCTTAAACATGGAACAAATGTGAATATATACAAAAGGGGAAAATGGTAGAGGCGAATGCTTGAGAAGATGAAGATGATGGTAATGTGATAACAAAGTAAATAAGTTAAGGGTGATAATGGTGTGGTGTGATATAAAAAACAAGGGAAAAAGTTAGATAAAATAAAATAACAAGGGATATGATAGAGAAATATTTACCTGATGTTCACTGGATTTGTGGAGTAGCTACGCTGGACTCCTATCGTTGCCTCGATCCGATTGACGAAATAAAAATCAGATAAGCTACGCGATCTCGATGGGGAACTCGTGACATGGAGCGGAGCTCCACGAATCTCGCCTGATGGAGGTCGTCGCTTGAGGAAGATGCTTCGCCGCTGTCACCAACAAAACACTCCAAGCTCTCTCCTTTTTCTATTAGAATGGCGGATCTAAAAAAATGTGGATGTGGAGATGAATATAAAGAGAAGAGAAAGGGAGGTTAGATAGGTGGTGGAGTTGAATGGGAGGTTATATTATTGGTGGAGTTGAATGGGAGGTTGGGTGAAGAATATGGAGTGGAATGATGGTTATTAAAAAATGGTGAAGTTGAATGGAAGTTGGTGGTAGAAGAGAAATTCTTGTAGAGAATAGGAAATAAATAAATAAATAAATAAATAATAAAGTAGGCTACTAAAATACAATAAAAATAAAGAGAAGAAAAAGAGTGGAGAATTTACAAAAGAAGACAAACAACATGTACATTTTTTGTTTGCTTTTCTAATTTTTATATTTTTTGTCTTTTAAATAAGAGATATTTACAATAGAAAAATACAATAAAATACTAGATCAAAATACAACACAACAATCATTTTTTAGATTTTTTTAGTAATTTAAAAATAATAAAAATGACAAAAAAGAATGGGTATTTACATTATATACAATATACATCAAGGTCCCAAAACCCAAATTTTGCAAATGAGCTCCAATTTTAGTGAAGCCACTTCTGTTGGACAGATAATTTTCTAACTTGAACTGTAAAAGTGAGTTTGGTGAATTTGGAATTCATACAGAGCGGGAATTTGGTCGGGAAGTTGGACTTTACGACTTTTTCTCTTTGGGATCTAGGATCATTTATTTGAGATGAAAATTGTTTTATATTTTTTATGTTTATATATATTATGAACAAGTTAGAGAAAGAATTAATCGAAAATGAGTTGAAATAAAATTATTACAAATCCATGAAGTTTTGGGCTATTTACAGGTGAAAAACTACTTTAATTTTGTGCCTTTTTATTGTTAATTTATTTTGTACAATCTAATATACATTAATTAGTGGAATTTATTTAGAAGTGTCATTTTGTTAATTTATTTATTTTATGGGCATTTATTAGAGATTTTACTCACAGATTTGACTAAGATTAAGATATTGAGATGATGAATCGCGGATTTATCAACGGATCACCATGCATGTAGAGTACTGGAGACAAGGTATGCATCTCTTATCCCCTGCATTGATCATTGAATTTCATCATGCATTGGAAATTCCAACTTCCTTCCTTGTTTTGACTCACATAATCAAAAAAAGAAATTGGAAATTTGGTAGTTGATTTATTGATAAATCTAAAAAAGATGACAACTTTATAAAACTGGGACTGTGTTTACTCCGAAAATCGGTGGTCTTAAGTTCCTCACAAGGCGGGAACTTAGTCGCTGAGTCGACCTCAAAAAATCCGGAATAAAACAACAATTAACCCACAATGAAGAATATGCAATGAATATCAAAAATGTGGAGTTAAAATTTATTATAACTCTACATGTAAATGTGTAGAGGTGTAAGCACAAGAAGAGGTCGAACACTGGGAGGCGAAAGGTTGAGTGTGAAATTGGTTGCGCAGTTATTCAATTTCTTGGTTCATGTCCAATTTTTTTTATTGATTGTGTGGGTTTTTTATTTTATTTTTTTTATTTTATTTTTGGTTTTATGATTTTTATTTTGATTTTTGATTTTATATTTTTTCTTTATTTTCTTTTTATATTCTTAATTCTATAATATATATATCGATATATAATAATTATTTTTTTTTTGCTTTTTGTATTTTTATCTTTTTCTGTTATTTTTCGGGATTTTTCTAATTTTTATGTGTTTTTAATTCAAAAATGCCCCTAATATGGGACTAATTAAATAGGCCTAAAATAATTTGGGTTTTAAAATATGAGATAGGTCCAAAAATAACCCAAATAAATTTTAATACATAACTAATAATATATAGATAATTATAAAATAGAAAACCATGTTTTTGGTATTTTTGAAGGGTTTTATATTTTTTTTAGAATTTTGGAGCTTCTTGAAATTTTTATATTTTCTTTTTCTATTTTTAGGTTTTTTTTCAATTTATGGACTCAATATATATATATATATATACCATATACAATATTTTTGGAATTTTTTCAAAAACATTTTATAATTTTTTTGTATTTTATGATTTAAACAGTGCAAAAAGGGCTCCTTTTTCATTTTTTATAATTAGGTTCAATGTAAAAAATGCAGAATAAAATGTGGGCATGAAAGTACGCTACATGAAGCATCTATCCTAATTTTTCTGAATTTTTAGGAGCTGCATAGGCATTTTTAATAAATAGATAAAAGACACAAAAATTAAACAGCCTAGCAGGGGCATTTTTGCAAATAAAATAACTTTCAGGGGCATAGGTGCAAAAATTACCACAGAAATAAACATTTATTTAAATTTTTGGGGCTATTTTACAATTAACAAAACCCGCCAGGGTTAAAGTACAAAAATCAAGCGCCTCACGTGGGACTGCACGTGAGGCGCGGAGGGACCAAAATGCAATTATATAAACTACAGGGGGACTTCTGCAAATACTACAATTTATTTACAATGGTAAATTTTATTTATGGCATTAAAATATAAATACAAAAAGGCGGGGGACATGTCTGAAATTTACCCCCAAAGGCGCGCAATCCAACGGTTGATCTTCGTCCACTTGACACGCGTCGCCTCCTAAGCGCCCGATGACGCTTCGCGGATCCACGACAAGGATTAGATCTCCAGGCAAGATCTGACGGATGAGGCGTGCATGATCCGACGGCTGATCTTCAATCTGGGCCTTCGTCTTCATCCAACGGCGGGGAGTTAGCGTGGAAGAACAGGGAAGCAGGCTCGCCAGGGCGAGCTTCTTCCGACCAGATCTCGCGCCTCCGCCATCTTTGCCGCTCCTGAAGGTCCCAAAAGCTTCCTGGAAGGTTGCTTTAACTGCTGGAGGTCTTGGATTGGCAAGAGGTACGTTGGAGCGCCGCTACGAGCTCGGAGAATAAATGGGGACCTAGCAAAGGCAAGAGGAACGCTGGAGCGCCGTGGGCGCATCTCCTTCCTCCGCAAGCCTCCTCGACCTTCAGGGGACCTCCAACTGTCACTTGGATGCTCTCTTGGCTGAAGGCGTGGGCTCTAGGGCTAGGGAAATGTCAAAGACCGGTGGAGGCACGAGATCTGGTCAGAAGAAGCTTGCCCTAGCGAGCCTGCTTCCCTGTTCTTCCACGCTAACTCCCCGCCGTTGGATGAAGACGAAGGCCCAGATTGAAGATCAGCCATCGGATCACGCACGCCTCAGCCGTCAGATCTTGCCTGGAGATCTAATCCTTGTCGTGGATCCGGGAAGCGTCATCGGAAGCTTAGGAGGCGACGCGTGTCAAGTGGACGAAGATCAACCGTTGGATTGCGCGCCTTTGGGGGTAAATTTCAGACATGTCCCCCACCTTTTTGTATTTATATTTTAATGCCATAAATAAAATTTCCCGTTGTAAACAAATTGTAATATTTGTAGAAGGCCCCCTGTAGTTTATATAATTGCATTTTGGTCCCTCCGCGCCCCACATGAGGCGCGCGATTTTTGCACTTTAACCCTGGCGGGTTTTTTTAATTGTAAAATAGCCCCAAAAATTTAAATAAATGTTTATTTCTGTGGTATCTTTTGCACCTATGCCCCTGAAAGTTATTTTATTTGCAAAAATGCCCTGCCAGGCTGTTTAATTTTTGTGTCTTTTATATATTTAAAAAAATGGCTATGCAGCTTCTAAAAATTCAGAAAAATTAGGATAGATGATTAATGTAGCGTACTTTCACGCCCGCATTTTATTCTGCATTTTTTGCATTTAACCTAATTATAAAAAATGAAAAAGGAGCCCTTTTTGCACTATTTAAATCATAAAATACAAAAAATTATAAAATGTTTTTGAAAAAAATTCCAAAAATATTGTATATGATATATATATATATTGAGTCCAGAAATTAAAAAAACCTAAAAATAGAAAAAGAAAATATAAAAATTTCAAGAAGCTCCAAAATCCTAAAAGAAAATATAAAACCCTTCAAAAATACCAAAAACATGTTTTCCTATTTTATAATTATCTATATATTATTAGTTATGTATTAAAATTAATTTGGGTTATTTTTGGACCTATCTCATATTTTAAAACCCAAATTATTTTAGGCCTATTTAATTACTCCCATATTAGGGATATTTTTGAATTAAAAACACATAAAAATTAGAAAAATCCCGAAAAATAACAAAACAATATAAAATTACAAAAAGCAAAAAAATTTATTATACATCTATATATATATTATAGAATTAAGAATATAAAAAGAAAATAAAGAAAAAATATAAAATCAAAAATAAAATTAAAAATCATAAAACCAAAAATAAAATAAAAAAATAAAATAAAAAACCCACACAATCAATAAAAAAAATTGGACATGAACCAAGAAATTGAATAACTGCGCAACCAATTTCACACTCAACCTTTCGCCTCCCAGTGCTTGACCTCTACTTGTGCTTACACCTATACATATTTACATGTAGAGTTATAATAAATTTTAACTCCACATTTTTGATATTAATTGCATATTCTTCAATGTGGGTTAATTGTTGTTTTATTCCAGATTTTGTGAGGTCAACTCAGCGACTAAGTTCCCGCCTTGTGAGGAACTTAAGACCACCGATTTTCGGAGTAAACAATCATAGGTATTTTGCCTATGTATTACATAAGCTTATTTTATTTTACAATTTCTTTTTGGTTTTCTTTTAATTTCAATATGTACATGTATCATATACATTATTTAAAAAATTCTAAAAATATAATTTTGTAATAATAATGAACAAGGAATAAATGGAATATTTTAATCAGGCAGATTGCACAATGAAGGCCAAAAACCTAACTTCCACAGATGAACTCGAAAAATTATGAAACCAAGTTTATTAAATAGTTCTTGGAAAGCTATATACAATTAAAGTGTGAGTTTGGGTGACTTGGAGTTTTTATTTGCAAGATATGGGTCTGTGAAGTTGAGATTTTGGCTTTTTATTCTGTGTATAAAATGTACATTGTGTATCATTTTTGTATAAACTCAATTTTGTATTTTTATTTACATTATTATCTACAACTTTCATGTACAAAATATTCTTATTTAATGAATAAATAATTATATACAAAATAGGTGTCAAAAATGCATAGATGAAGAATGAATAAATGAGATATTTATTATATTATTGGCCCTTATCTCCCCCTACTTTATTCCTTGTCGACCAATTCCATTCTGGACTTGGTCTCGGGGTTAGGGTCATAAAATATTTGCAATATTTTATTCCTTTTTTCTTTTCTTCTCTTTATTCTATCATATTGGCATTAAAAACCTTATTCTATGTACAATAAGTACAATAAATATTGAATGCTATTATGTACAAATTGAAGCTATTTACATGCATTTGCTGTGGTTTTAAGGCCAAAATGATAGAATAAAGGTGATGAAATGGAGATTCATCACCCCGTATACTTGCCTTTTCTAGTCCCTAGCAAATACTTATGCAATAAGTACAAAAAAATAAAGAATAAGAAGAAAAGAAAAAGCAAAAATAAAGAATTTAAAGAGTAAATTAAATTGATCATGATGATTAAACTCATCTGTACAAAATCAAAGTTTGGAGCTCAGGTTAGACCTTGGTGTGAGAATGTGTGTGGAACCTAGTCGGGAACCAAATCTAAAACACAACAGCCTTCGAGAGTCACAGAACTCGGTTCAAATCATCTCAATAGCCAGGTCAGAACTAGCCTACATCATACGCAAACCCTTATGACTATGAAGCTGCCTTGTACAGTGTAAGTGATGGTGGCTCTCCCCAACTGAAATGACAAAGGAACTGACTTCTCCAGAATGACAAACCAATGATTCCCCAATCGAGCCCTCTATCGCCGAGGAGCGAGGTATTCCCTTCTAAGTTCAAGTGGCATCCAACTCAAGAGGAGGAGGTGAAGAAGAGAATGGACGGTAGCCAATGTAGCTACCTATCCTGGGATACGAGACCAGTGTAGTCAAGTCATCCAGCTGCAGGCTCACATGGTATAACTTTGATGCTCAAGCTTGCTTATTTTCTATACAACACATATACATACTCCGGCAGGCACTTTTATTTTTATCTACAAGCCTGTCCACTTTTTTTTTCAACATACTATTTACAACAGCATTTACATAAGGACTTTTTCCTCTTGAGCCAGAAGACTATCCCTCTTTTGAAGCTTTATTGCAACCCACACTCTCCTGTCATTCGACTTCATTGAAACTGGACCAGGTTGGGGTGCACTTCCCTCCCTAGATGAGGACAAATGTTTCCACTCATGTGCATCTCAGACTGGAAAATCCAACCCCCTCACCACTCCAACTGAGTTGAGCCAAGTGAAAGGTGCAAGTGTCCAAGTTAGGTCACGGTCGACAAGAGTCATGCATGTGTATCGAAAAGTTCTAGCTAGTCAGTTGAGGTGACTTGAACCCAGCCCTGATTTCTCAAAGAATTAAGTCTGAATAGACCTGAAGTACCTTAAACCTAGTTCCCATAAGGTTCCAGTGCAGTTAGGTGCAGTAAGGTCCAACCAAGCTCCAATCTTCGACTTTATTGGACTAGTTCAATCACCAAGCTCAATAAAAGAATATGAATGCTATGCAAATGCTATTTGCAAAGAATAATGCAATTTTTTTTCAAAGAATTTGAAAACTAGGAGAGGAATTTTTACACAAAGAATTTATAAATAAAAGAATTTGGGCACTCAAAGAATAATATATACAACTATTTACACGGGCGTGCTGCTTTATTTACAAAGAATGAAGGATTTATAGGTTTTAACAAAGTGATTTATGTAGGTGTATATTCAATTGATAAAGAATTTTATGTATTTTTCATTTATTTTTATTTTATTATGATGCTTTTTATTCCTCAAATTTATTTGAAAATCATTTTGAAGACTATAGTACAAAATAATTTTTGCAAATATTTACAAACGTTTGAAAGCCATTTTACAAAGATTTTGCAAACACTATATACATTTTTCAAAATATTTTTACAAACATTTTCAAAATCATTTGCAAATAGGTTTTCAAATCCTTTATTTCACACAAATAAAAGAATTTTTGCAATCAAAATATTTTTACACAGGTTGAGAATATTTCACAAAAAGTTTTCCAAACAGTTCACACCATTTTTCAAATCATTTTGCAAAAATATTTTTGACCTGATTTATTAATCAGTATATACAAAAAGAAGCCGAGGAATAAGAAGCATTATTAATTAATTTTTAATGAATTATATCATATTGTTATCCTTATTTATTAATAATTATACGAAAGTACGAGTTATGGCTAAAGTATATACAGAGTATATACGACCCCCCTATACTTAGCATGAGTTATGTCCTCATAGATCGGAAAAGAGAAAGAGAAGACATACTCAATCATAAGTAGATCAGTAGAAATACCATGATATCATCCTTAAATTACATAAGATAGATCAGGCAAAATACCATGATATCATCCTCATATCCGAAACCTCAAAATAGATAGATCAGTAGAAATACCATGATATCATCCTCAAATTACTGAAGCACATCACATCCTCAATCCGGTGTGCGAGACCGAAAATTTCTCAATAATGCATCACACCTATGATCATGCTTCAACAAAAATCCTCAATACGCTCGTATGTACGTATCCAAAGTTAAACCCACCAAATCAATCTCAGCATCCTCAACATCATTGGCCCGACTTACTCAAATAATATGTATACATAATCCTCGATGCGAGCCTCATCAATATGCCCAGCATTCCTGGGTAAAAGGGAGAGGTGATACAGGGTACACGAAGAAGATGGATAAGAAGGGTACACAATGGGGTGGAGAAGCTGATTGAGTGTATGTGCCAATATCACAGGTGAAAGAAGAGTGATACAGAGGGGACGAGGTGGGCGGGTGAGAAGATCGAGACACAAACAAAATTAGGTGTTCCACACAGGGCGGGAACATCGTCAAAATGGTGGTCCGAAGAGCAGGCTCTCCTCGAATCGGAGAAGATGGGGATGATACAGGGGATACGAAGAAGATGGTGAAGAAGATGTCGGGAACGAATGGACTTGGAGAAGAAATGATTGAGCTCAAGCGCCAATATCACGATTCAATGCAAATGAAGAGGTATATGTATATATAAGAGCGGTAGAGAGACTCAAAGATGAAAAATGCAAGACTCACACGGACGGGACCTACTACTCTAATAATGAAAGAAAAGCACAATGGACTCCAAGTCACAATCAAGACACAAGGCAAACCCCCAATTCACATACTCAACACAGTGAAGACCGTTAGGTGATGGTCATTTATCTTTTCAGTTTTAGAGTGAGGTGAGAATCACAAAGTTGTACAAACACTTAGGAGGCTTGATGGGAGCTGGGCTCTACTCCTTAGTGTGTACGTGAGCAATTTAAAACACATACAATGAGTGGGTTCCTCTCCCCAAGACAAGGAAATCCATTATGTTTTATTTTTAGGTCCAATAGAGTTAACAGTCCCAATTTTATTTAGATTATCACTTTTTTTGATTATTTTCAATGCACGTGCCTATCGAGATCCCAATTTCCATTTAAGCATCCTAAGTGACAAAAACAGAGGGAGAAGGTCAGAAAAGCCATGCAAGTCAGAAATCAATGATGCATGCTAAGTAAGAAGACTTACAACGCTTCCCAGCTCTCTCCATGTGGGATGCATAACAGAATTGAAACCTATGCTATATGCAAATGCAAGCCGAAGAAATCGCCCTAGGATAGTAACTGCTATTATCGTGAAGCACCACAAGTCGGTCACTTATCCTTAACCTAAGAGTCCGATCTTGGCTTACCCCTCCTCTTCTCGACACACTCGAGTTCAGGAGTAGCGCTTGATGGGGCTCGCTCACAGCACACGGGTTAAGAGATAAATGAACAGACTGTTTAAAATTTGATTAGGTCTAAAACGCACTATAGGTACATGCAAATATATTAGGGTGTTTGGACCTAATCTACTCGATCAAGCAATTCCTAAGCTAGGGCTCATTCACACAAAGTAATAAAAAGAAAAATAAAAAGAAAAGCGTCAAAACCGTCGAGGCCCCCAAGGGAACAACCCCTCAGGCAATGGACCTCGGGAGTCGGAGTGTACCTGTGAGAGTCCTGTATTATTACAATCCAAGTGTCACTCTCTCACATAAATATACATAATAAAATAACTAAAATGCATAAAAATAGAGACTGTCTTCCAAAATTCTCTTCCAGCTGCCTTAGACGCTCTCTCCTGTTGGCCGGTGTAGAAGAGCCAACTCCGCCTCGCTTGGATGGATAGGAATTCCTAGGAATTCCTCCTCTGCTTGGCGGTTCCTCGCATCAAAGACCAATAAAAGAGATGGGTCAGAACAGTCAATCAATAATCTCAATAATAATCAAATAGATAAATGAATATTGGACATGAGCAAAGAATTAAATAAATGAATGAATCAACCATACAAAATCCGTTGCCTCCCCGGCAACGGCGCCATTTGTTTACTCCGAAAATCGATGGTCTTAAGTTCCTCATAAGGCGGGAAGTTAGTCACTGAGTCGACCTCACAAAATCCGAAATAAAACAACAATTAACCCACAATGAAGAATATGCAATGAATATCAAAAATGTGGAGTTAAAATTTATCATAACTCAACATGTAAATGTGCATAGGTGTAAGCACAAGTAGAGGTCGAACACTAGGAGGCGAAAGATTGAGTGTGAAATTGGTTGCGCAGTTATTCAATTTCTTGGTTCATGTCCAATTTTTTTATTGATTGTGTGGGTTTTTGATTTTATTTTTTTATTTTATTTTTTGTTTTATGATTTTTATTTTGATTTTTGATTTTATATTTTTTCTTTATTTTCTTTTTATATTCTTAATTCTATAATATATATATATATATATAGATATATAATAATTTTTTTTTTGCTTTTTGTATTTTTATATTTTTGTTATTTTTCAGGATTTTTCTAATTTTTATGTGTTTTTAATTCAAAAATGTCCCTAATATGGGACTAATTAAATAGGACTAAAATAATTTGGGTTTTAAAATATGAGATAGGTCCAAAAATAACCCTAATTAATTTTAATACATAACTAATAATATATAGATAATTATAAAATAGGAAAACATGTTTTTGGTATTTTTGAAGGGTTTTATATTTTTTTAGGATTTTGGAGCTTCTTGAAATTTTTATATTTTCTATTTCTATTTTTAGGTTTTTTTTACATTCTGGACTCAATATATATATATATATCATATACAATATTTTTGGAATTTTTTTAAAAACATTTTATAATTTTTTGTATTTTATGATTTAAATAGTACAAAAAGGGCTCCTTTTACATTTTTTATAATTAGGTTAAATGCAAAAAACGCAGAATAAAATTTGGGCGTGAAAGTACGCTACATGAAGCATCTATCCTAATTTTTCTGAATTTTTAGGAGCTGCATAGGCATTTTTAATAAATAGATAAAAGACACAAAAATTAAACAACCTGGCAGGGGCATTTTTGCAAATAAAATAACTTTCAGGGGCATAGGTGCAAAAATTACCAAAGAAATAAACATTTATTTAAATTTTTGGGGCTATTTTACAATTAACAAAACCCACCAGGGTTAAAGTGCAAAAATCACGCGCCTCACGTGGGACTATACGTGAGGCGCGGAGGGACCAAAATGCAATTATATAAACTACAGGGGGCCTTCTGCAAATATTACAATTTATTTACAACGGGAAATTTTATTTATGGCATTAAAATATAAATACAAAAAGGCGGGGGACATGTCTGAAATTTACCCCCAAAGGCGCGCAATCCAACGGTTGATCTTCGTCCACTTGACACGCGTCGCCTCCTAAGTGCCCGATGATGCTTCTCGGATCCACGGTGAGGATTAGATCTCCAGGAAAGATCTGACGGCTGAGTCGTGCGTGATCCGACGGCTGATCTTCAATCTGGGCCTTCGTCTTCATCCAACGGCAGGAGTTAGCTTGGAAGAACAGGGAAGCAGGCTCGCCAGGGCGAGCTTCTTCCAAACAGATCTCGCGCCTCTGTCGGTCTTTGCCGCTCCTGAAGGTCCCAAAAGTTTCCTGGAAGGTTGCTTTAACTACTGGAGGTCTTGGATCGGCAAGAGGTACGCTGGAGCACCGCTACGAGCTCGGAGAAGAAATGGGGCTCCAGGTACCTCCGCCGGCTTGTGATGCGTCTCCTGGTGCTTGACAGTGCACCTAACCTGCTCAGGAAGAAAGCCCAGCTTGAGGCGATGCTCCTCGACTAGAAATCGAAGCTGTTAGCATGAAAGTGGATGAGGGCGGCGATGCTCCGGCGAGGCGGAGGAGACGAGCATCGATTCACAGATCCAGTGAGGATCTGGTTGGGTTTGAGCGGTCTGGAGGTGGAGAAGGCGGTGGGGAACGGAATGAAGGTGAAAACGAGTCGGGAAACAGTGAAGGTCACAGTGGCGAAGTCGTCGGAGCTGAGCTGCAACGAACTTCGATTTAACTAAATTACACTACTCTGATGATCTAAATGCAAAATAATAGACAGAATTGAAATGCGGGAATGAAAATCTACCTAAGAAAATAAGTGCGTAGCTCTTATACCTGGAGAAACTCCAGGGAGCTGGACGACTGCCGGAGCGCCGTCGTGGGCGCATCTCCGTCCTCCGCGAACCTCCACGACCTCCAGGGGACCTCCAACTGTCACCTGGATGCACACTTGGCCGAAGGCGTGGGCTCTAGGGCTCGGGAAATGGCCGAAAAACTCGGAGGAAGAAGACAGAGTTATTTATAAACAGAGTTGGGGGGCCCTTATTGACTGGCGAATATCAACTAATCTAGGCTATGTACAAACAAATAGAATGTGCGGCGGGAATGTACAAGGAACGGGGCGTAAATCTCGTGAAGTGATGGAAGGTGATGGAGCTCTGTATCGAGCGGGAAAAATGGCGGAAGAAGGGTGATTAGACAGTTCTGACGGGAGTTAGAGGCGCAGGGGGAGTTGACCGGAGGTCAACACTCCGTGGCCTCTGATTGGTCCACATCAGCCCGAACTTGACCTATTTATTACACATAATAAATGAATTAATTAGAATTTATTTATAAAATAAAAATGTTTATTAATTAATGTAGTATTTATTTATGATTTTTCTTTAATTTTTTGATATATTTTATTATGGGTTTATTTTAATAATGTATTTATAAGTATATTTATATGTATTTATTTTTATTTTATTATTTTACTTTCTTATTTTATGAATTTATAACTTATTTTTATGAGTATAAATATATTTTTATTTAATTTTTATGAGTTTATTTACATTTTTAAATAAATAGGTGTATGTATATGCAGTTATACTTATAGGTATTTTACCTATATATTATGTACACTTTATTTATTTAATGTATTTTATTTGTTTTTATTTTGAATTTGTATTTTTAATAAGTTATACGTAATATTTACATTATTATAAAAATATAGATGAATAAAGAATAAAATAATTAAATCCCTTTTTATTTATGTACATACTCAATCATAGGTATTTTGCCTATGTATTACATAAGCTTATCTATTTTACAAATTCTTTTTGGTTTTCTTTTAATTTCAATATGTACATGTATCATATACATTATTTACAAAATTCTAAAAATATAATTTTGTAATAATAATGAACAAGGAATAAATGGAATATTTTAATCAGGCAGATTGCGCAATGAAGGCTAAAAACCTAACTTCCACAGATGAACTCCAAAAATTATGAAACCAAGTTTATTAAATAGTTCTTGGAAAGCTATATACAATTAAAGTGAGTTTGGGTGATTTGGAGTTTTTATTTGCAAGATATGGGTCTGTGAAGTTGAGATTTTGACTTTTTATTCTGTGTATAAAATGTACATTGTGTATCATTTTTGTATAAACTCAATTTTGTATTTTTATTACATTATTATCTACAACTTTCATGTGCAAAATATTCTTATTTAATGAATAAATAATTATATACAAAATAGGTGTCAAAAATGCATAGATGAAGAATGAATAAATGAGGTATTTATTATATTATTGGCCCTTATCTCCCCCTACTTTATTCCTTGTCGACCAATTCCATTCTGGACTTGGTCTCGGGGTCAGGGTCATAAAATATTTGCAATATTTTATTCCTTTTTTCTTTTCTTCTCTTTATTCTATCATATTGGCATTAAAAACCTTATTCTATGTACAATAAGTACAATAAATATTGAATGCTATTATGTACAAATTGAAGCTATTTACATGCATTTTTTGTGGTTTTAAGGCCAAA
Source organism: Ottelia alismoides (assembly GCA_037367405.1). Lineage (NCBI taxonomy): Eukaryota > Viridiplantae > Streptophyta > Magnoliopsida > Alismatales > Hydrocharitaceae > Ottelia > Ottelia alismoides. The sequence continues at coordinate 327,465 of JAZKJV010008163.1, forward strand.
ATTATAGAATAAAGGTGATGAAATGGAGATTCATCAGACTGCTAAAGAAAACTTGACCCTAAAAGTAAATGTAAGGACAATCAACATTGTTTTGGGGAAAGTAACCCCCTCATTGCTTGAATTTACTTGCAAAATGAGTGAGAGATGCACACTAGGATAGAGACAAGCTCAAGATTTTAATTCAGACTACTGATTCTAACAAAATAATTAACTACTTCTAAGTGAGGGAATACAAGTACCCGTTTCGTGGTCCGTACTTCCCTTAGTAGAGTGGGTGGTTTAAAGGACATTGTGTAATTCATCGTCCTTAAGTAATACAAGTAGCCATTAGATAGCATGTACTTACACCCATACTGGCAAAAAGTTGATGCAACTAGTTATAAGAATTCAGGCCAGTCTTGAGGAAAACTTCCGGAACCTAACAACTCGCTAACTCTTGTATAAGATTGCATTAATCACATAACTCTAAACTGACAAGATTAATGACCAATCTCTAATGGTCACCACGGAGTTCAGTAGGTGAATCAAGGTTTGCACTGTGTCTGTATATGCTTGGTGAAGAGTCTGTTATTTTTATCTTCTTGTGATCTTTAGCAATCACCCTATCATCAATCATGTTTTTCCTCCCTCCCACCCTTCACTCTGAAGGCAAAAAACTGTCTCACATTTCCCAAGCTCAGATCCCTTCACTCTAGCTGGTTAATGATCTCTTTGATCTTGACCTAGATCTCTTTGAGCCTTATATTTCTAATCCTTTGGACAGTTTTTTTCTAACTTTGAGAGAGAACCCATTATTCTAGTTAGATCATTCATTCTCTTCCTCGAGTTATTCCAATTGTTCCCATATCACCGAGGGTTATCTACGTGAGGTGTTTTCTTTGTACTTGATTTCATTTCCTGGATGTGCATCTGATCTGTCGGATCACGAGACTAAGTCTTCTGATCTTTCTTCTAAGTTCGAGTTGTCTCTCCTCAACGATCCTCGCAAGGATGACCCGATCTATAAGATATTCGATAATTCACCTGATTTATCTACATTACATGCATGTCATATCATTAAGTATCATGATCTTGATTTTCAAAATATTTTTGAGATAGTGATTAACATGGAGGATTCTATGATTGATCCTTCTTTCTTCACATTCTATTTCTTCGTCTCTACCAGTTGACTCCATTCTTACCCTAAACAAAGATTTCATTTTTGCTAATGGTGCCTAATTTTATTTGCAACTCCAGTGACCTGGTAGCAAACACCCACTTGATTGTTTATTTGTTGTCATTATTTACCCTGTTGACCTCGTTGTTGTTCTCACACCGAGATGACATCGACAACACGATATTCACATTAGAAATGTCGTCATGAACCTCGATACTTCGTTGTCCTAGCCTTTGCACCCAAATAGGGGCATAAACTTTAGTGCTTGTTGAGAGGAACCTCAACAATGTCTACTTTGTATGTATGAGTTTCGTCTAGATTTGTTCCTTCCTTTTTCCATTTTTATCGTTCACGTTTTTCCATGTGTTTGCGCTATACTTAGGATGTTCTCTATCCTAAGTATAGGGGAGGTGAATGATTTGAGTTGTTCATATTCGTCATGGTTCACCACTCTTGTTGTTGCTTATACTTAGGGATCCTTTACCCTATGTATAGGTAGAATGATGTTGTTAACACTTTCGTTTTTGTGTTTTATTTTCTTCTCTTTCCTCTGATTTATAGTTTGTTCTTCAGCTTATTAATATTCTTTTTCTACACTTACATATCTTTCACCCTAAGTATAGGGGAGGACAAGTTTGTTCATTCTTTTCTTCAGTTTTCCATATTTATACAATATTCTATACTTAGGATTATTTGATCCTAAGTATGGTTATTCTTTGAGTTGTTGTTTTATAGTTATTTTTTACTTTTCTATACTTAGAATGAGTTATGTCTTCCTTTGTAGCTCTTCAATCACTATGAGGACATTAGGACATAGTTTGAGCTAAGTATACAGGGTGTCATATATATTGTATATATACTTTAGCCATAACTCGTATTTTTATTAATAAAATGGATTAAAAATGTGTTGTTTGTAAAATGTTTGTGAAACTATTTCCTGTATAAACTAGTTATATTTTACGAAATGTTTGTAAAACTATTTTGCCACAAGGGATACAAATTATGTGATGTATATGTATTCGTAAAATTCATGTGTGTATAAAACCATTAATTATCTGTCCTCCTATAAATAAATATATTAGTTTATATAAAACTTTTTTATATAACTTGTATATAAAACTTGTATGTAAAATATGTATATAAAATCCTCTTGTATAAAATTTATATATATTTAACATTAAACCTTTTTTTCTTTAAAAACCATAAAAATGCTTAAAATCAATAAAACTTTGCAAATCCTTTTGAAAACTTAGATAAAAAGATTTTTCCTTTTCTTTCTTAAAAATGTTATGTGTATACCTCTAGCATTTGCATGTGCAATTTTCAGAATAGTATTGAGAATTAAACCAGTCTGGAATAAAATTGAAGAATGGAGCTTAATTGAACCTTAATCCACTTAATTTCAGAGGAACCTTGCAAAGATTGGAGTTGAGACTTTTTAGGTCCCAACGACTTAATTCTTTAAGTCCATAAGACTATGTTCACATGTCATCCTAACCAGTCTAAGTAGAATATTTTACAACACACGCATGATTCTTCTAGATAGTGTCTTAACTTGGACAAGCACTCTACACGTAGCTCTTCATGGATGAGGTGGTGAGGGGCATGATCCTTTAACTTGGGGTAGCATATGAGTGAGTAACAACTAGTGGAAACATCCGTCATCCTCTAGGAAGGGTAGTGCATCTCAACATGGTCTAGTAGCATTTAGGTCTAAGGATATGACACTATCGGGTTGCAATAATGCTTCAAAAGAGGGATAGCCTATTGGCTCAAGAAAAAAACTCCTTATGTACATGATGCACCATTGTATATATTCAAAAAAAATGCAAAAACAAAAACTCCAAAAAAGAGGTGAGGCCTTATTAAAAATAAAATGCCTACTGGAGTGTATAGTCGATAAGAAAGGACAAGCATCAAAGTCAAATTTTTGTGAACTTGTAAATGGATGGCTTGGCTATGCTGGTCATGAATCCAAGGATAGGTAGCTACATTGGCTATTATCCATTCTTTTCTCTGTGTCCTCTTCTTGAGCTTGTTACACTTGAACATAGAAGGGAATGTACCGACTCCTCGAGGAAAGAGTTGCTAGATCGGGAGACTAAAGTTACCTTGTTGAGAGAGGAGGTTTCTTTGTCACTTTGAGGTGAGGATCTATATTTCCCTTACACCGTACAAGTAAAGATTCTTGGTCAAAAGAATTTGCATATGTATACTTGTTCCGGCCTGACAATTAAGGCAACTTGAATAGGGGTCTTGTGGAACTTGAGGGTTGTTAGGTTTTAAATCCATTTCCTAATGAGGTTCCGCCACACTAATAATCCAAAGGTCTAACCGAGCTCCATACTACAATTTTAGATAGATAAATTTAATGCTTCATATTGCTCTAAGTTCTTTATTTTTCCTTTATTCTTTTCCTTTTCTTTTATTCACATATTCTTTCAAATAAGTGTTTTCTAAGAGACTAGCAAAGGTAAAGCTTAAGGGGAAGATGAATATGCATTTCACCATCTTTATTCATTTATTTTATCTTAAAATCCCATATAAAACACCTGTAAATATTAAAATTTTTATTCTTTTACAAACTCTAATCATTGTGTAAATATTGTATATTTATCACTATTTTAACCCAAAATAAATAAATAAATAGAAGAAAAATTAAGAAAACAAGAGATTTATATATGCAATAGATACAATCTGAACCAGACCTTGAGAGAAGGTCAAGACTTGACCTGATCGACAAGGAATAAAGTAGGGGGAGATAAGGCCTATTTACCAGGAAATTAACTTGTTACCTGTATATATTTATAACCTGTATTCATCACCAAATCCTTTGTAAATAACATTTATTTCTTCTTGAAATTTGTGAATAAATCCTCTTATAAATAATAAAATAATTGCAATAAAAACTTGTATATATTGTGTAAATAACACCACTCTCCTAAAGCCACAAATAAAAACTTTCAAGATCAATATCTGCTCTACATGAACTCCAAATTCATGAAACTCACTTTCATTGTACTTCAAATTAAATTATCTTAAAAATGGATGTGATTTCATAGAAATCAGAGAATAGGTGTGAAATTTGGCCAATTGGGGTACTATTGTATATTATACTTGCATACACTATGTATAATTTATATTTTTGTATGCATAATTGTAAATATTGTAGTTTAATTTTGTAATTATTGTATTTAACTCATATAAAGCATAAATAAAAATCACAAAATTAAAAACCAACAAAAAAGATCATGTGTATATTGTACATGAATCACGGTGTATATATAGTACATATACTTATTTAATTAACCTAATAATATAATTCTTAAAAATCAAATAAAAATACCATTAACACCCTTGTAAAATACTGTAAAAAATAAAATATTAAAATATATAAATACCAAATTGAAAAGTAAAACGCTATATATATAGATATAATACCTATATTTAACATCTTGTATTTATTTTAGCCCTTGTATATACAACATTATTTATTTAAACTTCACCAAAACTAACTTTAATTTATTACTAACATTTTATTTACATTATTAATTAAATAAATTCATTTTCTATTTTTAATTGAATTATTTAATATTTTCTTAGAATCTTATCGTTTAGCCTATTTTGGTTGTATCATATTTACCTTCTGATTGAACGAACCGGGTTTGTTGATCAAGGTCAACTATTCAGTCTGCCCTTGATTCACACTATTCTGTTTGTAAGACGTTCTTCTCACAATTTTTCCACGCACGTCTTCCATTAATTGCTCCTACTTCCTTCTCCGTTCTTTTCGTTCGATCATTCATTTCACTTGCTAGCACCTCATCTCCACTCAATCAACCTTGATTTAATCTTTTTAAATTTCAAATCTCACCAGAGCAATCCCTAAAAATTATCCCCATTCATCTCTGCCACGTTTTTATTCACTTCTTCTGGCTTCTCTGCACCCGAGACTGATTACTGGAGTCAAGGCGGTGACAAATCTTCAATCTCCACGGCTAGGAAAGCACGAGGAGGTTTGAGGATCGTAATCCACCCACGCGGTCGGAGCTCTTCGTCGTATTTCGACTCTCTTCTATACATATTAGATCGACGATGATCTCCACCTCCTTTTCACCCACAGGTAATCCGTTAGTTTTAATTTTGTAATTTTATTTTGCATTTTATTTCTTCTTGTGGGTAAAAATATGATCTTCACTTTTAACCTCCAATCACCGTATCGGAGGGATTCCAACCATGATCAACCACAACTGACTCGACCAACATATTCAACTCGTGTTTTTCCATCCCTTCCGTAACTGACCACCCTTGGATCTCTTTTGATTTGAGGATCGGGCTCCATCTAGTCGCCTCCATTGGAGTCTTCCATTCCCTCACCATTTCCTTAATTTCATGCTTCAATAAATTCGTCGGAGCATCCGCCTTCGAGCACTTGTGCAATTGGGAGCAATATTTGACATCTAGAGGATGACCTGCAGCTCCAGCACCTGAGATCTATTGACTTTGGATTTAGCGTCATAGAATTCATCGTCATATCCATTCAACGTTGGACCATTGCATGAGCAAGATCAGACCCTCTGGAGGATATAAGGCAAGAAGATTGAGCAAGAGATCGTTGATTGAACTTCATCGTGCAACTCCTTCATTCCAGTTCTTCCAGAGGTATTCAATGCCGTACGATCAAGAACATTCCCCAGTTTAGATCGTGACCATTCAAAAAAGCTCCAATTTTTAGCCATTGATCAGATTATCCCATGTAGACCGAGACCGTTCAAGCACACTTCATCCGCAACTGTCTAATCAGATCTGCAGCACATCAGAACCATTCTTTCTACCACGTAATTTAAGGATACAATTGCATCTACGCCCTTGTATTTTTTTAAAATAAGTCCCTGCAAGGACACATGTCTTCTTGTATTTTATTTGAACATTTGCACCTTTATCCTGAACTTTAATTGGCTTGCATGTTAGTCCTATTTGCACTGCATGCATGCCTAGCACGTATTCAGTTGTGAAAATTTCAATAAAAGTACTAAAGTTGTGAGTTTTTATTGAGCCCCTAGAAAAATATTAATCGCATATTGGTCCTGTCCAACATGCCGTACACACCCTTACACGCGTTTTGTTGGAATTTTTGCATATTTAGCCATGCTAGTTTTTTATTGTTATCATTTAATCTGTAATTTTTAATTAATTGCAATTAGGAACCATCATTCTACATTTGTTTTGCATATTAAAAATTAAATAAAAATTCTCAAAACCCCTTTAAAATTCCATACAAATTTATATAAGTTCCTGTTGCATCCACCTTGCATGTATAGTTCACATCTTGCATTTACATTATTTTTATTATTTAGAATTCAAAAGTAACATAAAAATGTCCAATTTGCATTAAAAAATCAATAAAATATTATAAAAATATTTTTCAAAAATTCTAAAAAAATCCCACTAGTTTAATTTCAAAACCATGAAAATCACAAAACTCTTAAAAACATTAAAATTTCATAGAAATTTAGTTAATGATCCAAAAAAATCACAAAATGGTTTTTTCAAAGATCTAAAAAATATCTTTCATTCTGAGTATATTTCACACATTTTTTCCTTATTTTATGTTTCACAAATCATAAATATCCATTTTTTCTATTTATTTTATTACAAATTATATATTTTTTAAATGATTTAAAATTATGGAATAATATGGAAAAACAACAAAAACATTAAAAATTATCAAAAACCCCCCAAAATAGTTTTATTTAATGTTATGATCATTTTTTATATATTTGAAAAAAACAAAAAACAAAGGTTGAGGGATTGCTTTAATTTTTTTATAATTATCTCATTATTTGAAAATAATAACAAAATCTTTTTTCAAATAAAAACAAAAAATAAAAATCAGAAAGCCAAATAAAAATTGTAAAATTGAAATTACATAAAAATTCAAAATTCAAAAAATATAACAACCAAGCATAGTGTGCATAGAAATTCCTTCGTTATTTCATTGATTATACATTGCATAGAACTAACCCTCAGGATTTTTGTAGCCCCCCTAAGTTTGATCCTATTTGCTATATAGGCAAATTAAATAGCAAATTCTCTTGCTATATTTTCATTTTTTTCTTGAGATTTTAATAATTTTTTTGTTGAAGGATTTTTAAGGTTGCATCACCTCCTCCTTTCACGAGAGGTGCACCTATCAGATTCTCTACTCTAGCCACCTTCCTGGACCACTTATTTCATCTCATTCCCTCTTCCTTTGATTTTCCTAGCCCTTGTAGGTCCACCAACTTCATTGATCGGATGGAGTGAGGTAGCTTTGGTCTATAATCATTCGTTTCTTTCATAATCATTGGATCATCAAGATACGATGGTTCAATTCACCTCTTAATCCTCTATGCCACCTCACAAATATTAGGACCTATCGAGACTCATCGCTTCAACATGTGTTCTTGTGCCTCAAACTCAACCTAAGCCTCTTCCCAAGCCTCACTATCATGTGACCCGTGCACATGGGCAAGAAATCTATAGCGCCGGCCCTAGAGTTTTTGATTTTGCATCTACGTCCAGGAACACTCGCGCCACATGTAATGCATGGGGTATTTGCATCCAAGGTTTGATGGTTCTTGCTATTCGCATTTACACCCTTGCACATGTGAAAAAATTAGAGGAAGAACTTATGACTTATTTTATTTGTCGATAGCCCTTGTTTGCATTGTTTAAGTAGTTTTTAGTTTATTTTAATTATGTCTTTATTTCAAAAATACCTTTCGACTATATTGTGAAAATATTGAGCATATGACCTATACTTTAAGTAAAATTGATCCTTTTTAAATTTTTGTTAATTATCTTAAATCTTTAATATGATTTTCAGATAATTATTTGTTATTTGGTGAATTTTATTATTTGTGATATCTTTTAAATGCCATAATCGACATCTAAATCCAAACTTTGTAATCAAATAGGCCTTGGAATTCCCGATTAACATATAACTCAATTAGGAAATAAATATCTGATTTAGGATCATTAGTTTCGTGATTAAGTACTATTTGATGATTAAACAACAGAGGAGTTGATATTTTAGGTGCATTGGACGTAACATTGAAATTGGAGCATAAATTTGCAATTATATCTAGATAATTTCCATTTTAAATTGCATGAGAATGGTAGAAAGTTAAGGGGGTTTGTTTGTGGTATTTTGTGCATTATCATAAATTTTGAATCCATTTTTATCTCATCGCTAAACTTGCATATAAACAACTAAAAATTTATGCATGCATTTATGTTAATTATTGTAATACTAACTTAGAAAATTAGGTCTTTTATCGAGGTTAAGTAGCTCAATAGTTTGTATCCTTGAGTTCGATACTAGACTTGCCTAGGATAAAAATCAAGCTGCACTTCCTCACAAAGACATTTCAATGTAGTTATGAGTAATTAATTATTTCCTGACTACGAGACAATTTCACATTATTAACATAGAGCACAAGTTCATAATTTAATATCACAGTTTCTAGGGACCTTTGCAGCCTTCAATGTATGAAGTTGGTGAACTTGGGTTTATATTGTGTTTGATTTACGTATGTTTCAAAGACTGCACTTTCGTGCATTCACCATCTCTCCTTGATTCATTTTTATTGATCTCTCTCCGATCTTTTTTGACGACGAGATGGAGAATAGGAGTGATATTTGTTCGAACTTCATGAACTTTTTAATGAACACTCTAAATCTATCATCTCCTGATATATAAGATTCATCTCATCCTAGACCTTCTTGGAATCAAGATCACTATTTTCTTGAGTTTAATTTCAATAAGTCCAATCTAGGGTATAATCAGTCCCCGACCAAGCCCTTTCTCTCTTCCATTCACCTTGGTGATTACAACCTAAGCTCTTCACATCGAACTAATTCCAATCCCTTTTGTGATGAAGGTGGAGAAAATTCTAAGGGATGCCTCCTAAGAAATAGCCTGGTGATGATGAAGACAACAAAGATGATCCATTGTAGTAGATCCTTTCTGAGTTAGCCTTAGTAGAGCATCAACATGTAGATTTAAGGGCTCAGGTGGGACATGTGAAAGAGATGGGATGGCTATATAGGTAAATGATGGATGCTTACAACCTAGCTCTAAATGAGAACAAAAAGCTCCAGCAAGTTATACCAGTTGAGGCGTGGGAGTTGATGCCCCATTTCTTAGTGTTGTTGTTGAAGTTCCATGGGAATTCCACTGAGGAACCTTATGCATTCCACAAGACTTCGAGGTAGTCTGTGACAATCTTAGTCATCCCAAGGTTGGGAAAGATTACAACTGACTGAAGGCTACCCAATTTTCCTTAGGAGATAAGGATGCCCACTGACGAACAACAAATCAGAAATTATAATTATCACCTGTTCTATTAAGGCCAAATAGTGATCATATAGAACCGAGAAGAATCTCTATTAAGAGTGTCTAATGGTGAAATTTATACCTGGGAAAGTCCAGGGTTGATCATAGGGACATTAGCAATTATCTAATTTAAGTAAGGAGTCAAATATTTATTTAAGTGATCTATAGGCCATCTAGATCAAACATACACAAAATAATGTGATGCATGCCATTTTTTAGATCAATTTATGCATTTATTTTATATGAGAAAATTATCAAACAATGACTCATAAATTGAATGCACAAATAAAATAATGATGTTCATGATCTAGTAATTAATTGAATAACTTGTGAGTTAAATTATAATTAATCAATAATCATGCAAACCAATAATGTATTCAATCCATAAATAATTTAACTTATAAGGTAAATATAGGGCAAAATAGATCAATTATTCTTTCAAATAATTTAAACGTGAATGACAAATTAAATCAATGAAACAAATTCACTAAATTAAAGATCTCAAGATGAGCTTTTAAATGACATAAATTTTATTTAATTTGGAGATATAGTTGACAAGTTATTAAATGTACAAGTCATGGGCATAAATGTGAGAAAAACTATAAATATTTATTACAAAATGGTACAAAATGGACTAAATAAGAAATATAAGAAATCGTTGGATATAAATGTAATTTTCACTTAAGGCAGAGAAATCGTTGGATATAAACGTAACTTTAAAGAAATTTGGGGGTTTGTATGTAATTTACCCCAAATTATGTGCATGTGATAGGTTAAGCTTGGGACAGGGCGCAGACTCAGTCCACGTGGAGAGAGATGGCATATCGTCTCATGCTTGGGACACACGAACCTATGGTCTGAGATGTCGCTTCGATAGTGCTATGTGGAGCTCTAAAGGTCGTTAGATCTCACCCTAATTTGGAGATCTAGGTTAAACATCGATGGAGGATAGAATTCTCCACACACTCCTTTGCTTAACCTGAAGATTGGGAATCTTCCTACTGGCATAGTATAACGAAGTTACTGCTGGTCTAAGAAAGATGGAAGAAGTTTTATAAGGTCACGTCGATGGAGCTCTTTATGTTACGAAAATGTAGATCGGGCTTTATTTTCTTCTATGACCATTCAAAAATGCCCAAACAATAACATGTCTATTGGGATGAAATGACAGTGCTACTATTGTGAAAGATCCAAACCCTAATGGGTTCTCAGTCATTTCAAGACTGAGAAAGTATGAGGTGTACACAAAGATGGAGAAGCAGATAAGATACATAGGAGGTTCATGCGTGAATCAATGATCGATTACGAAGATACATGAGTTCTCAGATGAAATATTGATAGATGAGTGACGATGGAATAAAATGGAGAAGACTCGAAGAAAATATAGATCGAAACTATTACCAGCAATGGAACTGAGAAATAAGATGAAATTGAAGGTGGAATGAGGCCTGAAACAGAGACTAATAGCTTCGTTGATCTTCTATTCAAGTTTTAGGCCACATAGCTGAGCTTAAACAACTACAAGAATGGTTGTAACAAGATGGTTCACCTTGGATCTTGTCAGACCTGCTCTCAGTCGCCTTGCCCTACTCTCTACTCTTACTGTCACTGGAGGTTGGTAGATGCTTTGGGTGAGGTCATGAAGTGGCCGATGGCGATTAATAGAGTTGGAGATAGGGTTTTGTGTAGGAGAGGTTGGCAGAGATTATGCCTACAGGTTGTGGTTTCAACAACCACTAGTCGATGGGGAAGTTATGGTTGGGGGAGGTTACAGTTAGTGTGTAGAAGACGGAGGTTAGAGGAAGACATATTTTATTCTTTATTATTTATTCATCAAATAAAGAAACTTTGTTCATGAATGTTGTAGATAATAATATATAGAAAAATGCAAATATGATTTGCTACAAAACTAATATACAGTGTAAAAGTTATACTCTGAATAATTCTAAAATCCCAACTTCCCAGACCCATATCTATCAAATAAAAACTCATAATGTATCAAAATCACTGTTAATTGTATATAACATTTAATAACCTATTTATAAAGTTCGTTTCATATTATTTGGAGTTAAGGTGTGAACGTTAGGTTATGGATCCCTATCGTGTAATACACCTAAATAAATTATTCATTTTATTTATTCTTTATTATTTGTATAATTTTATAATTTTATAATTTTGTAAATATTATTTTTAATATATTTTCATATTAAAACTTAAATAAAACCACAAAGAGAACACTAAAATAAAATACTTATATAAAATACATAGATAAAATACCAATAACTATACCTATACAATAAATAAAATGATTTATTTAAGTATATATTTGCATCAAGAAATATAATAAAATATATTTCTGTATATACAATTAATTTATAAATATATAAATAAAATAATAAAATAATAAAAACAAAAGATTACAAAAGAAAAATAAAAGACTTAAAACATAGATAAATATACATATAATTAACCCGTAAAAACAACTTGTAAATAATTAATTCTAAAAAATAAATAAAAATCATAATTAAATACTACACAAAATAATAAAATTTTTTATAATCGAAAATTAATAAAATCCTTTACTATATTTAATTAATTGTTTCTAATAAACCTGGCTATTTTGTCCTGTGGTGGCTTACTTGGACCAATTAGGGCCCAGGGATTGTTAACTCTCGATCAACTGCCCCTGGCACCTCTGACTCTCGTCAGACCTGTCTCCTTGCCCATTTTCCACCCTTTTTCAAGGGAATCATCGATCCATTATGCTCGATCCCTTCATAAGAAATAATCAAAGTTACTCCATGATTCATGCCGACCATGTAGATTGCGTGTACATAGTTTGTATTTTTCCCAAACCAGTCGTCAATATGGGTGTGTCCCATGCTTATAAATAATACCTCCCCCTCCTTCAAATTGGTCACTATTCCGAGCCTTAGAGCCCCTACACCTCGGTCTAGAAGGTATCCCAGTGACAAAGTGAGTTTTCTTGAGGTCTGGAGTGGCTCGCGGAGGAGGAGGTGCACCCACGATGGTCTTCTCCAGCCACCCATCTCCATGTATTTGCCGACAAGTATAAGAGCTTCTTTCCTTATCTTACAGGTAGTATTAGGTTAGTTTTTTAATTCTCGCATCTATTTTATCTAGTTTATAATTTGATTTAGCATAAAACACTTTGATCATAGTTCACTGGAGCTTAGCTCTGGTGAACCCCATTCACCATGATCCTCTACGTTCCGACCATCTACGACCACTTCCACACTTCCCTCTGCGCATTATCCACACTCTAGCTCCATTTGATCAACCAGGATCCTAGTGGTTTTGTGAATCGATATCTCCTCACCCCTGCTCGCTAGAGACACACCGTCACGCTCCGATGATTGCCCATTTTGTGTGCTAAGGGGTTGAGGCAATTTGCCCTCAACCTAGGAACATCTTTTGCAGGTCATGCGAGCCATCAAGCACAATAGGAGCCACTTTGCTTTCACCTAAGTTACCTGGATCCCTTCATCCTATCCAACCATTTGGTAGAGCTCTGGTGACCTTCAGGCCATTTTGAAGCTTCCAGCGAGTAGAGGGACCTCCTACTCCCTTTTGCAGCTCTCAGAGCAGACAAATATTGCCCAGATTGCGTCGTAATGTCGATAAAAGCTCGACCCAAGCAATGTTCTTCCATGTTCATCCATGGAGGTCCACGACCGTTGGATTGAGCCTCGTCTCTAAATCCTCCAGACATCGTCGGATGCAGCCGCCCCTCGCCATTCGATTACCACCCGTGATCTAATCTTGTTCGTCCATGGCCGAAGTGGTATTACCCGCACAGATGATGCCATGTGTACAAGTGAAGCCAATCCAGCCGTTCATCCTCGGGCCTTATGGGGGTAATTGCATATCCTCTTCTAATTATTTTTGTATTGTTTTATTAGTTTATGAGATAAAATGTATATTATAAATAACTTATCGAAATTACATGAAGACCTCTGTTGTTCTTTCATATTACATTTAGGTCCTTGCCAGGTCACCTCACGTGTAGTCCCATGTGAGCTGGACATTTTTACAAGGATGTCCATGTAGCTTTTTGTATTTATTGTTAGTCAATTAAAATTTAATACACGTTGTATATTTTTGAAGAAATTGCAGCAAGGCCCCTAGATTTTATTTTGTTAGCATATATGCCACTGCCATCAATTGTATTTTTGTGTGCTTTTCGTATTTATTTAAAATAGCTATTGTGCTCCAAAAATCACAAAAAAATAATTATAGGTTCCTGATTGCTTGTAGTTTCATGCAATGTTTTTATTTCTCATTTTTAGACCTATCTACTATTTATTAAAATTCAAATGAGCTCGTTTTTGTCCCTAACAAAAAAAATCAAAAAATGATTTGACAAATTCTCAAAAATAGATAAATGTTGAGTATTTTAGTATGTGTTAACTTCAATCTAAAAATCCCTAAAAATAGAAAAAGAATAAGACTAAATATCAAAAAACTCCAAAATCCTTTAGAAAATCATAAAAATTTCACAAAAATCACGAAAATATTTCTTTCTATTTTATATTTTTCTTTGTATAATTATCTATATATGAAAATTGATTTGACTAATTTTGGACCTTATTTCCTATTTTTCACATTTAAATCAACCTCAATCTATTACTAAATCCCTTATTTGTGATATTTTTTATTTTAAAATCCATAAAAATTAGCAAAAAGTTCAGAAAATCACAAAAACATTATAAAATATATAAAACCCAAAAAAACTATCATTTAGGGTGATTTTTTCGATTGCACACCGCCATATAGATAAGTTTAAAAATTTTGTTTTGTATACCGTATGGAGAGAGATGGGAAGCACTGTAAGTCCTCTAACTTAGCATACATCATTAGATTTAATGGTGAGATTTCCATCATCGAATCAAATTGCATGGATTTTTAACTATATCCCTCTGATTTTGAGCACTTAAGACCTAAATAAAAATCTACAAAAACATTAGTCTCTCGTATGCAAAAAGAACCAAAAAAGTGAAATCACAAAAAACTAAAACAAGGGGACTGTTAAATATACTTTGACCTTAATGAAAATTTGTAATGGACTATCATTGTCTTGGGTTCATAAAGCCCTCATTGTTTTCAGGTACCTTGGAAGGAGATCAAAACCCCTCCCATGAGCAAGGCACGACCCGCTAAGGATTAGAGCCAAAAACCCAGTATGTAACTACCATGTGTATCGCATGGATTTCCAAAGTAATGGCGCTTCTATTATACATGACCAAGTAGGACCTTGTCGGCGATGGTGTTGCCACCTTGTGTGGAACATTGACATGGTCTAAAGTACTAAGCTTAGGCCATGCCCTCACAATTGTGCCTATCTCATCGGTTTACGTCTGAGTAGGTCCTTGCACGCTCACAGGTTATTCCGATGCGAGCGAGGTCCGAAGTAGCAGTTTCACCTTTCGACTTCCTCTCTATATTTATTTAGTTGAGTAGGGATCCAAGAATGGATACAACGACCTCAAAAAGTGCACACAACAAGTTACAAAGGAGGATGGCAAGTACGGGATACTTTTCTAGCAGTACTTTCTCTTATATATGGTTAGCGTGCTAAGGACTTGTTAAAAGATTTTCCTAAAATAACAACTATAAAAATGAAAAGATAATAATAGTCGATCCTTCACAGCTTCACATGGCGTGAGTTGGTGAACCTAATTTTGTATTGTGTTTATATGGATCTAGATTGAGATTCGAAGATCAAGTCTCGCACTCTTGCGTAAATTTTTTTTCATATGTGTCTTCCTTTTGACTCCCACTCAGTTTGAGCATTTCTATTGTTTTAGACTCCCTTTTTATTCCTTGTTGACCACCATATCTTTCCTCCTGTATCGATCTCCTTTTTGCTCCATGATGTCGATCCATAGAAGGTTTAGTCGGGATCCTGCCAACACCCACATCGATTCCATAGACTCAACATCGTCAATAATTCAAGGCGATTCCCGACAACGCGATCAGGACCTTTGGTCAATCTCCAGACTCCTCCTCTTATTTCCATCCTCTTTAACCACCCAATAAATCGGGACCACCCTTGTCCCACTTCCGTCGTTGTGAATGTGAGTCAATTTTAGTCTACATCCTTTTGCCATTCAAAACACTATGGGATTGACCCTAATCTCATATCCATCTTAGTCACTCAATTCAATTTCAAGTGGTCTCATTGGGATTCTTTCACATTTCAAATAGAAGCTAGCCCCAATCCAAGATCCCAACACAGAATTCATATTTCGGACTCAGAATGAGAAATGGCTCCTTGAGGAAATGGAAAGGAGTAGCAACCTACCCAACCTAAGTAGGGATAGATGTCAGATCAGAATCAGGTGAATGCTCAGTTGTTGGCTTCCATCCAAGCCATACAACAGCAACCGATCGAGCATACCCTAGCACAAAGTGCATTTCAAGATATGTTGAACGATGTAATGACTAGACCAGCAGGAGGAGAAGGAGGAGGACCGTATGATGACATAGACGAAGAAGAACTGGAACAAGGAAGGAAGAACCCGACGCAGAAGGAGACATATAACCCTGGAGACAGCCAGATGACCGAGTGGATTCTCATTCCTTGGGTACATGCTCACTTTGAGCTCAAGCCTCAGTTCCTTGCTCTTCTACCATCATTCCACGGCACAGGGAGGAGCCATACATTTACCTACAACAATTTTCATGCATCTGCCAAACTACCCACTACCCCAACATTCCTTTGGATGTAGTGAAGATGATGGTGCTCCACTTCAATTTGCAAGGCAAGGCCCTATATTGGTTCAACCATTTGGGAAGGTTGTGATGACTTGGGAGGAATTGAAATATGCATTCCTTCACACATTCTATCCTCTTGATCGGCTCAACCAAATGTGAGCCATAATTAGCAACTTCTTCCATGGTGCCCATGAAACTAACCATGAAGCTTGGGAGCAATTCAAGTACCTACAGGAAAAGTGCCCCATCATGAGATACCGAGGACTAGTTCGGTCCAACAATTTTTTAGGAGTCTGAATATGGAGAGCCAAAGTCTCGTAGATGCAACCTTTGGGGATCTCAATTTAATAAATATGAAGATGCAGTATGGTAGATTTTCGAAGAAATGACCGAAGGAGAGGACGCCCTCTCTTCATCACGTGCATATCAGAAACATCTACATATCCTTCAGAAGCAAAGTTGACATGGAAGCATCTCGTGAGGTAGAGAGAGACGAGAGCTCCAACCTCAGTATCATCAGTGGACATCTCATGAAGGTTGATCTTATTGAGAAGAGAGGATGAAATACCTAGATAAGATGGATCAGATCACCAAGCAATTGGAGCTACTGGTGAGCACTTTCAGTTCTGTTCAGTCGGTGGCAGCATCTTTAGAGACTCCTGCTGACAAGAAGGACGATCCATCACTGCAACATCATCATAAGCGGAGTCATCAGTCACCAGCTATCCAACATGTGTACTACATGCAGTCGCCCGAGCAGAGACATCCAGACTTCCTTCCACCTACAGATCCAACATTCCCACCACCACCATTGATTCAGAATGCCAACGTTGTATGGAGTAATGATGCACAGCTAGCCCATCCTACCGGACAACCACAAGGCCAGCCACCAGCCAACAGAGCTTACCACCAACCTCAAGGTCGTCATTATGGACAGTCCTCCCAACCTCAACTTCAGTATCACCAGCCTACGTAGTACAAGCATCAATAGAGGAAGAATTAGCAATATTTACAATGCCAGAGCCACCGTCCACAATTGTACCATTAGTACGTGACTACACCACCTCAACGTTATCCTCCTCCGCATCAGCATTACCGGCTCCCTCCACCTCCTCATACCAGCAGCAGTCTCAGCCTCGGCCTCTGCCCCTAAACAGCCAGCAGTAGCGTGGTTTGCATGTTGATACATCTGAGGTAGTTCTAGTGAACCCTACCCTGGATTGATTGGCCCATATTGCAAAAGGCCTAGCAAATATGACAAAGAAGCTAGACGACCTGGCGACCACTAAAACTCCAATCCAACTCAGATCGACGCGAATCTCGATAATTTCAAGCGTAAAAAGTAGGTAGAATGTGATGTCCAGTCTGTTCTTGTAGAGTCAGATGATTATAATGTTTCTTTATTTAATCTTATCACTCTCAGGAGCGGTAGGACTTTACCTCCATCTGTCGTAAAAGAAGGGATGAATAAAGCCTTGATAGGTGAATCATCATCTTTTGCATCAGCCGAGCTGGCTACTGGTTTAGGCAAGGAAAAATGAGGAGGAGGAGTCATGTCAGCTGCCATACATCTCCACCACCACCATAAGAAACAATAAAAAATAAGAAAATTCAAAAAGACCAAAAAGATGTTCGCAGCCGACATGAAGTCGGACCAACCATGGAGGAGCTGCCAACAACAACCAATCCTACGCCAACCAACAGAGCAGAGGTCATGCTTTTTGCTTGTCCACTGCAACAACATCTTCGTTTATAACTTGTACTCCTTTTTGTGATATGGATATGTAGAATATTGTGGACATGAATCTTGTAAATAAGAACAATGCTTTTAATTTCAGTAATGTGAATATTCTTTTTCAAAATGTAAATAGAAAAATTCAAAAAAAAACTGTAAAAATAAAAAAGTGCATCATCTCATCCTGGAGTTGTGGATATTATTAATAATGTGACTATTGAAATCCCTTTGATAAAGGCCATGGTATAAATGCTCGTTGTAAAGAAAGGTTTGAAAGATGCATGTAAGCATCAACCAACACATAACAACAGACACCAACAGGTAGAAACGCACGTTCTCACCATGGCCACAATCGTAGCCATCAACAATCTGCCACAAAAGAAATAAGACAACAGAGCACCTTGATCAATTGCTAGATTTTTGATCAAGTCTTTGAGTGAACCTTACTTGACAGCAGTTCTTCCATCAACCTCATGCCCTCTTTATTATTGCGAGAATTCAGGCTAGGTCCTCTCAAGCAGACGTGAATGATCCTTCATTTCACTGATCGATCCATTAAACGACCCTGAGGTCTTTCGGAAGACATTGTAGTAAAGGTGCGGGACATGCAGTTTCCGTTGATTTTGTAGTCCTTGACATGGAATCTCCCATACCCTTACTCCAGATTCCTATTATTCTAGGTTGGCCTTTCCTGTGCACTACAGAGGCCGTGGTTGATTATGGGTCTAGAAAGATCACTTTCATCTTGATAAACAATAGAGTTACAATAGACTTGGTTAGCGAGCCTAGAGTTGTAACTCACGAAAGACATGCAGCACAAGTTGAAGCAGATTGTGAGTTCATTGCAGAGATCAGAGACACACCACTCTCTTTGAATCACATATGGACACAGGAAATTCTCTCTCTTATGGAGGACGTGCAAAGCATAGTCGATGCAATCTCCAACAACACTTGGGAGATAGAATCCAATTTGTTGATGCATCTCTTCGATTCAGGTGATTTACTCCAGCCTGAACACAATGACTTCGTTGCATATCTATTCGACACATCAATAAAAGACCAACAAGATACTGAAGTCAGCATTACAATAAAAGTTCAGGGAGATCATCCTCCAATCAGCACAGTTTTCGAAGTGACCGAGAAATCAGCCAGACTAAAACCTGAATTAAATCCACTTTCAACAGGCCTTAAGTCCTTGTGGGTGTAGAAAATATGTATCCGATCATCATCAGCACCAGGCGGTCCTCAGAGAAGAATATCGACTGCTCGAGGTTCTAGAGAAAAACTACAAGGCACTTTGTTGGCATGTTTCAAATATCCGTAGAATAAATCCTGCTTTGCATTAACACCACATTTATTTAGAAGAAGATGCCAAGACGCCCCGATAGTTTCAAAGAAACTGAACCCAAATCTGAGGGACATTATCATGAAAGAAATCATGAAATTGTATGATGCAGACTTCATTTATACCATCTCTGACTCCAAATGGGTGAGCCCACTCCATGTAGTTCCGAACAAATCTAGGCTCACTGCGGTTATAAATGACAGAGGAGAGGAGATGTCTACTTTGATACCGACATCCTGGCATGTATGCGTTACAGGAACTAAGAAGGACCATTTCCCCTTACCAATCACTGATCAAGTATTGGAAAGAGTGGCCGACTAGGAGTTCTTCTACTTTCTGGATGGGTACTTTGGGTAAACCCAAGTGGCCATTGCCCCTAAAGATCAAGATAAGACAATCTTCATATGCCCATTCGGCACCTATGCTTTCAGGAGAATGCCCTTTAAACTATGCAATGCACCAAACATTCTAGAGAAGCATGCTTGTAGTTTTTACCGAGATAGTAGGAAGTTTTCTCGAGGTGTTTATGGATGATTTCTATGTCTATGGTAACATCTTCGATTCTTGTCTTCAACACCTAGACACAGTACTTCAAAAAATGTCGTGAAGTTAATCTAGTGTTATCATGGGAGAAGAGTCACTTCATGGTCACAAAAGGGATTGTGCCAGGTCATATCATTTCCAAACGTGGCATGGAAGTCAACCTGGCAATGGTAGATGTCATTGTCAATATAGATACACCTCAGCTTCTCAAGCACGTGAGGTCATTTCTAGGGCATGTAGGATTCTACAGACGGGTTATTCATGATTTCAGTCTCATCGCCTGACCTCTTACAGAACTACTGTGCAAGGAGACCGAATTCAACATTGATCATCAAGTTCTCATGTCATTCAATGAGCTGAAGGAGCTAATAACTCAAGCTCCGATCCTATAGCTGCAAGATCGGTTTCTTCCTTTTGTGATCATTGCGGATGCGTCAGATTTTGCAGTTGGGGTTGTTCTAGGACAGAGGAAAGACAAGGCACCTTATGCCATTCATTAAGACATCAAGACATCATATGAAGTCAAAGAAACTACACTGTGACAAAGAAGGAATTGCTGGTTGTGGTATTCTCTCTTGAGAAGTTTAGATCCTATCTGCTTGGATCAAACGTCACTATCTATACTGACTACTCTGTTATCTAATACTTACAATAGAAGAAGGATAACAAACCTAGACTGATCAGATGCATCCTTCTCCTCCAGGAGTTCAACTTGGAGATTAAGGACATGCATGGTGTTCATAATGTGGTAGAAGATCACCTCTCTAGAATTTTGCAACAAGATCCTTCGTTGAGCATTGCACCAATCACATACACCTTTCCCAACGAAGCAATTTTGGTCATGGATTTGCTCCCTTGGTATGTTGATATTCTCAACTACCTCATCTCGGGTGTAGTTCCACATGAATGGAAGAATATTCGAAAGGACAAGTTCTTGTCAACAATCCATTTCTACCAATGGGAAGATCCTCTCTTATTCAAGGAAGGAGCGAATTGTATTTGGCACTTGTGCATTCTCTAGGTGGAGGAGCATAGTGTCCTCGAGCATTGTCATTTGCTTAAATCTAGAGGACACCACTCTGGAGATAGAATGGTAGTGAAAGTATTGTAGTGTGGTCTCTAGTGGCCTACACTATTTAAGGATGCCATAGAATATGTCAAACGTTGCACTAATATCAGAGATTGAAAGGTACCCTTACAGCTACGGATTCAATGCCCTTGAAGATCATTCAGATTGCAGATGTATTCGATTCTTTGGGCATCGAATTCATGGGAACCTTTCCCAATAGTCAGGGACACGGATGCATACTTATTGCCAATGACTATGTGAGTCGCTGGGTTGAAGTTATCCCAACCCATGTTGTAGACAGCCGCATAATGTGTCTCTTTCTAAAAGAAAACATCATCTCACGGTTCAGAATTTTGACGACACTGATATCAAATAGGGGTAGTAACTTTATTAACAGAGAGGTCAAGAAATTGACAAAGGAGTACGACATCGAGCATCGAGTCGCATCTCCTTATCATCCTTAGACCAATGGTATGATGGAACTATCCAATAGAGAAATCAAAACGATACTTCAGAAGCTTGTTAAGCCGAAAAGAGAAAAAATTGTCCCAACTTTTGGCCTCAGACCTGTGGGCGTACAGAACCACTTACAAGTCTCTATTGGGCATGTCGTCATATCATCTTGTATATGGGAAGCCATTCCATCTGCTAGTAGAGTTTATTCATAAATCATTGTGGGTAGTTAGCATTTACAATCTAGACTCATAGGAAGGTGGTCAGATAAGGAAAGAGGATCTGAACAAGCTCCTGGAATTTTGAGACTATGCCTACGATAACACATTGATTTACAAGGAGAAGGTGAAACGCTAGAAAGACCAGCACATCATATGAAAGACCTTCGAGACTGGACATAAAGTGTGGTTGTTTAATGCAATTTTGACAATCTTCTCGAGCAAATCAAAAAGCAAGTGGACAGGGCCATTCTGAGTTCAAGAAGTGTGTGATAATGGAATTATTGTGATATCAGATTTGTCTCCGGGCGCACAACCATTTGTCTTCAACGATCAGCTGTTGAAGCCCTACCTCGAGCATGACACTTTCTTGGTCATTGTTGACTCTGTCCAAGTACTATGCACTAAAGTAACAACCATAACAGTATCGGGATCTCAAGATTCAGATAATTCCACTCAAAAACTCTTCCTTTAAGCTTTCAAATTTTCTTCTTTTCTTCTTTTCATTTCCAGTTTTTGTATCTAACGAATTATATGTGTGTGTGTACATTTGTGTGTGTGTGTGGGGGGGGGGGGGTGTCACTCCTTTTTGTCGGACTTTTATACTTAGGATGTACTTTGTCCTAAGGATTGGGGGTGTGCACCCCGCTTATGTCATTTTTCGGTTCCCCGGTGTCTCCTCTTCCCGTCTATACTTAGGGATATCTTACCCTTAGTATAGGGAGAGACATTCTGAGTACGATTTGTTCATTCCCACCCTTGACCCTCCCTGCCTTGTGTACAATGTTATACTTAGGCTTATTCGATCTTAGGTATGGGGGGGGGGTTGACTTCTCATTCATTTATTCAGTCCTTATTTATTTATTCTTTAGACTCTTATATACTTAGTACGAGTTATGTCTTTCTTTTTCTCTCTGATCTATGAGGACATAGCTCAAGCTAAGTATGAGGGGGTCCTATATACTGCATATATACTTTAGCCACAACTCATACTTTCCTATCTTTAATATGGCTAAGAAATTGTATAAAATTCTGTCATATACTATAAACATCCATTAAAATCACTTAATAAAAAGATGTTGATTATCCCTCAAATTCTTTTTGTATATAGTTATTAATAAATTTGGTAAAATGTTTTGCAAAAATGTTTGAAAAATAGTTTGAAAATCTATTTGAAAAACCTCTTGAAAACCATTTGAAAGATATTTTGTAAAATATTTTCAACATTTGTAAAAATATTTTGTTTGCAAAAGACTTCTTTTCTTTATGTGAAATAAAAATGTTTGAAAATGATTTGCAAATGGTTTGAAAAATGATTGCAAAAACATTGTGAAAAATACATATATACTTTTTGAAAAACCTTTGCAAAATGATTTTTAAATGTGTGTAAATGTTTGTAAAAATTATTTGTCAGAACTATTTTGGACTATAGTTTTCAAAAGTATTTGTCAAATCATGTTCAAATAAATTTGAGGAATATTTTTTATACAACACCCTAAATTCTTTATCTATTGCAAATTCTTAAAAACCTAAATTCTTGTAAATATAACATGCATCCTCATGTAAATATTTGTACCTATCTTTATCCAAAATCTTTTTTTCAAAAATACCCAAAACATTTGCATAATCTTTTTTGAAAATTTACATAAAAGTTCACAAAACGTTTTTCAAAAACCATAAAAAAGTTCAAAAGTTTGAAAATTAGTCATCAAAAATATTTTTTACATTGTACATAGCATTTACACATCATTCACATTTTTCAGATTGAGTTTGATAATTGAATAAGTTTAAGTAAAATCCGAAGATTGGAGCTTGGTTGTTCCTTAAATCTACATAATCACATGAACCTTATAGGAATTGGAATTAAAGTACTTTAGGTCTAGGTGTCTTAATTCTTTGAGGATCGTGAGACTTGGTTCAATGGATTCTTGACTAACTTAGTAGAGTGTTTTGGAGCACATGCACGACTCTTGTTGATAATGACCTAACTTGGGCACCTGCACTTTCACTTGGCTCAACTCAGTTATAGTGGTGAGGGGATTGGATTTGCCTGTATGGGACACACACAAGTGGAAATAGTTGTCCTCGTTTAGGGAGGAAAGTGCGTCTTGACCTATCCAGTGGCAGAGATGTCTAAAGATAGGAGAGTACCGGTTGCAATAATGCTTCAAAATAGGTATAGTCTATTGTCTCAAGAGGAAAAACTCCTTGTGTAAATGTTGTTGTATATAGTATTTAAAAAAAGCAAAAAACAAAAACACCAAAAAAGTGGATAAGCCTGATTGAAAATAAAATGCCCGCCGGAGTGTATATTTGTATAGTCAATAAGCAAGCTTGAGCTTCAAAGTCATACCTTGTGAGCCTGCAGCTGGATGACTTGACTACACTCATCATGCATCCAAGGATAGGTAGCTACACTGGCTACTATCGATTCTTCTCTTCACCCCCTCCTCTTGAGTTGGTTGTCACTTGAACTTAGAAGAGAGTACCACGCTTCTCGAGGGAAGAGTTGTTGGATTGGGGAATCATTGGGTTGTCGTGCAGGAGAAGCTAGTCTCTTTGTCATTTCATTTGGGGAGAGCCACCATCACATACATTGTACAAGTGAGATTCATAGTCGTAAGGGTTTTCGTATGAGTTTTAATATTATAACATGGTTGGTTAGGGGACTTGAGCAGAGTTTCGGGATTCTCTAAGGCTGTTGTGTTTCAAATCTGATTCCCAATAAGTTTATGCCCACACTAACATTCCCAAGGTCTGACTTGAGAACCAAATGTTGATTTTGTGAAGACAAGTTTGAAAATTAAATTCAATCACATTGTTTCTTTTCTTTTTCTTTTTTCTTTCTTGTACTTATTGCATAGGTGTTTGCTAGAGACTAGCAAAGGGAAGTATAGGGGGTGATAAATCTTCATTTCATCACCTTTATTATATCATTTTAAAAATACTATCTAATGCATGTAAATAGCATTATCTTGTATATATTAACATTCATTATTTGTTCAATTTATTGTATACAAAACATTATTTTTAATGTCAAAGAAAAAGAATAAAGAGAAGAAAGAAAAAGAATAAAATACGAAGGGTATTTTATGATCCTAAACACTGAGACCAATTCAAGAATTGAGTTGATCGATAAGGAATAAAATAGGGGAAGATAAGGGCCAAGAATACAATAAAAACCCAATTCATTTATTCATTCAATAAAGCATTTTTGGGACGCTATTAATCGTAAAGAACACATGTTAATTATCCAGAGATAAACCCTAGAGCCCGATCTAGGAGACATCTCGGTGCCCGCCACAATGGATCTTGCAAGTGTTGTACGATGTCTCTCGTGATGTGTGGGTTTAAGTCCAAACAACTAACATTTATTTATTTTACTAGATCCAAAAGTAAGAGACTATATGTACATGCATTCTTGTTAGGTTTTGGACCTAATTAACGAGACATGAAACCTACAAGCTAAGGGCTCAAGCACACAAAATAAGTAAAAAGAAGGCAGAAAACTCAAAAGAATGAGAAACAAAATAAAAGAAGGCGATAAAACATGGAAAACTGTGACGAGGTCCCTAGGTGAACAGACATTCGAGCACTAGACCTCGTTGCAAAGAGTAGTTTCCAAGTCTTAATTATTATAATTTAAAGAACCAAATAAATATCTCTCTCACCAATGAATAAATAAATCTAAGCTATTTTCTATGCTAAGTCTTCTCCTTTCTCCAAATGTTTCCTCTCCAATTGGCCAAGAGGTGAAAACGATTCTCCACCAAGCTTGGCTGCCTCGACCTCCTAAGAAACCGTCCTCGTATAGTGGGCCCTCGTCAAATTCACAAAGAGGTATATTAGCACATACAATCAAATAATGGAATGAAAATGAATTATATAAAAAGAATAAATAAATATGCACAAGCAATTAATCAATGAATAACTGAATGACTGTACAAAATAAATGACATGCTATCTACATTGCTCCACTGCAACGACGCCATTTGATGGCCATGAATTTTGCAAGGGACAGCTAAATCAAGCAAGGAATATCAAAAATGTGGAGTTAAAATTTATTATTCTCTACAACTAAATGTATAGCAAGTAAGCATATAAAGGTCGAACCACGGAGAACAAAATTGCTAGCCTACGGTTATTGTTAATTAAAATGTATTATGTACAACATGCCATTCATCCTATCTTTTTGTAGGGTTTCAAATATAAACACATACACACATATAATTTTATATTTTTATCTTTTATTATATATATATATATACATTTTTTAGTTTCTTTTTCTAATTTCAGATTTTAATATTCCTTTTTTCTATAATATAATATAGAGTATATATAAGGCTACAAATGCCATACAGAGTAATACAATAATAATTTTTAGTACAAATAAATAAAATACATAAAATACATTATGTTTAGTTTTTATATATTTTTATAATGTTTTTCTGATTTTTCTAGAAGTTTTGCTAATTTTTATGGATTTTAAAAATAAAAACTTCCAAAATAAGGGATTTAATAAAACATTAAGATTGATTTGAATGTGAAAAATAGGAAATAAGGTCCACAATAACTCAACTCAATCTTCATACATAGATAAATATATAGAGAAAATTACAAAGTAGAAAGAAATATTTTTGGGATTTTTGTGGAATTGATATATTTTTCTAAAGGATTTTGGAGTTTTTGATTTTTGATCTTTTTTCTATTTAGAGATTTTTGGAATGTCGTTAATATATACAAATCAATATATATTTTTGAGAATTTTTCAAAATGTTTTTTGATTTTTTGGTATTTTATAAGATGGACAGGGAAAAAACATACTTATTTCAATTTTAATTAATAGTAGAGAGGTCTAAAATTATGAAATAAAATAATGTTGTGAAACTACAAGCAATCAGGAGCCTACATCTATTTTTTGTGATTTTTAGAACAATATCTATTTTAAAAAATATGACAAGCACACAAAACTACAATTGTTGAGAGAGGCATATATGTAAACAAAACTAAATCTAGGGGCATTGCTGTAATTTTTTCAAAAATATACAACATTTTTTAAATTTTAATGGACTAATAATAAATATTAAAAGTAATAGGGACATCCTTATAAAATGGCCACCTCATGTGGGACTACACGTGAGGCGACCTGCATAGGCCTAAAGGTAATATGAAAGAACAACATGGGTCTTCATGTAGTTTTGCCAAGGTATTTACACTATATATTTTATTTTGTAAACTAATAAATAAATACAAAAAGAATTGGGGGAGGATATAATATTACCCCCATACGGCGCATGGATGAAGGGTTGGATTGACTTCACTTGTACACGTGGCAACATCAATGCGTGTGATACCACTTCGGCCATGGACAAACTGGATTAGATCGTAGGCGGCGATCGAACAATGAGGGGATGACTGCATCCAACAACGTCTGGAGGATCTAGAGACAAGGCTCAATCCAACGGCTATGGACCTCCCAGATGAAGATGGAAGAACACCACCCGGGTCGAGATTTGATCGGCACTACAACGCGACTCCGGCGGTCTTCATCTGCTCCAAGAGATGGAAAAGGGAGCATGATTGTCCACCTACCTGTTGGAAGCTTCAGAATGTCCTGAGGGTCACTACAGCTCTCCCGAAAGGTTGGAGATGAGGAAGAGCAACATGTACCTTAGGTGGATCGCAAAGTGGCTCCAGCTGCACTTGATGTCTTGCAGGACCTGCAAAAGATGTTCCTGGGTCACATGCACATTGCTTAGCACATAAAATGTGTGATCGACGGAGCGTAGCGGCATGTCTCCGGTGAGCGGGGGAGAAGAGACACCGATTCACAAAACCACTAGGGCCTTGGTTGATCAAATGGAGCTAGAATGTGGAGAAGTTGCAGGGGAAAGTATGGAAGTGGTTGTGGATGGTTGGAATGAAGAGGATCACGACGAATGGGGTGTACCAGTACTAAGTTCCAACGAACTACGATCCGAGTGTTTTATGCTAAATAAAATTATAAACTAGATAAAATAGACGTGAAAATTAAAAACCTAAGATAACTCTACCTAAAAGATAAGGAAAGCATCTCTTATACATGCTTCCAAAGACAGGGAGCAGGGTAGCCGGAGAAGACCACCGCGGTTGCACCTCCTCCTCCGCGAGCTGCTCCAAACCTCGGGAAAACTCCCTCTGTCATCAGGATACCTTATAGGCCGAGGTGTAGGGGCTCTAAGGCTCGAAATAATGGCCAAATTTGAAGGAGGGGGAGGTATTATTTATAGGCATGGGGATGCACCCTAATTGATGGGTGGTTTGGGGAAAATGCAAACTGTGCACACGTAATCTACAAGGTCGACACTATTCATGGAGTATCCATGATTATTTCTTATGAAGAGATAAAGCGTGATGGATTAATGACACGCCCTTGAAAAAGGGTGTGAAATGGGGAGGAGAAAGGTCCGACGGGAGTCAGAGGCGCCTAGGGCAGTTGACCGGGGGTCACCAATCCTTGGGCCCTGATTAGTCTAAGTCAGCAACTACAGGACAAAATAGCTAGGTTTATTAGAAAATAATTAATTAAATGTAGTGAATGATTTTATTATTTTTTATTATAAAATAAATGTTTTATTATTTTATGTAGTATTTTATTCTGATTTTTATTTATTTTTAGAGATTTTATTTACAAAGTTTTAGGGGTTAATTATATGTATATTTATCTATGTTTTAAGTCTTTTATTTTTTATTTTGTATTTTATTATTTTATTCCATTACTGTATATAATTATAATTATTTCTATATACATAAATATATTTTTTACTGTATTTTTCTTATGTAATATACAAACTAAATTAAATAGGTGTATTTATTGTATATATATAGTTATTGGTATTTCATCTATGTATTTTATATAAGTATTTTAATTTAATATTTTTTGAGGTTTTCTTTTAGTTTTAATATGTACATAAATTATAAATAATATTTACAAACTTATAAAAATTGAAAATTATAAAATAATAAAGAATAAATAAAATGAATGTTTTAATCGGGTGTATCATATAAAAGGGATCCAAAACATAACTTTCACACCTTTACTCTGTTAGCAATGTGAGCCCCGGGCGAACCATTTCTACAATAAATGTTATTGTAATGAATAAATTATCAAAGAAAGTTATTGATTACTTTTCACTCCCTTTCTGAGATTAATGAATGAATGCACTATAGGGTCCCTCTGTACAATAAGGTTTATGTATCATGGCCAACTTGATAATCATACAGCTGTTGATCCATTGGATGGATCATAGAGGCTGATGCTTGATGAATATCTAAGGAGTAGATAGAGGACTCATCGAGCATCATCAAATGATCATTAAGTGATGATCTCCAGTCTGAGTAGGAGATGGCAATCCTATCTCATATGACTGATATCTGACTGTCCTCTTGATGAAGGTCCTCTGCATGGGAATAGTGATTCAGAGGTGTCAGGTTAGTTAAGTCAATGGGTTGACTTGACGAGATCGAGATAACCAAAGACCTACGTTGAATACTGTCACAACATAGGCATGCATCCTCTGACTAGAGACAGATGTATTGCTATATGTCTAAGTATGTACATTTGGCAGACCAATAGGTTGATGACCTAATCAAGGTCTATATACCGGCGAGCTGGTGTACATGTAAGGACATATGAGTAATACGATCTCTCAAAGGGATCATACAGGTGCACTTGTGAACCGGGAGACATGAGCTCACTCATGAGGTATTGGGACTGAACAAATTCCATGCATGGTCGTCGTGCTTTGGAAGCATGACATGAATTTGAAGGTAAGATATATGCTTTATGAAAGCATATGATTTATACCAAGTCCCAGTGACCAAGATTGAGAAACTTAATGATCTAACCCTGAAGATGACAGTGTAAAAGTGATCTTTATCTTCAGGATGATCATGAGTCTTCCAGTATGTAGGATGTGCATGTATTGGGAATACCTGAAGGGTGATTTGATCATATACGATTGTATAACCATGACGCTTCCATTCCGAGGGAGTGATGAAACAGGTTTGGATTTTAGTGACTCCTCTCATTAGAGAAGTGACCTAGTCTTAGTCCATGAACTGGACATTGATCTGAATGAGATTCAGATGCAATGAGAAGATTAAGTCTACGGTCTTGATTTGATCAAGCATCAGTGGGAGGTCCATAGGATCTGGATTTGAGATATGATCTCAACATCCAAGTCACTATACGTGGAACAATACAATCGCCCTATCCTTATCTCCAAGTATCTGAGGAGAAATAGCATTGTTCTTAAATGGTTTGAGAACAATTCCATAAGATCTAAGCAAAGAGAAATTGGTAATTAAATGTGATTTAATTATCATGATGTATGAGAAGTTATCCAATATGATTAAATGTGATTTAATTATTTTGGATAAGAATAATGTAGATAGAAATATCCAATTATTCATAATATATTATAAATGTGATTTATAATGTATTAGAGAGAGTTAATTATAATTTATATGTGTTGATTAATTATTATGTGTATTGGATACACATTGTGTAATTAATTAACAATATGAATTATATGTTGTTTTGGGTTGTGAATATGATTCACAATTTTTCCATGGCAAGAATGCAATATTCTCAGAGATAATTGTGAATTATTTTTGAAGAATAAAACCCAATAAATTAGTTGAGAATAAATAAGAGAGATTACAAGGAGATATGCAATCTCATGGATTACCATGAGATTGCAATCTCCATGCAATCTCATGGGCGGCACACCATTCCAATATGGAATGTGTGGCCGCCCACTTGGAAGGCACATGGAGATGAAATCTCCATGTGTCTTCTCTCCTTATTTGTTGGGTTGATTTAGGAATGAATCATATTTGATTTTGTCAAATATATTTTAACCTAAATTTGTTGTTTTTGTCAACAACAATCTTAGCCATTGGATAAACATAAATCAATCTCATCCATTGATTTTATGTGTCCCATGGATTGAGATCCATGGATCCCAAAACCCCTGTAAATAGAGAGGCATACTTGGCTCTCTCTTAACACATGCTATTGTAGCACAAACTCTCTCTCTCTCTTTCTCATACTCGACAGCCCTCTCTCTCCCTCTCTCTCCCTCTCTTCTTGGTGGCCGTCCACCTTGGTGGAGAGAATCGTCGACGCCCGCGCCATCGTGCTGCCGCTTCGACTCTCTGCAGTTCTTTGTCTTCTTGGAGTGCTTCACTCACGAAGGAGACGTTTGATCTCGTGCGACGAGATCAGGAGCAACCGCGCTTGGATCAACTTGGATTGCGAGGACACCTCGACTCATCTCCGCGCTCGCAAGCCATTACTCCGACGATCGGACTTGAGACAGGAGGTCTCTTTTCGTAGAGACTTGATCAACCACGCTTCAAGAGGTATTGCATTATACTTGCTGTGGTTATAGATGAAACGATTTGAGAATGGTTCTCGGATCATGTGGTTTCATCGGTTTAAAAATTTTTTAAATTCCGCTGCACCGAACAAATAGTACGACTAGTCGTTCTTCGTCGTATCCGATACGACGATCACGCTTCCGTGATGTGCTTGAGGATTTCTCCATATCCTTTAAGTGGTATCAGAGTCTTAGGTCGATGGTTTCGAATATGATTCGAAAAACCGAGGACGACTTGGGTTCGTTTAGGTCGCGAAAGTTTTCTTCGCATTTGATTTCGCAGATCTGTTTAGTAAATAAATTCGGCACTGTTTAAATTGTTTAAACACGAATTTAATACTTGGATTTTGTTCCCCATTAAATAAGGAAACCATAGGAACTGAGTTTGCGTAAATCGGATTTCGTATGCTCTAGTTATGGTTGTTTTAATGGACATGTATGCACTGTTGCGGGAACAGTAGATTTTAACATGATTAAAGAGTTAACTACTGTTATCATCTGCCTCGAAATGCGTGCAACTCCACTTAGGTTCTGTTCTAAATCAAGTTAGCAATCTATGAAAATTGAGTTTGCTTAATTTGGATTTAAATTGATTGAGATATGTCAATTTTAGTGAATAGGGGTCATTACTGAAATTGCATTCCTAATCTAGAACCAAGTGATTGTCAATTAGTGAAATTAATTGTTAATTTCGTGAAATAATCTTGAAAAGTATTTATGAAATATTGAAACTTGATTATTTGCCTAATTGACTTGGCCCCAACCAATTGATTGATTAAGATGTGATCTAAATCATAATTGGAAACCACAATCTTTCAAACTTGATGTTTGAATAGGATTTAGGAATTTGTCTAGCAAATTTCCTTATAATAAAAAATGTTTTGATTATTACTATATGGTACAATTTCGGTTGAAAAACCGATGATCATCTTAAGTACAAATTAATCAATTTGGCATTATCCTTTCCCGATGCGGATATGGTGCCTAGTCGGAGAGCATTGGGGTTGCGGGTTGCAACGTATGTGGTCCGTCCCACTCTTGTCGGTACTGGCCATGACAACGGGTAGGGCCGGGATAATGTCTGAGGGATTAAGATGTATTTTTCTAATTATTAAAATTCGAATTAATACGTATTTTGAGATATTACCATATATGTATTCAAGTAAAATAATCAAGTTTGATTGATTGAATTGGATTGATAATTAATTTAATATGATTAAATTGATTATGTCCAATTGAAATACTCTAATATGATTAGAGTTATTAATTCCCTTGGAAGAATTAATTATGTGAATGTGATTCATAATAATTAATTAAAATTTGAATATGGGATGGAGGATCACATAAGTGACATCCATGGTCTCCCGTCAAGGCGAAGAGTTCCGTCGCCAGACATCGTATGAAGGAGACGCCTGTATGAAGTGACCGCTCCTGCATACGATCCGTTTGGATCGGGCTCGTCGCTTCTCGAAAGAGTAAGGATGTATGCGTAGTGACCCCAATATCGGGTCCTCATATTATTGGGGCGATATTGGATTGCGCATAGTGAGTTGTATTCCTGTTGACGGTTGGTTCAATTAATAACGGGTCAACATCGCCTTAGGGGTGGTGGGCCCGGGTATTAAAGACCGAATTGGGAAATGAAAGTTTGACTTGCAATGCGGAATGTGTTCCCGCTTCTCTTTGTTGGAGTCATAGGTTCTCATATTATTGGGATATGACAAAGATAAGGAGGAGATCCCAGTTCTTGCTTGAGATATATTGGTAAGTATATCTTTTACTTTGAAAGTGAATAAGGGAATAAACTTTCAAGGTTGACATAGCAAGAACAATTTGATTTCAAATGCCTCAATCAAATATTATAAATTTGAATATATATTTTTATATTCTAATATAGTGCATTCTTGATTTCAGAAAATGAAGTCTTTGAACCCACTTAGTAGGCTTCTAGAGGTCAACCAATTGACCGGCCCAAATTACTCGGATTGGATCCGAAATTTGGAGCTTGTTCTCTCTGCTGAGCGCATAAGTTATGTGCTATCCGAGGACAAGCATGAAAACCCTAAGTCCAAGGAAGAAAAAGCATTTAATGACAAGTATGATGAAGATCATGTCTTGGCTAGATGCTATATCCTAGGTTCTCTCTCCAATGTTCTACAGAAGCAACATGTGGAGATGAGTACCTGCCACGAAATCATGCAGAATCTGAAGGATATGTTTGGTGACATTAACCACACTCAGCGGTACAATGTTATGAAAGACCTTATTCGCTGTAGAATGCAGGAAGGGACTTCGGTCCGTGAACATGTACTCAAAATGTTTGGGTACTTGTCGGAGCTGGAGACTCTTGGGGCAACGATGGATGCAGACATGCAAGCTGACTTCATTCTGCTGTCATTGCCCAAGTCTTTCAATAACTTTGTGGTGTCATTCCACATGAATAAATTGGAATTGACAAGTGCTGCTCTCCTTGCTGCATTAAAGTCCGCAGAGGACGTGATGAAGAAGGATGGTCCCAGTGGCAGTGCAATGGTTGCACAGGTCAAAGGGAAGCACGGTCGGAAGCATGGTTCTCGGAAGGGCCCGGCCCAGAAGAGAAAGAAGAAGGGACAAAGTGTTGCCTCTTCTTCCAATGCATCCACTCTCATGGCGTCGAAGAAAACCGACGTCTGTCACCACTGCAAGAAGCCGGGGCACTGGAAGCGTAACTGCCCAGATTACCTGAAGTCCTCAGACAAATGTAAAGCCCCAACAGGTATGAAATCTACTTTCATCATTGAAACTAGCTTTCTCATCGGACGAGAAGGAAGTTGGGTTGTAGATTCTGGTGCTTTTGTTCATGTATGCAATTTGTTGCATTTGTTTCAAGAAACTAGAAGTCTTGAAGAAGGGGAGATAGTCATCCAGATGGGATCTGATGCAAGTGTTGCAGCAGTCGCCGTCGGGACATGTCGACTATCATTATCTAGTGGAAGAGTCCTAGTACTTAAAGAGTGTCTTTATGTAGCTGAAGTTAGAAGGAATCTGGTATCTGTATCTAAGCTAGTTAGAAGTGGATATTCATTCCTGTTCTGTAATAAATTAGTCATAAATCATTATGATAAATATATTGCAGAAGGTGTTTTAACTTCTGGAGGACTCTATGAATTGTGCATTAATGAGAATGTCATGAATGTTACAACCACTAATAAAAACCCTAAGAGATCCAGGGAGAATAAAAATCATTCAAATATGATTTGGCATCAAAGGCTTGGTCATTTGTCTGTTGATAGGATCAACAGATTGATAAAGGATGGACCTTTAGATTTCCTACAGGTTCAATCTTTGCCTACCTGCGAACATTGTATTCGAGGTAAAATGACTAGGATGCCTTTCCGTAACAAGGTTACAAGATGCGAAGGTATTATTGACCTAATACATACCGATGTATGTGGTCCCTTCAGTACCGCGTCTCGAAATGGATACCGATATTATTTGACGTTTATCGATGACCATTCGCGATACGGGTTTATGTTCCTATTACGTCATAAGTCTGAAACCTTTGAAAAGTTCAAAGAATTCAAGGCTTTGGTTGAGAACCAAACCGATAGGAAGATTAAACGGATTCGATCTGATCGAGGTGGCGAGTACCTATCAGATGAATTCAAGGAATACCTTAAGGAGAATGGAACTGTTTCAAATCTCACTCCTCTTGGAACTCCCCAACTTAATGGTGTTGCTGAAAGACGCAACAGGACCATCATGGACATGGTCCGTTCAATGATAAGCAAAGCACATTTACCTCTTAGTTTCTGGGGATATGCAGTAGAGACTGCAATATATATCCTGAATAAGATTCCTAGAAAATCTGTATCTAAGACTCCTCATGAGCTATGGTATGGAACCTAACCTAGTGTTAATCACTTAAGGGTTTGGGGTTGCTTGGTTCATGCGAAAAACGTGGATGCAAGTAAGCTGGAATCTCACACTCGTGAGTGTTACTTCATTAGGTATGTTAAAGATGGTATTGGATACCAGCTTTATGACCCTGAGACACAAAAGGTTTTTGTCTCTAGAGATGTGAAGTTTCTGGAGGATGATTTCCTTAAAGGTCAAGATAAAAGTGAAGTAGAGGAACTCATTGAATCCCAAGAGGATTCTGAGCTCCCCAGATCAGAAACTGAAGAAGTAAATAAAGATGAAACACCCATACCTCTTCGAAGGAGTTCGAGGGTGGTTGCACCACCTGAAAGGTATGGATTCCATGTGTCAGGTGAAACTGACATTGATCCTACTTCATTTGATGAAGCACTCGCGGATCAAGACATGGATAGATGGATGCTAGCAATGAAGTCAGAAATTGACTCCATGCATAAGAATGGCGTATGGACCCTAGAGGATCCACCTAAAGGGGTAAAACCCATTGGGTGTAAATGGATCTTCAAGAGAAAGAGGGGACCTGATGGGAAAGTAGAGACTTTCAAGGCACGGCACGTAGCCAAGGGCTACACACAGAGAGAAGGCATCGATTATGATGAGACATTCTCTCCTGTGGCTATGCTTAAATTCATCTGGACATTGCTAGCTATAGCTGCATATCTTGACTACGACATCTGGCAGATGGACGTCAAGACGGCTTTCCTCAATGGATACCTCGAGGAGGATATCTACATGGAGCAGCCCCAGGGCTTCATGACAGAGGATGGTAAAGTATGCAAGCTGAAGAAATCCATCTATGGGCTCAAGCAAGCTTCTCGTAGCTGGACCATCAGATTCGACGAAACCATAAAGAGTTATGATTTTGTGCAGAATCCTGATGAACCTTGTGTATACAAGAAGACTAGTGGGAGCGCCATTGTGTTCATCGTGCTTTATGTAGATGACATCCTTATCATTGGGAATGATACATGGATGATGACCAGTGTGAAGATTTGGCTGTCCCATACCTTTGAGATGAAAGATCTTGGAGAAGCCTCTTACATCTTAGGCTTGAAGCTGTTCAGAAACCGAGAAAAGAGGATTTTGGGATTGTCACAACATGGATACATTGAGAAGATTCTTGAACGATTCCATATGGATAGTTCTAAGAAAGGATTCCTACCCTTGAGACATGGTATCCACCTGTCTAATGGAATGGCTCCTCAAACTGTTGAGGAAAAGAAAGCCATGGCTGGATGTCCTTATGCATCAGCCGTGGGAAGCTTAATGTATGCCATGATGTGTACTAGGCCAAATATCTGCCATGCAGGGGGAGTGGTAAGTCGTTACCAATCCTGCTATGGAGAACAACAATGGAATGCAGTAAAGAACATATTCAAATATCTAAGACGGACGCAAGATTACATCTTGGTCTATGGAGATGGTGATCTCCAAGTCTTGGGATATACAGAGTCTGACTTCCAATCAGATGTAGATGATCGAAAGTCGACATCGGGGTTCGTGTTCTTGTTGAATGGTGGTGCTGTGAGCTGGAGAAGCAAGAAGCAAAACACTACTGCAGATTCAACAACAGAAGCTGAATACATTGCCGCATCGGATGCTGCAAAGGAGGCAGTGTGGTTGCGCAAGTTCGTGCTGGAGCTTGGCGTAGTTTCCTCTGATACTCCCATCCCGTTACTCTGCGATAACACGGGAGCCATTGCCCAGGCAAAGGAACCCAGATGGCATCAAAAGAGCAAGCACGTGGAAAGGAAATACCACATCATTCGGGAGATACAAAAGCGTGGTGACATCATCATCACCAAGGTGGCCTCTGCCGACAACGTTGCTGATCCTCTTACCAAACCTCTGACACAGAAGGTTTTCGACCATCATGTAATGAGTATGGGTTTAAAGATTGTACCATAATGGTTCTGAGGGCTAGTGGGAGATTGTTAGCAATGTGAGCCCCGGGCGAACCATTTCTACAATAAATGTTGTTGTAATGAATAAATTATCAATGAAAGCTATTGATTACTTTTCACTCCCTTTCTGAGATTAATGAATGAATGCACTATAGGGTCCCTCTGTACAATAAGGGTTATGTACCATGGCCAACTTGATGATCATACAGCTGTTGATTCATTGGATGGATCATAGAGGCTGATGCTTGATGAATATCTAAGGAGTTAGATAGAGGACTCATCAAGCATCATCAAATGATCATTAAGTGATGATCTTCAGTCTGAGTAGGAGATGGCAATCCTATCTCATATGACTGATATCTGACTGACCTCTTGATGCAGGTCCTCTGCATGGGAATAGTGATTCAGAGGTGTCAGGTTAGTTAAGTCAATGGGTTGACTTGACGAGATCGAGATAACCAAAGACCCATGTTGAATACTGTCACAACATAGGCATGCATCCTCTGACTAGAGACAGATGTATTGCTATATGTCTAAGTATGTACATTTGGCAGACCAATAGGTTGATGACCTAATCAAGGTCTATATACCGGCGAGCTGGTGTGCATGTAAGGACATATGAGTAATACGATCTCTCAAAGGGATCATACATGTTCACTTGTGAACCGGGAGACATGAGCTCACTCATGAGGTATTGGGACTGAACAAATTCCATGCATGGTCATCGTGCTTTGGAAGCATGACATGAATTTGAAGGTAAGATATATGCTTTATGAAAGCATATGATCTATACCAAGTCCCAGTGACCAAGATTGAGAAACTTAATTATCTAACCCTGAAGATGACAGTGTAAAAGTGATCTTTATCTTCAGGATGATCATGAGTCTTCCAGTATGTAGGATGTGCATGTATTGGGAATACCTGAAGGGTGATTTGATCATATACGATTGTATAACCATGACGCTTCCATTCCGAGGGAGTGATGAAACATGTTTGGATTTTAGTGACTCCTCTCATTAGAGAAGTGACCTAATCTTAGTCCATGAACTGGACATTGATCTGAATGAGATTCAGATGCAATGAGAAGATTAAGTCTACGGTCTTGATTTGATCAAGCATCAGTGGGAGGTCCATAGGATCTGGATTTGAGATATGATCTCAACATCCAAGTCACTATACGTGGAACAATACAATCGCCCTGTCCTTATCTCCAAGTATCTGAGGAGAAATAGCATTGTTCTTAAATGGTTTGAGAACAATTCCATAAGATCTAAGCAAAGAGAAATTGGTAATTAAATGTGATTTAATTATCATGATGTATGAGAAGTTATCCAATATGATTAAATGTGATTCAATTATTTTGGATAAGAATAATGTGGATAGAAATATCCAATTATTCATAATATATTAAAAATGTGATTTATAATGTATTAGAGAGAGTTAATTATAATTTATATATGTTGATTAATTATTATGTGTATTGGATACACATTGTGTAATTAATTAACAATATGAATTATATGTTGTTTTGGGTTGTGAATATGATTCACAATTTTTCCATGGCAAGAATGAAATATTCTCAGAGATAATTGTGAATTATTTTTGAAGAATAAAACCCAATAAATTAGTTGAGAATAAATAAGAGAGATTACAAGGACATATGCAATCTCGTGGATTGCCATGAGATTGCAATCTCCATGCAATCTCATGGGCGGCACACCATTCCAATATGGAATGTGTCTTCTCTCCTTATTTGTTGGGTTGATTTAGGAATGAATTATATTTTATTTTGTCAAATATATTTTAACCTAAATTTGTTGTTTTTGTCAACAACAATCTTAGCCATTGTGTAAACATAAATCAATCTCATCCATTGATTTTATGTGTCCCATGGATTGAGATCCATGGATCCCAAAACCCTATAAATAGAGAGGTATACTTGGCTCTCTCTTAACACATCCTATTGTATCACAAACTCTCTCTCTCTTTCTCATACTCGACAGCCCTCTCTCTCCCTCTCTTCTTGGTGGTTGTCCACCTTGGTGGAGAGAATCGTCGACGCCCGCGCCATCGTGCTGCCGCTTCGACTCTCTGCGGTTCTTTGTCTTCTTGGAGTGCTTCACTCACGAAGGAGACATTTGATCTCGTGCGACGAGATCAGGAGCAACCGCGCTTGGATCAACTTGGATTGCGAGGACACCGCGACTCATCTCCGCGCTCGCAAGCCGTTACTCCGACGATCGGACTTGAGACAGGAGGTCTCTTTTCGTAGAGACCTGATCAACCACGCTTCAAGCGGTATTGCATTATACTTGCTGTGGTTATAGATGAAATGATTTGAGAATGG
The DNA here is from genome assembly GCA_037367405.1 of Ottelia alismoides. Lineage (NCBI taxonomy): Eukaryota > Viridiplantae > Streptophyta > Magnoliopsida > Alismatales > Hydrocharitaceae > Ottelia > Ottelia alismoides. Next base: position 366,696 of record JAZKJV010008163.1, read on the forward strand.
TTCTCGGATCATGTGGTTTCATCGGTTTAAAAATTTTTTAAATTCTGCTGCACCGAACAACTAGTACGACTAGTCGTTCTTCGTCGTATCCGATACGACGATCACGCTTCCGTGATGCGCTTGAGGATTTCTCCATATCCTTCATACTCCAAATGATATGAAACCACCTTATTAAATATAGTATTAAAAGTTATCAATTAAAGGAGATTTTGATCCATTTTGAATGTTTATCTGAGAGATATGGGTCTCGAAAGTTAGGATTTTGGAATCTTATTCATAGTATAACTTTTACATTGTATATTACTTTTGTGTGAAATAAATTTTGTATTTTTCTATATATTGTTATCTTCAACTTTCATGACAAAGTTTCTTTATTTTATGAATAAATCATAAATAATAAAATATGTCGCAAAAATGCTTTATTGAATGAATAAAAGAATTAGGTGTATTCTCGGCCATTATCTCCCCCTACTTTATTCTTTGTTGACGAACTCAATTCTTGACTAGGTCTTAGTCTGTTTAGGGTCATAAAATAACCTTTATATTTTATTATTTTTCTTTTATTCTCTTTATTCTCTAATTTTTGAATTAAAAAAATGTTTTATATACGATAAATGGAACAAATAATGAATGTTAATATGTACAAGATATTGCTATTTACATGCATTAGCTATGGTTTTCAAGGCCAAAATGATAGAATAAAGGTGATGAAATGGACTTTCATCAATTATGTAATAAGATTCCATTGAAATTAATAAATAAATATAAAATAAAAAAGAAATAATTAAAAGTGAAATCCGAAAAAGTGTTCAACAAGAAAGTTGTAGATCTCAATGAGATCTACAACTTTCATGTAGAACTCAAAGAGAGAAAGTGTCATCTATATAAAGGAATTATTTTGTAAGCAGTTTCAAGTAAAATAATTACTTAATCTATTTTCTTTTCTTTTTTTTGGAATTTTCAATTTATAAAATTACGTTAAATTAATTGTGTACAATATTATTTTAAATTTTTTTGTTTTTTATTAAATAAAAACTCATAAAATAGTTGAACAATAGTAGGGTTGTTAATACACAATAATTTTGGCTATTTATTTACAATACAATGTAAATAAATTAGTGTTAATTGTTACTGAATGTTGGTGGTATTCTTAAGCTAGAGAGATAATGTAGATGAATAATGTAGATGGGTCTAGGATTCATCACCCCCTATACTTAAGCTAAGCCCATCTTCGATCTAATAAAAAATGAATTAGAGAGTTAGTTAATTAGTGAATTCCCTGACATGTGCATGTGAAAATACAATGCTTGATCAATCCAACCACTTGATTTTAGAGATCCTAAGACTCTAAACTGAACCCGATCTTAATTAAAAGGAATTGAACTCATCTAATCATCAGAGACTCATACTATACATACATAAGAGATATGACTTAATACCTTCCTAAGAGTGAAGTCGAGGTGTCACCTAAGGTTTCAATATAAGAGACTCTCCTATGAACCCAATACTCAACATTAGGGAATAAAACCAGTTGTGCTTCATTGTACCATATCTTTAGTTTGTCAGACTTAAAAGGGTAGATGACAGGTCAGATAATTGAGGAAATAGGTTTATGCCATTTCTTCTCTTCTTCTCAGTGGAATAAAGTTTCTCTCAAGTGATTTATTAACACAATAGATTATATTTTTGTTGTTAATCAATGTGTCTGTCAAAAGTAGTTGACTCGTATGTACTTGTTTTCTTGGGAATGTACCGAGGTGTGTCCCTTTTGAGTTTCTAAGATACCTTCTACATTCGGACTTGTATCACTATACGATGTAGACCCCTTTTCGAGGAATTAGCCTGATTCAAATTCCTAAGATTTTGCTCCAAATGGACACTTATAAGGTTGGGAGTTCTCACTACTGGTATAAGCTCTTTAAATTTTGACTTTGTAAAGCATGAGCTTTTCTCTTCATCTTTTTCTTTTTCTTTTTGGCTAGCTCCACTGCTTTTACCAAGAATTGGTGCACACTAATCAATACTTTATTTCATTTTATCACACTCTTGCACTTAGGTTAATATTAAGTAATGAAGATCCAAAAGAGGAGGGATCCTGTCGTCTGTTCTTGGAAGTTATGTATTGCCCAACAAGGCAGGTCCATCAATCGTTGTGTCGACCACTCTCTCGGCTCTCAGATATCCTCGATCACGGTGTTGCAATCAAGAACTAACCTACAATGCTCAAGAAATGAATAAAAAAGAGTTAAAATTTATTATATTGTATAATATGTATGTAGAGTATACAAGTGTAGGGGGCGAACCACAAAGGAGAAACTGGACAAAAATTAACTAAAAAAACAATAAACATTTTTGAGTTTTGATAGGTTTTTTTTATTTTTAAGTTTTGATATTACATTTTATGTATTTTTAAATTGTTTTAGATTTTAAATTTATATTTTTTTTTGTTTTTAATTTTATATTTTTTCTTTTTATATTTTCTGATTTTTAACTTTCTTTTTAATATATATAAGTAATAGATATATATAAGTAGATGTAAATGACATGTATTATATACTAGATATATAGTATATATAATACAGAAAATGTCATAAAATACCCTAAGTGTACTTTTTTCATTGTTTAAGGGTTTTCAAAATTTCTAGAGTATCTTTAATAATAATAATAGTAATATAATTAAACATAACTATATATAACATAGGATAGTATATATATAAATATAGCTATAAATACTCAAAATAGGTAAAATAAAATATTTTTATCTTTTTGTATTTTTTGTGATTTTGGGATTTTTCTTTTAATTATTGCTAATTTTTTGTATGTTTAATTGAATGAAGAAGGCAAAATAGTGAATATTATAAGGTAAAAGTATTTTGGAAATTAAAAATGTCTAAATAGCTCAAAATTACCCAAAACTTATTTTAATAAATAATATATTAAGTTATAAAAACAGAAAATGATATTTTTAGATTTTTCAATAATTATTAATTCGTTTTATAAGTTTTTTTGGGTTTTTGCAATTTTATTGAATTCTTCAGAGATTTTTGTAGTTTTTTTGTTTATTGTTGTAAAATACAAGAATAAAGCTATAGTAATATTTTGGAATTTTCCAAACCATTTTTCTAATTTTTATGTATTTTTCAATGTAAATAGGGAATAATTGCAATATTTTTATATTTTTCAATAAATAAAACTAATTTCAATTGACCTACAAAAAATATAGGTGATTTAATATAATATCAGGCACTTAAAATAAATTTTGTACAAATGTTTTTATGCAAATGATATTTTTAATACTAAAAATATAAGAAATAAAAATTAAAATATTAACAGGGACCTAATTCAATTAAAAAAAATAAACATGCATTCGATAACTTGAATGCAAAGTCCAAGGGTATAGGTGCAAAATTTCTCAAATATTCAAGTAATGCTATGCTAGCAGGGCTATAAATGTAATTTTCAAAAAGCTACAAGGCATACATGCAATTTAACTACAAAATATTACACGTATTTCAAAATTTCCTGGACTAAAAAATAATAAAACCAACAAGGGGTCCTTTACAAAAAGCTCATCCCCTCAGGAGGTGACATGGCAAGGGACCAGAGTGCAAATAAGAAAAGTACAAGGTTCAACTTACAAAATATACAAAAATATTATGACTACAAAAAATGTTTATGGACTAAATAGAAAATACAAAAATCAGGGGGATATGTTTCAAAATTTCCCCAAAGATGCGTGAGTCGATAGTTGAGTTCTGCTCACTTATACACGTGACAGGCCCTAAACTGTTGATACCGCTTTGGGTGTAAATGGCTGAGATTAAATCTTGGCAACTGATTGGACCTCTGATGGCACTCGAATCAAATGGAAATGGAGGCCCTAGGTGATGCTCTTGACGACTGGGGAGGTGTCTAAAAAACAGGGAAGAAGCTTCACTTAGGCGAGCTTCTTCAGGCGATCTCTCCCTCCACCAGAGGCTTTGGGAGCTACAAAAAGGTGCAATAGCTTCTTGGAAGCATCGTGCAGCTATTGGAAGGCCCAGGCGAGGTCGGGATCTTGTGGCAGAGATGTAGAGGTCAGGGAAGGTGCCAAGAAGCAGGATCCTTTGACTTGAGTCGAAATAACTTCAATAGAAGCTTTTGACCTCATTGACCTAGAAGGTTAGCCCATACACAAAAAAAGTAAGGCCTGTGGGGTTAAATGGGGCAGGGAATGAGCGAGTGAGAGTCGGGACAATGCTCTCTAGCGAGTAGTGGATTTGGAAGGCAATTCATCAATATATAGAGGATAGAGTGGTGAGGAGGTTCTTGGGGCATAGAGAAATGAAAGGGTTACGAGCTGGAGGTGTTTGAAGGGTCAGAGAACAAACGAGGGCAACATAAATGGTGGCCGAAGTTGTAACTCCGCCGAAGTTCGATTTGGGAACTTAAAAAATAAAATGTGAAATTTCATGAAACTAACAACTATGTTAATCTTAATCCTAGGAATGAAAAGAAGAATTAAACTAGGGCTCAACCTCAATGGAGAAGGAGCCCAGGCAAAGCTGAGGCAATCTTGGTCGACGAGCTCAAATCACCTCTCCAACACCTCTTCTTCTATGCCAATAGCTTAGACAAGATCCGTGATTTCAAGGTCCAAATGGGGTCAAATTAAAATGGATAATAAAGGGGGGTATATTTGTACAAAGGAGCTTTGACTCGGGAAGAACTATCAATGTAATGATCCTCAGATCAAGGAATGAACCTGGCATGGAAGATCATAGATCAAGGGTCAAAATCTATGAAAAAATCATCCGAAAAATGAAACAATGGCATAAATCAATGAACAAAGGAGCACAGAGGGGTCTAACAAACCTAGTGCATAGGGGGGCCAATTGACCCAACGAGTCAACTAAGGCCGACCCCCCATTAGGCCACATAGGCCTCCAAAGGACAAAATAGAAATTAAATTTAAAATAAATTGAAATTAAAAAGTAAATGATTTATTAATTTTACTAAAACATTTTTTTATTTTATGTAGTGTTTTATGGTGATTTTTATTTTTTTCGAGTTAATTTATTGGATGTCACTTTTTGTAAGTATAATTATAGGTAAATTTATCTATATACAGTATATTTTACATGTTATTTGTATTTTAAATTTCATTATTTTATATGCATACTTTATATATTTAAAACTTATTTAAATACACATCAATATATTTTATTATATTTATCTGAATTTATATGTACACTCAAATACATATGTGTGTATAATATATATGAGTATATATGTATAATTCGTCTATATAGGATAATACACTTATTTATTATTTGTATTTATGATTTATTTATTTTATTTTAGTGATGTATATGTATTATGAAAAACATTTACAAAATTATAAAAATATAAAATATGAAAGTGCAAAGAATAAACAAAATGATTTTTTATTCAGGTAAATTACACAACGAGGGCCCAAATCTTAACTTTTGCATCTTAACTCCAAATTGAATGAAACAACCTTCATTAAATAGATAATTTCATTTTAGGAACAATAAAGGTGAGTTTGGGAATATTGAGTTTATATGGAGAAGATACATGTTTGAGAAGTTTTTCTTGTGGCTTTTTATTTTGAGTGTCTAGGGCATATTGTGCGTTGATTTTTGGATGAAGTAAATGTTATATTTTTCTTTGGATTTTTATCTACAAGTTATATGTTCAAAGTTGGTTGATTTATGATATAAATAACAAAGAATAAATATGTCCCAAATTGAATTATTGGGGAATAAAAGTTATGATTTTATTGGTTATTTTTGGCCCTTATCTCCCCCTACTTTATTTCTTGTCGACTCATTCATCATGATGTTGAGGTCTCCGGGTTTAGGGTCATTCAATACCTTTGGTATTTCATTCATTTCTCTTGTATTTTCTTCATTCTTTTATTTTAGCATTAAATACAACACTATGTACGATATTTATAGTGCAATTAACGGATGTTATTTTATGTAAATTAATGTTATATACATGTATTTAGCTAGTGTTTAAAGACCAAAATGAAACAATAAAGGTGATGAAATGAATATTCATCACCACCCTATACTTGCCTTTGCTAGTCCCTAGAAAACACTTATTCCTATAAGTGTAGAAAAGAAAATAAAGAAAAGAAAAAGAAAAAACTTGGAACGATTTTTTACTTTTGAACTTGTCTAATTAAAATTGAAGTTTGGAGCTCAGTTATGACCTTTAGATTATTTGTTTGTTCGGAACTACACTACGTTAGGAAATGTGATATAACAACCCTTAGGTTCCGTAAGCCTATATTGTCCAATTCTCTTCATAGTCAAGTCAAAGCCATCCTCTCAGTTGCATATTCAATCTACTTTGAAATGGCAGATCCATGTGTGTGAATTCTTCAGCTCTTTCCAGACAAATCGCTAAACTATAAAAGAGTCTGCTCTCCTGATAGATCATCCTTGTGGAGATAGATATTCCCTTTTAAGGTTAGGTACTGCTAGTCCTTACATCCGAAGGGGTGAGAAGTTCGAAGAATGGGAAAAGAACTGGGAATAGACCAGTGTAGTCTTCATTCCCTTGTGAAGCATGATCGATCTAACCGAGTCTTCACCAAGAAGCATGCTTTTTATGGAAGCTCATATTTTTGTGAATTTTTTGATGGAGGTTTCTTCTTTGGAATTTTCTTTGAATTTGCATTGCTCTACGATCTTGTATGTGCCCCGACGGATATAACATGTTTTGGTTCACACAGGTATATATGCAATAGATAAAGGCTGACTCAAACTCCAGAGAAGATCAAGACTTGACATGATCGATCAGGAATAAAGTAGGGGGAGATAGAGTCTTTAATCAGAAAATTCAATATATATATATATATTAAATACTTTTGAATTTATTCTATGTATATTTGTTTAATAAAACTTACACCATTTTATTTGTCCATAAATTGGCCTCAAATTAAATAATTTTCTAAATGGAATTTGTAAATAAAAATGTTTTCTAAAAAAATGCTTGCAAAATAAAATCATGTATATAATAAAAGTAACCACATTCGGAAAAAGTTGTAAGTAATATTTAAGGACCAATTATTGCTCCATATGAACTCGAATTGAATCAAATTCACTTCCATCATATTCTAAATTAAGTTATCTTTGAGAGAAGTAGTTTATTAGTTTTTGGAGTTACGATTTGAATGATGTTTTTCTGGGTTGTTTTTGCAATTTTGTCATTTATTTATTGTATTTATTTATTCATATTAATTTTTATACATAATATATTTCTAAATACTTATAAATATTTTTTAATAATAACTATTTGAAAATGAAAATAAGAATAAAAAATATATAAAGCATAAAATAAACTAATTTCCTTATTTAACTATATGTATAATGTACCATCTGTATATATTATATTTATATAATTAATTTCCTTAAATAACCGCACTAAAAATATTAAAGAATTAATATTTATTATTTAAATTAATAAAGTTAAGAAAATTAATAATTATGTAAATAATATACCATATATATTTAATCTAATTAATTCCTTAATTAACCCACCATTAGGGTGGCTCATTAAGTTATTAGTATTTATTGTTATTTTGATTAATACAATTTCGAAAATTATTTTATTTATTAATCTAATTAATTTAATTCCATCATTAACATCTTCCCCTTTATTTCCTCTCCAATACTTCATTTTTTAAAATTCAAATTCTTTTTTATTTATTTGGCTCCTCCCCCCTCATTCCAATTTGATCAATCCTTTGGTGAGAGGAGCCTATTCTCCTAGAGCAATATTGTGGTAGAAAGTCCCTCAGCTTCCAAGCCATCCGGTGACAGTGAATCAGCCTCAATCGAGGCCATCGCGACATTCATATGCATAATCATAGTGTACTTTGTAATTTTAATTCCATAGTATTTATTTTAGATTCGTAATCTTGGTTAATCATTCATACATTGTTCATCACATTTTGATCCGCCTCTGATTGCCGATCTTATGTCATTTTCAAAACATTGCTTCACATTCTATCTCTTACGATCTCTCACGTCTGTCCATGTACGGTGGTCAGAAACATGGTTCTAATCCATCACCACCAACGAAACCCCCTCACCCACTAATTCTTATATCATTTTTGTGGACCAGGTTGTCATGCTCGAGTCAGTTTTTGTGTATTCTATTTTATAGTAGGCACAAAAAAGAAATCATATGTTGTTCTTAAAAATATATCTATAAAAAAAAGAAAAAACAAAAAAATTGGTGGAAGCACAACCACGCCCTCCAATGAGCATCATCGCCACCACCTCTGTGGATGTCCTCCACCTTCACTGTGGCTTAGCCCCTCGCTGTCGACCCTCTTCAATAACCATCGTCGGAGGCGTGTGTAACCCGACCACCACTTGCACATCAAATGACGGTGCCTCGAGCGTCGTCCTATCACCTGGAGTCACCAACCCATCGATCATCGCCCATCGCTAGAGCCGCAAGGACCTTAAACCCCCCTGTTGTTCACGATGAGACTAGGCATCACCTCCATCACCCATCCATCATGAGAAGCCACCACCACCTTCCAGATCCATCTCCTCCGCCTGCTCGCGGAGAGGAGCTCCACCGCCACAACACCTCATCGTATGAAGAATGCCCTCACCATCAAGACATCTTTCCTCGCAGATTAGATCCTCCGCAGACCTCCTCCGCCCGACGATCATTGCCACCTTACTTGATCTACTCCTCCACTTGGAACTCGATGCCGAACACCATCAAGATCCTTCGCCAACCGCAACCGAGCTCCATAGATCCGCCACCGTCGCCCTTTGATTTGGGGAAATAAAGAAAAAGGGGTGGTGCCTTCCTCACATTTTTTTTCAAGATAATCAAGCGACTTGAACAATGCCCTATATCTAAGGGCTAAAAACATGCCATATCACCACCATTTTTAAAACCTTTTTGGGTAAATATTAACAAAGCCCCCCTAAGTTTTTGAGAGTTGCACAAAAGCCCCTACCAACGTCCTGATCACGTTTAGTGTACGCATACAGTGGGTGAATTGCAAAATTTTTCTCGCATTTATTTTTCTTATATTTAATGCAAAGACTTTGAAAAATTGCTTTTGAATCCCTGTACTCTAGATATTTATTTTGCATTTTTTACTTATTAAAATAAATATTTTCCATGTTCTATAAAATAACTAAAAATCAATTTATGCTCATGTTGTGTGTCTTTTCATACTATAAATTTTTCATTCCATTTTATTTGCATTTGCTATTACTAAAAAATGAAACATATCACATTTTTCACTATTTGAAATTAGAAAATTCATTAAAAATTTGAATATTGTGTCAACAATTCCAAAAAATTAGAATAGTTTTATTTTTGTGTATTTTATTTCTTGTGCAAATTTCATGTATTAATTATTTTCAAATCCCAAAAAAATTACAAAATACAAAAAACATTTAAAAATCATATATAAAATTCCAAAATTTGAGATTTCACTTTCTTTTTGTCGATAATTTCTTATAGTTTTTAGGAAAAATAAATCCAGTAATTTTTTAGTTTATTTGATTTTTTTAAGTACAAAATATTCTTGCTTGTTCACTGTTTAAAATTATTTCAATTTCTGATTTTTAGAAAATACATAAGAAATTCAAAAATCTTGAAAAAAATCACTAAAACACTATAAAAAGTATAAAAAAAATTTATTTTTTCTTTTTTGATAATTTTTTACTATTTTTAAACAATATAAAAATCCCTTCTTTGTTTCTAGATATAAACTCTCTTTGGAAATTACATTCTTTAAAATTTAAAAATAGAAAAACTAAAAACCTCTAAAGATTAAAAAAACAAAATTATAAAAAGTATCATACAAAAAAATAATAAATTGAAAATAAATAAAAAAGAAAATTAAGCATAGTGTAAATTGAGATTCCTTATTATTTTCATTGATTTTCCAATTTTTAGAGCAACCCTCAAGATTTGTAACCTCCCCGAGTTCGAACTTGTTTGCTACACATGTAAATTAAATAGTAAACTCTCTTGACGTATTGTTGTATTTATTTTGGCTTGAGAATCAAATAATTTCTTTGTTGACGCTTGATTGGGTTGTGACGATGCTTTTTCATAATACATTATAAATAAAAACTCGAGAATAACGCTCCAACAAAATAGCGTCGTTGCCGGGAAGGCATGACAAGGGTAGTTAGGTTTTTAATTTGACCTAGTATTCTTGATTGTAAATTTCTATTTATATTTTCTGCACCTAATCATTACTCATATTCACTCTGCCTAATCATTTTTTCATGCTCATATTTTTATACTTGTGTCCCATACACATTCTTTCTTCTGTCTTTCTTGTGAGGGCACGCGGAGCGAAGGAGGCAATGCTAGGAGAGCCGAAGCACCTGAGCGAAGTGGAGGATGGGCGTTCTTCACTGATCGGTATGAGAGAGCAGAGAGGAGGGCAGGAGCTTGTTGAATAGCAGACATTTTTAGCATAGAATTTATTATTTCGAAAAAATACTTGTAATTAATTTGTAAATAATTTCGGCACTTTCCCTTTTTTATTCTTGTAAAGACACTTGGACAATATTAGTCGTGGTTTGTTTCATCAAGTACCAGTGCACTTGGGGGACCTCACTTATGTTTTTATGATATTTTTATCACTTTTAATTTTATTTGTTTCTCGTGGATTTGTATTTTCTGAGTTTATTTTATTTTATTTTTTATAAGTGAAGCCCCTATCGTTAGGTTTTTTTGGTTGAGCAAGGTAGTTATTAGTTCCAAGGCCATAAAAGAATATATATTCCTTAAAAATGTTTTGACTTAGGCAAATAATAATTTGGTTCTTCCTTAGAAGTTACTTTTTAGGATGATTCTCGCTTACAATTGCATAAAGTTTAGTTTTATTTTTATGCACGGATCATATTGCATGTAGAGTGTTGGAGTCAGGTATGTGAAGGATATGGTTAGATCCTCAGGCGCATCACGGAAGTGTGTGCGTCGTATCGAATACGACAAGGAGCGACTAGTCGGACTAGTTGCTCGATGCAGCGGAATTTAAAAAATTTTATACGAGGAAACCACATGATCCAAGAACACTTCTCAGATCATTTCGTCTAAACCACAAACAAGTAATAGGATTACCTCTTCAAGCGTGGTTGCGATCAAGTCTCTAAACGAAGAGACCTCCTGTCTCAAGTCCGATCCGACGGAGGAGATGCTTGCGAGCGCGAGGATGAACCGCGTGCTTCTCGCAATCCATGTTGATGATCCAAGCGACAGATCTCCTGATCTTGATGCACGAGATCCATCATCTTCTTCATGAGCGAGGCGCACCGAAGGAGACAGAGATCCACGAGCAGACGATCGGGCAGCATAACGACGATGCTGCGGCTATGGAGAACCTCTCCATGGCATCCATGGTGGACAGCCATGAGAGGGAGAGATAGCGCTGACGTCTAGAGATAAAGAGAGAGAGAGATGCTTCTCAAGCATTATATGTGTGTGTAAAGAGAGAGCATGGGTATTCCTCTCTATTTATAGGGTTTTGGGATCCATGGATCTCAATCCATGTGACATGTAAAATCAATGGATGAGATTGATTTATGTCAATCCAATGGCTAAGATTGTTGTTGGTAAAACCAATAAAATATACTCTAATTTAGATCAAAACATATTTGACAAAATCAAATATAATTCAATCCTAAATCAAATCAACAAATAAGGAGAGAGAATATGCATGGAGATTTCATCTCCATGTATATCCAAAGGGACGACCACCCATTCCATATAGGAATTGGGTGCCGCCCTTCACATTCCATGGAGGGCAATCTCATGGATTTCCATGAGATTGCATTCCTCCTTGAATTTCTCTCAATATTTATTTCCAACAACTTTTGTTGGGATTTATTCTCAAAAATAATTCACATTTAATTTTGGGAATATTTCAGTCTTGCCATGAAAAAATTGTGAATCACATTCACAACCCAAAACAACATATAATTTACATTGTCAATTAATTACACAATGTGTATCCAATACACATAATAATTAATCAACAAATATAAATTATAATTAGCTCTCTCTAATACATTATAAATCACATTTATAATATATTATGAGTAATTGGATATTGCTATCCACATTATGCTTATCCATGATAATTAAATCATATTTAATCATCTTGGATCTCTTTATCTCATGTGTTCAAATAATATGAATCACATTCACATTATTCACATCTTCGATAATTAAATCATATTCAATTATCTTAGATAACTCTCTTTATAATATGAATCAAATTCATATTAATCTTGATAATTAAATCACATTTAATTATCCATTTTCTCAATGCTGGGATACATATATATATATATATATATATCAACAATAGAATTACCCATGAACTCCTTCAAGGATAATGCGCTTTCTCCACAGATACGTGGAGATAAGGACAGGGCGATTGTATTGTTCCACGTATAGTGACATGGATATTGAGATCATATCTCAAATCTAGATCGCGGGCCTCCCATAGGTGCTTGATTAAATCAAGACCGTAAATCTAATGTTATCATTACATCTGAATCACATTCAGATCAATGTCCAACACTTGGACCAAGATCAGATCACTTCTCTAATGAGAGGAGTCACTAAAATCTAGACCCGTTTCATCACTCCCTAGTAATGGAAGCGTCATTGTTATACAATCGTTTATGATCACATCACCCTCAGGTATTCCTAATACCTGTACATCATGCATACTGGAAGACTCAGAATAAACCCGAAGTATTAGATCAACTTTATACTGTCTTCTTCAGGGTTTTATCAGTAAGTTTCTCATTCGATCATTGGGAGTCGGTATCGATCATATGCTTTCCAAAAGCATATATCATACCTAGGTCTTGATCATATACTTTCCAAAAGTATATATCAAACCTACAAATTTAGCCAAGCTTCCAAAGAGAGACGACCATGCATGGAATTTGATTCTTCCCAATATCTCATGAGTGAGCTCATGTCTTCCGGTTCAGTAACTGAACCTGTATGATCGCTTTGAGAGATCGTATTACTCATATGCCCTTTTATGCACACCAGCGCACCGGTGTATAGACCTTGGTTAGGTCATCAATCTATTGGTCTGCCAAATGTACATACTCAAACATATAGTAACACATCTGTCTCCGGTCAGAGGATGTGTGCCTATATCATGACAGCATACGATATAGGACTTTGGTTATCTCGATCTCGTCAAGTCAACTCTTTGACCTAACTAATCTGACACCTCCGAATCTCTATTCCTATGCAGAGGACCTGCATCAAGAGGTCGGTCAGATATCATCCTTTAGAGAAAGGATTGCCATCTCCTTCTCAGGCTGGAGATCATCTCTTAACAATCATTTGATGGTGCTTGATGAGTCCTCAATATAACTCTTTAGATATTCATCCAAGCACCGGCCTCTATGATTCAATAACTGAATCAACAGCTGTATGATCATCAAGATGGCCATGGTACATAACCCTAATTGTACTAAGGGACCTATTATGCAAATTACGTATTCTTCATTTCAGATTAAGGAGTGAATTGCAATAACATTTATTACAAAATGGCTCGCCGTGGGCTCGCATTTCCAACAATCTCTCACTAGCCCAAAGAGCCATTAATGGGCTAATCATTTAAACCCACACTCATGTGATAATCATAAGCAATTTAGAAAATAGCTAGGTAAGTTGATCAGTCACTCTGTTCCGAAGAGACTACGCCAAGTCCTTTTACGGCACTTGCATATCCCCTAGTAACAGTGCTCACATCCAATGCGAATGTTGCATCTTATGCAACCAATACTCAATTTTGTTATAGTGTCCTTGACATTGTAGATCGATAATTATTATAACCAATGTGTCCATAATCCTTATTAGAATACCTTCATTCCTAGAGATCTCTATTTTCTAAGGTATCTACAGTTAAGACCCTCATAGATCACTATCTACAAGGTCTTAAACATTTGAAGATAAGACTTTGAGATCACTATCTCTAAGTTTCATCATCTTTTAAAGATATTGTTATTTCTGCAGCTAAGTGTTTTACTTCTAGAGTAGGATTAGTAACAGTTTACTACTCCCACTGCATGGCAGACATATGGCTTTTGTACACATCCAGCATACACTTCAGCTTCTCGTAACTGATGCACAAGTGCAAGCAGTTCTAGCATTCACTTCCTTAACTCTTTGAGGTGCTATCCCTTTAGACAGGTCACTACCATATATTGATGGAAGGAAGCTTTTCTTGGAATTTTCCAGAAAATGGAATAAGTCCAAGGTGTACTACTAATGCGACAGTCCCAATACCCTCTTCTCTTTGCTTCTGAACGACTTCAGAATTAAGATCTAAGAGTATCCTTGAGATCATATCTCAAGATGTGGAACAACCAAATTATAAAACACTTATTATTATCCTTATATCATTCCAAATGATTAGAATAATATCTACATTTAGCACGATGAACACAATGGCACTCCCACTAAACTTCACATGGTTCATCAAGATTTTATCTGAAATCATAACAATTATAATTTCATCAAATCTTATGTTCCAACTACAGGAAGCTTATTTGAGTCCAAAGATGGAGTTCTTTAGCTTGCACACCTTGCTTTCCTCAACCATGTAGCCCTAGGGTTACTTCATATGAATATCCTCAGAGAGGTATTCATAGAGGAATGCAATCTTGACTGACATCATAAAGATGTCATAGTCGAGTTGTGTAGCTACAGTTAGCAATATTCTGATGAGTTTAAGCAAGGTCACTGGAGAGCAAGTCTCATCGCAAGCTATGTCTTCTCTTCGGTGTGTAGCTCATGGCTACGAACTGTGCTTTGAAGGTCTCTACCTTCTCATCAGGTTCCCTTTTTCTCTTGAAGATCCATTTACAACTTAATGGGTCTTACCCATATAGGTGGATCCTCGAGGGTCCATATACAACACTTGTATATGAAGTCTACATTAGACTTTATTGATAACATCATGATCCTCAGGAGCTTCATCACATGAAATCCGATCATCGTCAGATTTAACTGACACATGGAATCCATCCTCAAACTTATTTGAAGAGGTACTAATGTTTCATCTTTAATTGTCTATTTAGTTTCCGATTTCAGGAGCCTCATTATCATCTCAAGATTAAATGAGTTCCTTTACTTCATTTTTTATCTTGATTCTCAAGAGAGTCATCCTATAAGAATCATATTCTCAAAGATGAGATCTTTTAAGAATCTCAAGGTCATAAAGTAGGTATCCAATACCATCCTTTATTTTCCTAATGAGGCAGCACTCTCAAGTGCTAGATTCCAACATACATGGAACCTTAATAAGGATATACATTGTAGTCTCTACTACACATATATACCTGGAAACTAAGGGATAATTATGCTAAAATTCATCGTTGATAAGATCATATTACATATGATCCAATTGTATCTACCTATAACTCTATTGAGTTAAGGTGTGTTAGGAGGATTGAGATATAATGATATTCACATCTCCATAAGGTATCCTTTGAATTCATCTAACAGGCACAAGCTACCTTGGTTAGACCAAATTCATTTCATCTTCCTTCAAATTTTGGTTCTAAACCAAAATTGTGAAATCTTTGAACATTTCAAAGTTTTCTAAGTGAAGAGAAGAAATCTCATATCACAAATAATCATCAATAGATATCACATATCCATAATGTTTACTATGATATAGATGATTCACATACATCAATATGTATGAGATTCTGAATACCTTGACATCTTACACCTTTCCCAAAGAAGGGTGTATTGGACATTTTTACTTTGAATACAGTATACACAAGTATGCAAGATTTGAACCTTTAGACAATCTAAAGTTTCATCTCTTTTCAGTCTATTGATCACATCAACAGACATATGTCCAAAACATGATGCTAGATCATTATCAAATGATCTTCATCCTCCTATTGATCTTTAATGGTTTATTTTTCTACATTAGAAATCTTAATGAACCATTCATTAATTTTCTAATTTAGTAGAGTCCACAAGATTTTAGATCACTATCTGAAATATCTCCATCATAACTCTTTATGATAGATTTATTACAGAATTCATGCTTATTTCCAACATTTGGAAATAAATAATGAGTGTATTCTAATATATAGGTCATAGAGACATTCTCTAAGATTAAGGACTCCTACTGAAAATATGAAGTATATTCATTAGGTGGAAATTGTTGCAACAATTGCATCAATTTCAACTAAAATGACCATTAAACCTTAAGATCAAATTTCTAATATTCTAATATGCAACCAATTGCAAGTGTCATTCGAAGATTGAGATACAATTATTAGACTTTATATTATCAAATAAGTAAGTCAATTTCAATGATTATATGTAGATTATTCTGATGTATTATCTGATTCCTTCTTTAAGGATTCTAGATAGATTTGATAGTCATACTATCAACACATCAACTTATTGCAGTATTGGCATTCATCCAACTCTTTGGATGTCATATGGAAGTCATAGAAGTACAGTCATCTCTTTGACTTTCCTTCTTACTTGGGTCCAACCCATGCTTCCACTTCGCTCCCTTTATCTATAAACAACCATTGCTTAAGATTAAGGATCTCTTATATTAAATTCAAAAGAATTCAAAATAAGAGTATTTCAACACTTATACATGCTTCATTAAATTCATACAATATGAATATTATGAAGCTTCATGAATGAATAGAGCAAAGATAGTAGAATGATGACACTCATCACCTACATCCATCTAAACTCTTAAAACATTGGTTCAGGTAGGTATTCAAACGTTTTGAATACATCATCTCTTATGGAGCCACCATTCTGCATGATGCAGAGAACCATGCCATTCATGATTAAATGTTGAGAGCACATATGTATGCCAGAATATCTTTATTGATTTTATAAGGATTAATTTGACAATTACGATCATCATCAACATGTCACTTCTAAAGCACATTTGATGATATCAAGACTATAGAAACATACAAACCCTAGGTTTGAAGTCCTATTATCTATTTAATTGTCATTCCTCATTATTATGAGGAAACTTGCATATTGCAACCACATACATTATGTCTCCAACTACAAGTACAATATATGGATCATGGGTCCAATCCATGATATTTTACTGGTTATTATTGAGTATAACATTGAGTGGGTTTAATGAAGGATTATCTGAAATAAGAAATTTTGCATAAGGGTATATATTTATATATATGCATGTTTTACTTTGATTTAGGAATTTTATATCAAAGTTGTCTTGCCATGTCAACAATGAAAGTTCATTCCCTTAATCACTTTCAATGTAAGAGATATACTTACCATTATATCTCAAGCAAGATCTGGGTTCTCCTTCCTTATCTTTGTTTCATCCCAATAATATGAGAACTTAAAACTCGGATAAAAAGAAGCGGGAACTCATTCCGCCTTGCAAGTCCAACTTGCATTTCCCAATTCGGTCTTTAACACCCGGACCCACCACCCCTAAGGCAATGTTGATCCGTCATTAATTGAACCAACCGTCAACAGGAATACAACTCGCTATGTGCAATCCAATATCGCCCCAATAATATGAGGACTCGATATTGGAGTCACTACGCATACGTCCTTACTCTTTCGAGAAGCAACGAGCCCGATCTAAATGGATCATATGCAGGAGCTGTCACTTCAGACAGGCGTCTCACACATATAATATCTGGCGATGAAACCCTTCGCCTTGACGGGAGACCATGGATGTCACTTATGTGATCCTCCATCTCTTATTCAAATTTAATTAATTACTATGAATCACATTCATACAATTAACTCTTCCAAGGGAATTATTAACTCTAATCATATTAGAGTATTCTAATTGGACATAACAATTCAATCATATTAAATTAATTATCAATCCAATTCAATCAATCAAACTCGATTTTTATGCTTGAATATATATGGTATTATTATTATCAAACTACGTATTAATTCGTATTTTAATAATTAGAAAAATACAACTTAATCCCGCGGACATTATCCCGGCCCTACCCGCTGTCGTGGCCAGTACCGGCGGGAGCGAGACGGATCGCATACGTTGCAACCCGCTACCCCAGTGATCCCCGACTAGACACCATATCCACCTCAAGAAAGGATAATACCAAATTGATTAATTTGTACTTGAGATGATCATCGGTTCTTCAACCGAAAATTATACCATATAGTAATCAAAACAATTTTGATTATAAGGAAATTTGCTAGACAAATTCCCAATCCTATTCAAGCAAGGAGTTTGATGATTGTGATTCCAATTATGATTTAGATCAAATCTAATCAATTAATTGGTTGGGACCAAATCAATTAAAGAAATAATCATCTTCCAATATTTATCAAATATTTTCCATAATTATTTCTCGAAATTAACAATTAATTTCATTAGTTGACAGTTACATGGTTCTTGATTAGGAATGTAATTTCAGCAGTGACCCCTACTTACTAAAATTAGCATATCTCAATCATATTAAATCCAAATTAGACAAAATTAATTTTTATAGATTGCTAATTTGATTTAGAACAGAACCTAAGTGATGTTTCATGGATTTCGAGGCAAGTATAAACAGTAATTAACATTTTAATCACGTTCAGATCTACAGTTCCCGCAACAGTGCATACATGTTCATTAAAACAACCATATCTCGAGCATACGAAATCCGATTTACGCAAACTCAGATCCTATGGTTACCTTAATTAATGGGAAACAAAAACCAAGTTAAATTTGTGTTTAAACAATTTAAACAGTGCCGAATTTATTTACTAAACAGATCTGTGAAATCAAATACGATGGAAACTTTCGCGACCTTAACGAACCCAAGTCGTCCTCGGTTTGCGAATCATATTCGAAACCATCAACCTGGCTCTGATACCACTTGAAGGATATGGTTAGATCCTCAAGCGCATCACGGAAACGTGTGCGTCGTATCGAATACGACAAGGAGCGACTAGTCGGACTAGTTGCTCGATGCAGCGGAATTTAAAAAATTTTATACGACGAAACCACATGATCCAAGAACACTTCTCGGATCGTTTTTCTAAACCACAAACAAGTAATAGGATTACCTCTTGAAGCGTGGTTGCGGTCGAGTCTCTAAACGAAGAGACCTCCTATCTCAAGTCCGATCTGACGGAGGAGACGCTTGCGAGCGCGGGGATGAACCGCGTGCTTCTCGCAATCCATGTTGATGATCCAAGCGGCGGATCTACTGATCTCGACACACGAGATCCGTCATCTTCTTCATGAGCAAGGCGCACCGAAGGAGACGGAGATCCACGAGCAGACGATCGGGCAGCATAACGACGATGCTGCGGCTATGGAGAACCTCTCCATGGCATCCATGGTGGACGGCCATGAGAGGGAGAGATAGGGCTGACGTCTAGAGATAGAGAGAGAGAGAGATGCTTCTCAAGCATTATATGTGTGTGTAAAGAGAGAGCATGGGTATGCCTCTCTATTTATAGGGTTTTGGGATCCATGGATCTCAATCCATGTGACATGTAAAATCAATGGATGAGATTGATTTATGTCAATCCAATGGCTAAGATTGTTGTTGGTAAAACCAATAAAATATAATCTAATTTAGATCAAAACATATTTTACAAAATCAAATATAATTCAATCCTAAATCAAATCAACAAATAAGGAGAGAGAATATACATGGAGATTTCATCTCCATGTATATCCAAAGGGACGGCCACCCATTCCATATAGGAATTGGGTGCCGCCCTTCACATTCCATGGAGGGCAATCTCATGGATTTCCATGAGATTGCATTCCTCCTTGAATTTCTCTCAATATTTATTTCCAACAACTTTCGTTGGGATTTATTCTCAAAAATAATTCACAATTAATTTTGGGAATATTTCAATCTTGCCATGAAAAAATTGTGAATGACATTCACAACCCAAAACAACATATAATTTACATTGTCAATTAATTACACAATGTGTATCCGATACACATAATAATTAATCAACAAATATAAATTATAATTAGCTCTCTCTAATACATTATAAATCACATTTATAATATATTATGAATAATTAGATATTGCTATCCACATTATTCTTAACCATGATAATTAAATCATATTTAATCATCTTGGATCTCTTTATCTCATGTGTTCAAATAATATGAATCACATTCACATTATTCACATCTTCGATAATTAAATCATATTCAATTATCTTAGATAACTCTCTTTATAATATGAATCAAATTCATATTAATCTTGATAATTAAATCACATTTAATTATCTATTTTCTCAATGCTCAGATACATATATATATATCAACAATAGAATTATCCATGAACTCCTTCAAGGATAATGCGCTTTCTCCGCAGATACTTGGAGATAAGGACATGGCGATTGTTTTGTTCCACGTATAGTGACATGGATATTGAGATCATATCTCAAATCCAGATCGCAGGCCTCCCATAGGTGCTTGATTAAATCAAGACCGTAAATCTAATCTTATCATTACATCTGAATCACATTCAGATCAATGTCCAACACTTGGACCAAGATCAGATCACTTCTCTACTGAGAGGAGTCACTAAAATCCAGACTCGTTTCATCACTCCCTAGTAATGGAAGCGTCATGGTTATACAATCATTTATGATCACATCACCCTCAGGTATTCCTTATACCTGTACATCCTGCATACTGGAAGACTCAGAATAAACCCGAAGTATTAGATCAACTTTATACTGTCTACTTCAGGGTTTTATCTGTAAGTTTCTCATTCAATCATTGGGAGTCGGTATCGATCATATGCTTTCCAAAAGCATATATCATACCTAGGTCTTGATCATATACTTTCCAGAAGTATATATCAAACCTACAAATTTAGTCAAGCTTCTAAAGCGAGACGACCATGCGCATGGAATTTGATTCTTCCCAATATCTCATGAGTGAGCTCATGTCTTCCGGTTCAGTAACTGAACCTGTATGATCCCTTTAAGAGATCGTATTACTCATATGCCCTTATATGCACACCTGCGCGCCGGTGTATAGACCTTGGTTAGTTCATCAACCTATTGGTCTGCCAAATGTACATACTCAAACATATAGGACCACATCTGCCTTCGGTCAGAGGATGTGTGCCTATATCATGACAGCATACGATATAGGACTTTTGTTATCTCGATCTCGTCAAGTCAACTCTTTGACCTAACTAATCTGACACCTCCGAATCTCTATTCCTATGCAGAGGACCTGCATCAAGAGGTCGGTCAGATATCAGCCTTTAGAGAAAGGATTGCCATCTCCTTCTCAGGCTGGAGATCATCTCTTAACAATCATTTGATGGTGCTTGATGAGTCCTCAATATAACTCTTTAGATATTCATCCAAGCACCAGCCTCTATGATTCAATAACTGAATCAACAGTTGTATGATCATCAAGATGACCATGGTACATAACCCTAATTGTACTAAGGGACCTATTATGCAAATTACATATTCTTCATTTCATATTAAGGAGTGAATTGCAATAACATTTATTGCAAAATGGCTCGCCGTGGGCTCGCATTTCCAACAGTATGCACCTCTATCTCTAGCATTTGCATCTCATATTTTCTCATGCATCGACATTTTTGTTTTCCTCCCTCTGTTTTGTGGATATAGGAATAAAGGAAATCGAAAAATTTGTTAGAGGTGTTTTTATTTGAAAATATCAGAAAAAGTGAAAATTTAAATATAAAAAATTGGGACTACTAATATCACTTGGATCCTTTAAATTATAGCGTAATTGATTCATATCATTGTCTTGGGAGAGCAATCCCCTCATCGTAATCACATTTTATTTGCCATATACACACTAAGGATTAGTGCCCCAATCCCACGCCTTCCTACCTATTTGTACATCTTTGTGTTTGATCACCTAACTCTAAAATTGATAAGATAATTGATCGAATCTTCATGGTCTTTACATTTGTGCTGTGTTGGTGAATTGAGGGTTTGCATTGTGTTTGTTTGTGCTTGATGTTGAGTTAGTTATGATATTTTCTCTCTAGATTATTAATAGTCACATTCCCCTTAATCCCTCCCTCCCACCCTAATCTGATTTAATTCCACAACATAGTGGGAGCCCAATGATCTCTTCCTTTAGAACACATTAGTCATTTGGATGCAACTCATATCTCTTCAATTTGGCAGAATAATGATCTATTTGATCTTGACCTAGATTTGTATGAGCTTGCATCTCTTGGTCCATTGGACGTCTTTTCTATGACTTCGAGAGAGAACACGTTATTTGTATATGACCATTCGTTTTCTTCCTCGAATCATCCTGATTTCTCACATCTCACCAAGGGTTATCTATGGGTAGTGTGTTCTTTGTATTCGGTTTCACTCCCTAGTTGTGCATCCGATCTGTCGGATTACGAGACCGAATCTTCTCATTTTTTGCGAGCTTGATCTTTCATCTCTCCTTGACGAACCTCTCAAGGATTAGCCAACCCTTGAGTTATTCGATGTTATACCTAATATCTCTCCATTACATGCATCAGACATCTGCTATCTTATTGAGTCTCTTTATCTTGACCTTCCAAACATTTTCAGGACGGTTATTGAAGGTGGAGTATTCCATGACTGATCCTTCTTTCTTCACATTCCATTTTTTCAACTCCACACATCCTCCCCATTTTGAACTTGAGTCGAAGATCTCATTTGTCTTACTAGTGCCTGACTTGACTTTCTCTTCTATTTACCCAGCAGCAGACACCTGCCTGATTGGTTATATGGGTGTCAACTTTCACATTGTTGACCACATTGTTGTTCTCACACTGAGACAATAGCGGCGTATGGTATTCACATTATAGACGCCATCCTGACCCTTGATGCTTTGTTGTTCAATCCTTTGAGCTGAACTTGGGGCGTAAACTCTAGCACTGGTTGAGAGGTGCCTTAATAATATCTACCTTGTATATAAGAGTTTCGCCTTGATTTTCTCCTTCCTTTTTCCATTTATCATTCACCTCTTGTCTGTATATGTGTGATATACTTAGGATGTACTCTATCCTAAGTATAGGGGGAGCGAATGATTTGTATTGTTCATATTCATCTTGTACATCACTCCTGTTGTTGTCTATACTTAGGGATATTCTACCCTAAGTATGAGGGGAGTGATGGTGTTCATATCGTGTCTTTTGTGTTTTTATTCTTATTATCTCTCGCTTGTCCCCCAACTTGTTGATATTATACACTTAGGGCTATTCTACCCTAAGTATGGGGGGAAAATGAGTTGTTGAGTACGTTAATTCTTTTCCGTAGTTTTTCCGTTTTGTACAGTCTTCTATATCTAGGATTAAATTAATCTTAAGTATAGGGGGGATCATTGACTTCAATTCATTATTAGCATCCTAACAATGTTCTTTTTATTTTTTATACTTAGCACGAGTTATGTCTTCCTTTGCAGCTATTTGATCACTATGAGGACATAGTTCGAGCTAAGTATTGGAGGTGTTGTATATATTGTATATATACTTTAGCCATAACTCGTACTTCTAAAAATTTGATTTTTTTAATTTCTGGGATATGTATATAAATGTGTCAAATCCACATGTGTATATAGACTATGGTGACCTTGCATCTTTAAAAAAAGAAAAAAAGAAAAAAAGAAAAAAGTGATGAAAAATATTCTCTTATAAAATATTTTATAAATCGGGTATATACTTGTATATATTTTACTGACCCTTTTTCTCTTAAAAATTCTCTCAAAAAACTGCTTTGTATATATTACTTGCATTTGCATGTACATTTCTCAGGACAATGTGGACATTTAAGCTAAGTCTGGAATACAATTGAAGAATGAAGCTCAGTTGGACCTTAATCCACTTTATTTCAGATGAACTTTATAAGAAATGGAATTAAGACTTTTCAGGTCCTTGCAACTTAATTCTTTGAGTCCATAAGACTATGTTCACATATCGTATTGATTAGTCTAAGTAGAATATTTAACAACACACGCATGATTAGACCATGGCTTATCTTGGACAAGCACTCTACACATAGCTCTGCATGGAGGAGGTAGTAAGGAGGCAGAATCTTTTGGCTCGGGGTAGAACACAGGTATGTAACAACTAGTGGGAATATATGTCTTCCTCTATGGAGGGTAGAGCATCTCAACCTGATCTAATATCATTGAGTTATAGAGACAGGATGTTGTGGGTTGCAATAATGCTTTGAAAGAGGGATAGTCTACTTGCTCAAGAGGAAAAACTCCTTATGTACATGTTGCTCCTTGTATATATTTGAAAAAAAGGAATAAAATGTAGAATCTCCAAAAGTGGACAAGCTTGATTGAAAAGTAAAATGGTTGCCGAAATGTGTATATATATATATATGTATAAAAAAGAACTTCAAAGTAAAATTTTTATAAGCTTGCAACTAGATGACTTGGCTACACTGGTCATGCATCCAAGGACAGGTAGCTACATTAGTTACCGTCCATTATTTTCTCCATCTCCTCTTCTTGAGTTGGTTATACTTGAACTTAGAAGGGAATATCCACGCTCCTTGAGGAAAGAGTTGCTAGATTGGGGGACTAGAGTCAATTTGTTAAGGGAGGTTTTTTAATTCCTACTTTTGAGATGAGGAGCTATATTTCACTTACACCGTACAAGTAAATATTCATAGTCATAAGAATTTATGTATGTAGACTTGTTTTGGCCTGACTGTTGCGGTGACCTGAATAGGAGTTTTGTGGAACATGAAGATTGTTAGGTTTTAAATTTATTTCCCAAATAAGGTTCTGCCACACTAATAATCCAAAGGTCTGACAGACCTCCATACTACAACTTTATGAAGATAAGTTTAATACTCAATATTGTCCTAATTTCATTATTTTTCCTTTCTTTTTCTTTTATTCACTTATTCTATCAAATAATTGTTTGCTAAGAGACTAGCAAAGGTAAAGCATTAGGGGACGATGAATATGCATTTCATCGTATTTATTCGTTTATTTTCGATTAAGATCCCCTATAAAACACATGAATATATTAATAAATCCATATTCTTACTAAGATGCATCTGTGTGTAATTATTGTACATTTATTATATTTTAACCTAAAATAAATAAATAAATAAAGTAAAAATAAAGAAAATATAATACTTTATATATGCTATAGATATAGGCTGACCTGAAGCCTACGAGAAGGTCAAGACTTGACCTCATCGACCAGGAATAAAGTAGAGGAAGATAGAGTCTTTAATCAGGAAATCCAAAAAAAATCATTTTGTAAATACTTTTGAATTTATTCTATGTATATTTGTATAAAACTCAAAATATTTTATTTATCCATAAATTGACCTTAAATTAAATAATTTTCTAAACGAAAGCTGTATATAAAAATATTTTCTGAATAATAAAAATGCTTGCAAAATAAAATCATGTATATAATACAAGTAACCACATTCTGAAAAAGCCGAAAAATAATATTTAAAAGACCAATTCTGGTTCCATATGAACTTGAATTGAATCAAGCTCACTTCCACCGTATTCTAAATTAAATTACCTTTAAAATGGTAGTGGTGTCATATTTTTTGGTATTACGGTTTGAAAGATAGTTTTCTGGGTTTTTTTTTGCAAATTTATCACTTATTTATTGTATTTATTTATTCATATCTATTTCTATACATAAATATTATTAAATAATTGAACATTTTTTTTAATAATAATTATTTTAAAATAAAAATAAAAATAAAAAATACATAAAACATAAAATAAACTAATTTCCTTATTTATCTATGTGTATAATGTACCATATGTATATATTATATGTACATAATTAATTTCCTTAAATAACCACACTAAAAAATAAAATAATTAACATATATTATTCAAATAAATAAAGTAACAAAAATATTTAATTAATATGTAAATAATGTACCACATATATATAATTTAATTAATTTCTTAATTAACCCACCCTTAAGGTGGCTCATTAAGTTATTGGTATTTCTTATTATTTTAATTAATATAATTTCGAAAATTAGTTTATTTATTAATTTACATAATCTGATTCCATCATTAACATCTTTCACTTTATTCCATCTCCATTAATTCATTTTCTGAAATTCAAATTCTTTTCTATTTATTTTTCTCCTCCTCCCTTATTCCAATTTGATCAATCCTTTGGTGAGAGGAGCCTAATCTCCATCACCAATCTTGTGGTAGAAAGACGCCCAGCTTCCGAGCCGTCCAATAGAAGCGAGTTGGCATTCATCCGCTTCCACAGTAAGATCCAAATCTTTATTTTTCATCTTTTATCTAGGATAATCATAGTGTTATTTGTAATTTTATTTACATAGTCATTATTTTAGATTTGTAAACTTAGTTAATCGCTCCTAAATTGTTCCTCACAATTTGGTCCGCCTCTGATTGCCGATCTCACGTCATTTTCCAAGTTCTCATCGCTTCACATTATATCTTTATGATCTCTGACCTCCGACCACGTACGATGGTCGGAGACACAGCTCCAATCCATCAACACTGATGGAACCCTCTCGCCCATTAATTCTTATTTGATTTTTGTGGACCAAGCCGTCCTGCTCGAGTTGGTTTTTGTGTGTTCAATTTTAGTGTAGGTATAAAAAAAGATCATATGCTATCCTTAAAAAAATATTTACAAAAAAAAGAAAAAAAGGAAAAAAAAGAAAAAAAATTTGGACGAAAGCCCATCTGCACCCTCCCTTAAAGGGCCTTTTTGGTTGAAGGGTTGGGCAGGATTGTGTTGGGCTGGGTAAATAGTAATCAAGTACCCTTGTGAATAGTAAGCAGGTTGGGCCAACACTGCCCAACCCTGCAACCAAACAGGCCCTAAGTGTCGTCGCCCGGCCTTCTGCCTCCATCACCATCCACCTCCTATGTCATGTCTTAGCTCCTTGCTATCGACCCTCTTCAATAACCACAACTAGAGTCGTGTGTCGCCCCACCACCAGCGCATCAAACGTCGACACCCCGAGCATCGCCCCACCATCTGGAGTCGCTAGCCCATCTATTATCACACATCATGAGAGCCGCTAGGATCTTGAAGCTCCTCTATCATTCACAACGAGACCACACAACACCTCCATCACTCATCTGCTAGGAGCTCGACGCTTGGAGCGGCGACCACCGCCTTCTATATCTAGTTCCTTTGCCTGCTCGCAGATAGGAGCTCCACCGTCGTAACACCTCGTTGTACGAAGAATGCCCTCACCGTCAGGACCTCCTTCCTCGAGGCTCAACACTTCCTTAGACCTCCTCCGCCCGATGATCGCCACCAACCTACTCGATCTCCACCTTTGCATGAAGCTCGACTCCGACCGCCATCCAGATCCTCCGCCAACCATAGTTGAGCTCCGGAGATCTGCCACCACTGCACTCCAATTTGGGGAAAGAAATAAGAAGGGGCGGCACCTTCCCCACCTTTTTTATTTCAAGATGATCAGGGGGCTCGATCAGAGCCCTAGATTTAAGGGCTGAAAACAAGCCATGTCACCACCATTTTTAAAACCATATATTTGTGTAAATATTAATAAAGCCCCCCTGAGTTTTTGATAAATATGCAAAATCCCCTACCCAACGTCCTGATCTCATATAGTACATACGCACATTGGATAAATTGCAAAATTTTCTTGTACTTATTTTTGTTATATTTTAATGCAAAGACTTTGAACAATTACTTTTAAATCCATGTACTACAGACATTTATTTTGCATGATTTCTTTATTAAAATAATATTTTTCATGTTCATTAAATTCTACTCTTGTTGTATGTTTGTTCGTAGTCTAAATTTTTCACTGCATTTTGTTTACACTTGCAATTATAATAAAATTCAAAAGCATCACATTTTTCTCGGTGTGAAATTTAGAAATTCATAAAAAATTTGTATATTATGTCAAAAGTTCCATAAATATAGAATAGTTTTATTTTTGTGTATTTTATTTCTTGTGTAAATTTCATGCATTAATTATTTTCAAAATTCTAAAAATGTGTAAATTATTAAATATCTTATAAAAATTGTAGAATATGGTAGAAAATTCCAAAAATTGAGATTTCACTTCCTTTTTGTAGATAAGTTCTTATGGTTTTTGGAAAAATAAATCCAATAATTTTTTAGTTTATTTGATTTTTTTAAACTTCAAAATTTTCCAAGTTGTTCACTGTTTAACATTATTTTCAATTTATGATTTTTAAAAAATAAATAAAAATTTCAAAAAACATTAATAGTCGACAAAAAACACTATAAAAATTATAAAACACAGAAAACATTTTATTTTTAGCTTTTTCCTATATATAAACTTTCTTTGGAAACTACATTCTTGAAAATAAGAAAATTTGCAAAACTAAAAAACACTTAAGATTAAAATACATAAAATACAAAAATTATAAAATTACAAACAATAAATTAAAAATAAATTAAAAAAACGAAGCATAGTGCACATTGAGATTCCCTATTCATTTCATTGATTTTTCAATTATTAGAATAGCCCTCGGGATTTGTAGCCTCTATGAGTTCGATCTTGTTTGCTACACAGTTAAATTGAATAGTAAATTCTTTTGGTACATTTTTGTATTTATTTTAACTTGAGAATAAAATAAATTTTTTGTTTGCGCTTGATTGGGTTGTGACAACACTTTTTCATAATACATCATAAATAAAAACTCAAGAGGAGCACTCTAACAGCTATGTGCTGGGGACTCACCCATTTGTTGTCAGAGATGGGATAGAAAAATCCCGCATCATACCATTTGGCGGTTTCTTTAATGATCACCTCCCGCAAATTGGGGTTCAATTTACGTTTAAATTTTCAAGAAGGCTTGCTATCTTCTTCTAAATAGATGTGATGCAAGTATACTGAAGGATTTATCCCATGGACCTGTGATATTTCAGCCTATTACCTTGTAGTTTCTTTCAAGAACTTCAAGAGAATGAGATTCTTGCTCTTCGATCATATGAGAATTGATAATGACCAGATGCATATCTGGTTGTCCAGCAAGCAAGGCATATTGCATATTGGCGGGAAGATACTTGAACTCTAGTGGAGGAGTCGTATTGATGGCAACTTCAACAACGATAATTGGTATCAACTCTTTTGACTGTTTATTGTCTACCATTGTGCATTCATAATCCAAAATTAATATATCATACAAATTTGTGATATTACGCAGAAGAGGATGTTTGTTCAAACATATTGGTGTACCCATCAACGAACATCTTGTTGTCAAAGACATCGGTAAATTTCATTGCACTTTCTAGGCTTTCTTCACGAGAGAGGAATTCACATGTCTCAGTATGATCCAGGAATAAATAAGTGTCTCTGATCTTAGATAGAAATCCATAGACTTCTTTTCCTTGTGGTTCAAGCAATCTCGATACAGATGCCACGTTAGCCGGTTTGGGGTTGGGGGACCGTCTCTATAAAAACTTTGTCGCTGCTTGAGCAGAATGATATTTCTCAATGCCATAATCTACCACTATCTCGATAGATCAAAAGAATGAACTACCGAGGATGATCTGAGTATGGAGCAGAGGTGTATAGGTGTCCATATCTAGGACAATGAAATCCACATTGAATTGGTGATAATAAGGATTTGACAAGGGCCTAAAAGATTATCCTCACTAAATAAATAATGAAGACAAAAGTGTCACTAATGCAACCCTCACAAAACCCTACTTAAAACAACAATTAACCTGCAATATCAATTAATCAATGAATAGAAAAATGCTGAGTTAAAATTTATTATAATTCTAAAACAAATGTGTCTAGTGTGTATGCATGTGTAGAGGTCGAACTCAGGGAGCGAATGGTAAATTGCGAAATAATGCACTCTTTTCTCTTGTCTATTTATTGTTTTTGTGAGTTTTGAATTTTTACTTTTCTATTTTAATTTTTGTATTTTTTAATTGTTTTTAATTTTATAAATTTTACTTTCTCCTTTCATTTTCTAATTTTTAATTTCTTTTTCTTTTAAATATTTAATATAAAGATATATGTGGCTATTTGTACAATATAGGGTAATGTAATTATAAACATTAATATAAATAAATTAAAAAATATGAAATAGAATATATAGAGTTTTTAAATATTTTTCTCAATTTTTTTATTTTTGTGGATTTTTGAAATTTTAGATATTTTTAAAGTAAAAAATATCCCAAATCAAGGAATAAATAATAGAAGGAATTGATTTAAAGATTAAAAATAGAAAATAAAGTCTAAAATTCCTCAAAACAACTTTAATAGATATATAAAAAAATAAAAAATAAGAAGTAAAAATAAATATTTTTGGGATGTTTTTGTGATTTTTCCTTTTTTTGCTGGATTTTGGAGATTTTTAATTTTATGCTTTTTATTTTTCTATTTTAAGGATTTTTTGTCTGGAGTAAAATATAATAATAAGAAATATATTTTTTTGGGAATTTTTATGTTAGCAGGCATCTGTCTGTATTTTTGCATAATATTTGGAGCACTGATGCTATTTTAAATAAATGACATTCTAGGATCAAAAGTACATGAATTGGGGAGGGCATTTTTGCAATTAAAATAAAAGTCAGAGGCACGTACGCAATTTTACTAGAAATATACATCATCCATTTAAAATTATTGGACTAAACATAATACAAAAACCTACAGGGTAAACACGTAATTTTCCCACCTCATGTGGGACGACACATGAGCTGAGTTGGACTGGATGCATGTGCAATTTATAATAAATTCATGGGCTAATATAGAATTTTCCATGTTTATTTATACTACACAAATTTTTTACAAGATTAATAAATAAAAAAGGTGGGGGTGAGATTTGCAATTTACCCCCAAAGGCGTGCGATCCAACGATGCAACTCAATTCACTTGCGACACGTAGCAAGCTAGTCCATTGCATCTGACATCCAAGATTAAATCTATGGATGAGATCCAATGGTCGATGATGGATCTAGGGTGTGGGCTCCATTAAACGGCTGTTGTAGCTCTAAGAGAACAAGGAAGAAGATGGCCTTCCCTTAGCTTCGATCAGTGATTCCCCACTCCTCCAACGGTCTCATATAATAATCATTGCCTCTACACGATCGGGAGGAGTATCTATAATGGTTGGTGGGCTCGAGATGCTCCAGGACCCATTGGTAGGGTCCTGGTACGTCGTGGAAGGTGAAGTTTCTGAAGACCCTCTACAGGTGCGATTCTTGGCCCAAGAAATGCCCTTCTGGTGCGAGACCTGCATGAAGATGTTCCTTGGCTCAAGGCAATGAACATTGGCCCATTTTGAAGCTAGAATGCATAATAAATGAGGTGGGCATAGATGGTCCGGCGAAAGGCATAGGAAGACCCTTGATTTGTAGAACCACGAGCGTTCTAGTTGATTAGGTGGTTCGGAGAGATGAAGAAGATGTTGGGGGATATGTGGAGGTGGAAAGGGTGATTCGGGAATAGGGAGGTCACAGTGACACACCTCGTCGTAACTCTATAGCTCTGACGAGGTAAAATCCTAAAACTAAGCTAAGTACAAATGATTAAACACTAATCTAAGTACTAGAAATTAAATGGTATTAATAAAATTACCTAAAAATCATAAAAAGCACAGCTCTTATACCTTGTTGGAGGACCAGGAAGTAGGGCATTCAGAGGTCCATTGTGGGTGCTCCTCCCCCTCCTTTAGTCGCTCCAGAACTCTAGGGGTTTGCCAACATCACATGGTGACATGCTTGATCAGAGATGGGGTTTAGCGCTTGGAAAAGTGACCGAATTCGATTAAGGAGGCTAGAGGTATTATTTATACACAATGGTTGGTACCCTTATTGACCTAGGGTCTGGGGCAAATCGAAACTATGTACAATGGATATAGAGGGACGATGAGAGTCACGAAAGATCTACGAGCAAAAATGGTGTAGGGATCGAGCACGTAGGATCATCGAAGCAATAGGGAAAATTCAAGAAAGTTGGCCTTTTGAGGCATCGGACGCGGTCTGGAGAGAAGACATGCAATAGACTTGGGTCAACTATCCTTGCGATAAGATTGGTCCATATAGGACACTACAGTACAAAATTTTATTTGAAATTAATTAATTAAAAATAGTAAATAATTTTATTTTTTTGGTTATAAAATAAAATTTTCAATTATGTAGTATTTTAATAAGAATTTTATTTATTTTTATGGGCTTATTTATTATATGTTTATATTTAATGGTATATGTGTAGGTATATTAATCTATGTTTTATATAATTTATTTTTATTTGTATTTTTGTTTTATTATTTTATTACCATATTTTATATATTTACAACTTATATGTATATACACAAATATTTTTATTGTATTTTTCTGATGTAATTTATACACTTTAATAACAAAGTTATATATTATGTACATATAAATATAGGTATTTTATAATGTATTTATATAGGCTATTTTATTTTTGTGTATTCTTTATGATTTTATTCAATTCGAAAATTGTACATATATTATAAATAATATTTACAAAATTATAAAAATATAACATTAAAAAAACAATAAAGAATAAATAAAATGGATATTTTATTCCGGCATATTGTACAATAGGGTCCAAAACCTAACTTTTACAGAGTAACTCCAAATTTATTGATACCACCTTCATTAAATATCTTATTTAAAGTTATATACAATTAACATGATTTTGATACATTTTGAGTTTTTATTTAGGAGATATGTGTATTGGACATTTTTATATGAAATCAATTTGTATTTTTGTGTACATTTTTATCTACAACTATCATGTACAAAATTTCTTTATTTGATGAATAAATATTAAAGGATAATACAAGTCCTAAAAATTTATTATTGATGCATAAAAGAATGAGATTTTTAATTTGTATTTGTCACTTATCTCCCCCAACTTTATTCATTGTCGACCAAATCAATTATTGACTTGGTCTCATGGTTTAGGGTTATAAAATACCTTTGGTATTTTATTCTTTTTGGTATTAATACTAATATTTTATATACAATAAATAGAATAAATAATGAATGTTAATATGCATAAAATAATGCTATTTACATGCATTAGCTAGGGTTTTTAAGTCCAAAATGATAGAATAAAGGTGATGAAATGGAGATTCATCACCCCATATACTGGCCTTTGCTAGTTCCTATCAGATACTTATGCAATGAGTGCAAAAATAAAAATGAAGAAAATAAAAATAAAGAAAGTGTACTGATTTTCTCAAACGTGTCTTCATAAAATCAAAGTTTGGAGCTCACGTCAGAACTTGGTGTGAGAATGTGTGTGGAACCTGGTAGGGAACCAGATTTAAAATACAACAACCTTCGAGAGTCACAGAACTTGGTTCAAACCACCTCAATAGCTATGCCAGAACCAGTCTACATCATACTCAAACCCTTATGACTATGAAGTTGACTTGTATAGTGTAAGTGATATTGGCTCTTCCCAACTGAAATGACAAAAGAACTGACTTTTTCGGTATGACAACCCAATGATTCCCCAATCCATGGACTTTTTTCTCAAGGAGTGGGGTATTCCTTTCTATGTTCAAGTGCACCCGACTCAAGAGGAGGGGGTGAAGAGAAGAATGGACAGTAGCCTGTGTAGCTACCTATCCGGGGATGCATGACGAGTGTAGTCAAGTCATCCAGCTACATGCCCATATGATTTTTTACTTTTGAAGCTCAAGCTTCCTTATTGACTATGCAAATATGTATCTATAGCAGGTATTTTATTTTCAATCAGGCCTATCCACTTTTTTGGAGTTTTTTAAAAGAAAATACTATATACAACAACATTTACATATGCAGTTTTTCTTCTTGAGTAAGAAGACTATCCCTTTTTTGAAGCATTATTGCGACCTATACTCTCCTGTCTTTAGACGTCGACATAACTAGACGGGTTGGGGTGCACTTGCCTCCCTAGACGAGGACGAATGTTTCCACTCATGTGCGTCTCATACTAGAAAATCCAATCCCTTCACCACTCCAACTGTGTTGAGCTAAGTAAAAGGTGCAAATGTCCAAGCTAGGTCACGACCGACAAGAGTCACACGTGCATCCCAAAAAGTTATACTTAGGCAGTTGAGGTGTCTTGAACCCAACCCCGAGTCTGAAAGAATTAAGTCTGAATATATCTAAAGTACACAAAATCTAGTTCCTATAAAGTTCTGGTGAATCTAGGTGCATTAGGGTCCAACCAAGCTCCAATCTTCAACTTTACTCATACTAGTTCAATCATCAAACTCAATCTAAAAAATGGAAATGCTACATACAATGCAATGAAAAAACTTTTTTGTGATGCAATTTTTATAATGTTAGCTCTTTATGGATTTATGAAAAAGTTTTGTATTTTTTATGTAATTTTTCAAAATGATTTTGTGAATGTTTTTGGGATTTTTTTAAAAACATTTTTAGAAAAAAAAGATAGGTACAAATACTTACACAGGAGTGCATAAATTATTTACAAGAATTAGGTTTTTTAAGGATTTACACAAGGGATATGTTCTTATATATATACAATTGGTGAAGAACGTAAGGATGTATATATTCGTCGAACTTATTTGAAAATCATTTTACAAAAAAATTTGAAAACTATAGTCCAAACTATTTTTTATAAATAATTTTTACAGACTTTTGAAAATCATTTTGCAAAAGTTTTTTCAAACAATATATAAAGATTTTTAACACATTTTTGCAACCATTTTAAAAACCATTTGAAAATAGCTTTTCAAAAAAAATATTTCACATAAAGAGAAGAAGCTTTTACAAACAAAACATTTTCACAAAGGTTCAAAATATTTTACAATTTTTTTTAAAAAGTTTTCAAAATATTTTTCAAAATATTTTCAAGCTAGTTTTCAAACATTTTGTTGCTGGGGCTTTACCTTTGTCAAGAGACTTCAGGTAATCCGGGCAGTTACGCTGCCAGTGCCCCGGCTTCTTGCAGTGGTGACTGACATCGGACTTTTTCGATGTCATCAGAGTGGAAGCACTAGAAGATGAACCAACTCATTGATTCTTCTTCTTTCTCTTCTGGGTCGGACCCTTCCGAGAACCTTGCTTCCGCCCGCGCTTTCCTCTCACATGTGCAATCATTGCACTAGTAGAGGGGCCATCCTTCTTCATGACGTCTTCTGCAGACTTCAATGCAGCTAACAACCCACCATTAGTGAAGTCGCCTTTGCTCATGTGGTAAGACACGACAAAGTTGTTGAAAGACTTAGGGAGTGACAGGAGAATGAAATCATCTTGCATTTCAGAATCCAAGTAGGCTCCCAGGGTTTCCAATTCAGAGACGTACCCAAACACTTTGAGTACGTGTTCTCTGACAGAGGTCCCTTCCTGCATCTTGCAGCGAATAAGCTCTTTCATCACGTTGTAACGCTGTGTGCGGTTTATGTCACCAAACATTTCCTTCAGATTCAGCATAATCTCTTGGCAATGGTTCATTTCCACATGTTGCTTCTGAAGCACATTGGACAATGATCCAAGGATGTAGCACCTTGCCAGATTATGGTCTTCATCATATTTCTCATTATATGATTTATCTTCCGCAGTCTTAGGGTTTGTTATCTTGTCCTTGGTCAGCACATAAGAGACGCGCTCTGCGGATAGGACAAGATCCAAATTTTGGATCCAATCCGAATAATTTGGCCCGGTCAACTGGTTGACCTCGAGGAGCTTGCTAAGTGGGTTCATGGACTTCATTTTCTGAAATTAAGAATGCACTATATTAGAATATATAAATAATTATATATTCATTTTAAGAATAATTTGATTAAGGCATTTTAAATCAAATTTGTCTTGCTATGTCAACTTTGAAAGATTGTTCCCAAATTGTCTTTGAAAATAAGAGATATACTTACCGCTATATCTCAAGCAAGATCTAGGATCTCCTTTGAACTTGTGACTCCGATAAAAAGAAGCGGGAACTCATTCCTCCTTGCAAGTCCAACTTGCATTTCTCAATTCAGTCTTTAACACCCGGGCCCAACACCCCTAAGATGATGTTGACCCGTTGCTAATTGAACCAACTGTCAAAAGGATTAGAACTCGCTATGCGCAATCCAATATCGCCCCAATAATATGAGGACTCGATATTGGGGTCACTATGCATACGGCCTTACTCTTTCGAGAAGCAAAGATCCCGATCCAGATGCGCTTGCATATAGGATCTGTCACTTCGGACAGGAGTCTCCTACATACAATCCCTAGCGACGGTACCCTTCGCCTTGACAGGGACCATGGATGTCACTTATGTGATCCTCCATCTTATTATTCAAAGTTTACAATTAACTATCGTGAATCATATTCAAATAATTAATTCTTCCAAGGGAAATACACATCTATTCATAATAGAGTGCTTATTGGATATAATTAATTTAATCACATTAAATTAATCATTAATCCAATCATCAATCAGCAAACTTGATTATTACTTGAATAGTAGGTATAATCTCAAAGTACGTATTATTCGAATTTTAATAATTAGGAAAATACACTTTGATTTTCTCAGGCATTATCGAGTCCCTACCCGCTGTCATAGCCAGTACTGACGAGAGTGGGACGGACCACATACGTTGCAACCCGCAACCCCAATGCTCTCCGACTAGGCACCATATCCACCTCAGGAAAGGATAATGCCAGATAGATCATCATGTACTTTGAGATGCTCATCGGTTTTTCAACCGAAATTATACCATATAATATACATCAAAACAATTTTGATTATATTATAAGGAGATTTGCTAAATAAATCCCCAATCCTATTCAATCTAGAGGGTTTTTCATATAATAGTTGTCCTACAACTATTATAGGATAAACTAAGGTTCTTCATGAAAAATGTTTGTTGATGATTTCATGTCAACAAATGATCAAGATCAACAATCTTATCATTATGGTTTAGGCAAATGTCATTCAATGAAATAATTATATCTTTAAACATTTCACAAATATTTATCACTAATTATTTCAGAAAATTAACAATTAATTTTCATCAACGTATTTGAATGACTTATCATAAGGTTCATGATCAAAAGATGCCAATTTCCAGCAGTGACCCCCAATCACCAAAATTAAATTATCTTGATCAGTTTCCTAAGATTGCCAATTTGATTTATTAAAGAACCAAAGTGATAATTCACGCATTTCGAGGCGGGTCAAAACAGTAATTAACTCATTAATTACGATTAGATCCGCAATTCCCACAACAGTGAATACATGCTTATTCAAAAGGCCATATCTTGAGCAAATAAAGTCCAAATTACATAAACTCAGATCCTATGGTTTCCTTATTTAATGTGGAACAAAATTCAATTGCAATTTTTGTGTTTAAACAACTTAAACATTACTGAAAATTTCAATTAGATAGAGGTGCGAAAATTGAAATGCGACAAAACTTTCGCCACCCTTTCAAACCCAAGTCGTCCTAGGTCTATGGATCATATCCAAAACCTTAATCGACCTAAGGCTCTGATACCACTTGAAGGATATTGAGAATGCTTAAGCGCATCACGAAAGCGTGTCGATTGCATCATATGCAATCGGAGCAACTGGTCGCACTAGTCGCTAGATGCGGCGAAAATTAAAATTTTTAAATCTAAAGATGAAACCACATGATGACGAGAACACTTCTCGGATCGTTTCATCAAACCATAAATATAAGGAATACCTCTTGGAGCGTGGTTGTAATCGTGAGATCCCAAACAAGAGATCCTCCTGTCTTAAGTCCGATCCACGAAGAACGCACTTGCGGGCGCGATGATGAGTCGTGTTCCTCCCGCAATTCTCGATGAAGATCCAAGCAATGAATCCCTTGATTTCGTCAAACGAAATCCGTCGTATTCCTTTAGATCAAGCAACCCCAAAGAAGAAGGAGATCCTCGAGTCGTCGAAGGAGAAGGCGAGATACTCTCCTCCTCAATATTCAAGATGGACGGCCACTTGAAATTGAGAGAGAGGTGGTAGATGAGAATGAGAGAGAGAGAGAGTAGTAGGCTTCTAAAACTCTAAAATAATGTACCATGAAAGGCTAGGTTAGCCCTCCTTTTATATTAGTTTGGGATCCAATGGATCTCAATCCATGAGACACATAGATCCAACGACCATGGGATTCTATGTAATAATCAATGGCTATGATTGTTGTTGGTTAAAACCAACAACATCAATTTATATTTAAATTAAATATATGTTGCAATATTATCAACGCAATTTAATTTAACATAAATTAATCATCAAGAGATAATAACATAAAATAAAAAAGTGATAACTAAATCACCCACAAATTTAGGGGGCATCACCTATAGGTGACGCTGCCTTTTTTGTGGTGATTTTTATCTCTCTTTTTTATTCTATTTATTATAACTTTATCTAATTTTGTAACAATCATTATCACAAAATTATTCACCAAATTAATTCCAAACTAATTTTTGAATATTTTAATCATGGCATTGAAAAATATGTGAATCATATTCACAGCCCAAACTAATTTGTAAATTGCATTTCCAATTAATTAATTAATGTGAATATAATCCACATCAATAATTAACAAATGCTATTTATAAAATCTCTCTCTTCTTCAATATATATGTATATTATAATCATATTTATAATACATAAATATTATGGATAGTATTATCTACATTCTCCAATCCTTGATAATTAAATCCTATTTATTTATCTTGGGTAATTATTCTCACAATATGAATCTTGCTCATATTATGCTTGACAATTAAATCTCATTTAATCATCAAGTCCTTCTTGCTTGGATATGTAGTTCATCAAATGAATTATTCTTGAACCCCTTCAAGAATAATGTGCTTTCTCCGCAGATGCTTGGAGATAAGGACAGGGCGATTGTATTGTTCCACGTATATTGACTTGGACATTGAGATCTTATCTCAAATCCAGATCATACGAACCTCCCACAGATGCTTGATTAAATCAAGACCACAAATCTAATCTTCTCATTGCATCTGAATCACATTCAGACCAATGTCCAACACTTGGAACAAGATCAGATTGCTTCTCTACTGAGAGGAGTCACTAAAATCCAGACATGTTTCATCACTCCCTCGGAATGGAAGCGTCATGGTTATACAATCGTTTATGATCACATCACCCTTAGGTATTCCCAATACCTGTACATCCTGCATACTGGAAGACCCATGATCAATCTGAAGATTAAGATCAATTTTACACTATCTTCTTCAGAGTTTAATCACTAAGTTTCTCAATCTTGGTCATTGGGAGTTGGTATCGATCATATGCTTTCCCAAAGCATATATCATACCTTCAAATTCATGTCATGCTTCCAAAGCACGATGACCGTGCATGGAATTTTATCGGTCCCAATACCTCATGAGTGAGCTCATGTCTTCCGGTTCATAAGTGAACCTGTATGATCCCTTTGAGAGATCGTATTGCTCATATGCCCTTATATGCACACCAGCGCACCGGTGTATAGACCTTGGTTAGGCCATCAACCTATCGGTCTGCCAAATGTACATACTCAGACATATAGCATTACATCTGTCTCCGGTCAGAGGATGCGTGCCTATGCTCTGACAGCATTCAACATAGGACTTAGGTTATCTCGATCTCGTTAAGTCAACCCATTGACCTAACTAATCTGACACCTTCGAATCACTATTCCTATGCAGAGGACCTGCATCAAGAGGTCGGTCAGATATCATCCTATGTAAGAAAGGATTGCCATCTCCTAATCTGGCTGGAGATCATCTCTTAATAATCATTTGACGGTTCTTGATGAGTCCTCTATCTAACTCCTTAGATATTCATCCAAACACCATCCTCTATGATTCATTTAATGAATCAACAGCTATATGATCATCAAGATGGCCATGGTACATAACCCTAATTGTACAGAGGGACCTTATAGTGCATTCATTCATTTAATTTCAGAAAGGGAGTGAAACATCAATAACTTTTATTGATAAACATAAATATTACAATAACATTTATTGTAAGAATGGTTCACCAAGGGCTCACATGTCTAACAAGGCTTGGATCAAATGTCACTATCTATACTAACCACTCTGTTATCCGATACTTACAATAGAAGAATGATACCGAACCTAGACTGGTCAGATGCATCCTTCTCCTCCAGGAGTTTGACATGGAGATTAAGGACATGAATGGAGTTCATAATGTGATAGAAAGTCACATGTCTAGATTTGTGCAACAAGATCCTCTGCTAAGCAGTGCACCAATCATAGAAACCTTTCCCGATAAAGCAATTTTGGTCGTGGATTTACTCCCTTGGTATGCTGATTTTCTCAACTACATCATCTTGAGTGTAGTTCCATATGAATGGAAGAGGATTTGGAAGGACAAATTCTTGTCAACAATCCATTTCTACCAATGGGAAGATCCACTCTTATTCAGGGAAGGAGCGAATTGTATTTGGTGTTGGTGCATTCCCTACGTGGAGCAACATAGTGTCCTCAAGCATTGTCATTTGCTCAAATATGGAGAACACCACTCTGGAGATAGAACGGTAGTAAAAAGTATTGTAGTGTGGTCTCTAGTGGCCTACACTATTTAAAGATGCCATAGTATATGTCAAACGTTGCACTGATGTCAGAGATTTAAAGGTACCCTTATAGCTAAGGATTCAATTCCCTTGAAGATCATTCAGATTGCATATGTATTTGATGCCTGAGGCATCGATTTCATGAGAACCTTTCCCAATAGTCAGGGAGACGAGCACATACTTATTGCCATTGACTATGTGAGTTGCTGGGTCGAAGCTATCCCCAGTCATGTTGTAGACAGCCGCACAGTGTGTTTCTTTCTAACAGAAAACATCATCTCGCAGTTCGGTATTGTGAAGACACTGATATCAGACAAGGATAGTAACTTTATTAACAGAGAGGTCAAGAAATTGACAAAGGAGTACGACATCGAGCATTGAGTCACATCTGCTAATCATCCTTAAACTAATGGTATGATGGAACTATCCAACAGATAAATCAAGACGATACTTCAGAAGTTTGTCAAGCCAGACAAGAAAAATTGGTCCCAACTTATTGGCCTCAGTCCTGCGGGCGTACAGAACCACTTACAAGTCTCTGTTGGGCATGTAGTCATATCATCTTGTATATGGGAAGCCATTCCATCTGCTAGTGGAGTCGAATCATAAAATATTGTGGGTAGTTAGCATTTGCAATCTATACTCACAAGAAGGTGGTCAGAAAAGGAAAGAGGATCTGAACAAGCTTATGGAATTTCGAGACTATGCCTACGATAACACATTGATGTATAAGGAGAAGGTGAAAGGCTAGCAAGACTGGCACATCAGATGAAAGACCTTTGAGACTGGACGAAAAGTATGGTTATTTAATGCAAATTTGAAGATCTTCTCGGGCAAATTAAAAAGCAAGTAGACAGGGTCATTCTGAGTTGAAGAAGTGTGTGACAGTGGAAGTATTGTGATATTATATTTGTCTCTGAATGCACAACCATTTGTCTTCAACGATTAACTACTGAAGCCCTACCTCGAGCATGACACTTTCTTGGTCGTTGTTGACTCTATCCAAGTACTATGCACTAAATGAACAAACACAACAGTATCAACATCACAAGATTCAGATAATGCCACTCAAAAACTCTTCCTTTAAGCTTTCATATTTTCTTCTTTTCATTTTTAGTTTTTGTATCTAAAAATTAATGTGTGGGTGTGTACATACATGTGTGTGTGTGGGGGGGGGTGTCACTCCTTTTTGCCGGACTTTTATACTTAGGATGTACTTTGTACTAAGAATTGGGGGGTGTGCACCCCGCTTCTATCATTTTTTGATTCCCCCCACTATCTCCTCTTCCCGTGTATACATAGGGATATCTTACCCTTAGTATAGGGGGAAACATTCTGAGTACGATTTGTTTATTCCCACCATTGACCCTCCCTGCCTTGTGTAGAGTCTGCTATACTTAGGATTATTTGATCTTAGGTATAGGGGGGATAGTTGACTTCTCATTCGTTTGTTTTTTCCTTATTTATTTATTCTTTAGACTTTTATATACTCAGTACAAGTTATGTCTTTCTTTTTCTCTTTGATCTATAAGGACATAGATCAAGCTAAGTATAGGGGGTCCTATATACTGCATATATACTTTAGCAACAAGTTATACTTTCCTATCTTTAATATGGCTAAGATATTGTATAAAATACTATAATATACTACAAAAATCCATTAAAATTACTTTTTAAAAAGATGTTGATTATCCTTCAAATTCTTTTTGTAAATGTTTTACAAAAATGTTTGAAAAATAGTTTGAAATTCTATTTGAAAAATCTCTTGAAAACCATATGAAAGATATATTGTAAAACATTTTCAACATTGTAAAAATATTTTGTTTGCAAAAAAATTCTTTTCTCTATGTGAAATAAAAATGTTTGAAAATGATTTGCAAATGGTTTGGAGAATAATTGCAAAAACATTTTGAAAAATACGTATATATACTTTTTGAAAAACCTTTGCAAAATGATTTTCAAATGTGTGTAAATGTTTGTAAAAATTATTTGTAAAAACTATTTTGGACTATAGTTTTGAAAAGTATTTGTAAAATCATGTTCAAATAAATTAGAGGAATAGTTTTTTTATACAACACATTAAATTCTTTATCAATTGTAAATTATTAAAAACCTAAATTCTTGTAAATATAACATGCATCCCCATGTAAATATTTGTACCTATTTTTATCCAAAATCTTTTTTTCAAAAATACCAAAAACATTTGCAAAATCTTTTTGAAAATTTGCATAAAAGTTCGCAAATCATTTTTCAAAAATCCATAAAAAAGTTCAAAAGTTTGAAAATTAGTCATCAAAAATATTTTTTGCATTGTACATAGAATTTGCACAACATTCACATTTTTTGGATTGAGTTTGATAGTTAAACAAGTTTAAGTAAAATTCGAAGATTGGAGCTTGGTTGGTCCTTAAATCTACTTCATTACAGGAACCTTATAGGAATTGGAATTGAGGTACTGTAGGTCTAGGCGACTTAATTCTTTGAGGATCGTGAGACTTGGTTCAATGGATTCTTGACTGACTAAGTAGAGTGTTTTGGAGCACATGCATGACTCTTGTTAATAATGACCTAACTTGAGAACCTGCACTTTTCACTTAGCTCAACTCAGTTATAGTGGTGAGGGGATTGGATTTGTCGGTATGGGACACGCACAAGTGGAAACAATTGTCCTCCTTTAGGGAGGGAAGTGCACCCCAACCTATCCAGTGGCAGAGATGTATAAAGACATGAGAGTGTGGGTTGCAATAATGCTTCAAAAGAGGTATAGTCTATTGTCTCAAGAGGAAAAACTCCTTATGTAAATGATGTTGTATATAGTATTTCAAAAAAATCAAAAAACAAAAACTCCAAAAAAGTGGATAGGCTGATTGAAAATAAAATGCCCGCCGGAGTGTATATTTGTATAGTCAATAAGAAAGTATGAGCTTCAAAGTCATACCTTGTGAGCCTGCAGCTGGATGACTTGACTACACTCATCATGCATCTAAGGATAGGTAGCTACACTGGCTAATATCGATTCTTCTCTTCACCCCCTCTGCTTGAATTGGTTGTCACTTGAACTTAGAAGGGAATACCCCACTCCTATAGGAAAATTTTGTTGGATTGGGGAATCATTGGGTTGTCGTGCAGGAGAAGTCAGTCTCTTTGTCATTTCAGTTTGGGAGAGCCACCATCACATACATTCTACAAGTGAGATTCTTAGTCGTAAGGGATTACGTATGAGTTGAAATATTCGAACTTGGCTGTTTAGAGGACTTGAGCAGAGTTTCAAGATTCTCTAAGGCTTTTGTGTTTCAAATCCGATTCCCAATAAGGTCCTGCCCACACTAAAATTCCCAAGGACTGACCTGAGCTCCAAACATTGGTTTTGCAAAGACAGGTTTGAAAATTAAATTCAATCCACGTTCTTTCTTTTTTCTCTTTCACGTACTAATTGCATAAGTGTTTGCTAGAGATTAGTTAAGGGAAGTACAGGGGGTAATGAATCTCCATTTCATCACCTTTAGTCTATCATTTTGATCTTAAAAACCCTATCTAATGCATGTAAATATCATTATATTGTATATATTAACATTCATAATTTGTTCCATTTATTGTATACAAAACATTATTTTTAATGTCAAAGAAAAAGAATAAAGAGAAGAAAAGAAAAGAATAAAATACCAAGGGTATTTTATGACCCTAAA
Organism: Ottelia alismoides; assembly: GCA_037367405.1. Classification (NCBI taxonomy): domain Eukaryota; kingdom Viridiplantae; phylum Streptophyta; class Magnoliopsida; order Alismatales; family Hydrocharitaceae; genus Ottelia; species Ottelia alismoides. The sequence continues at coordinate 410,958 of JAZKJV010008163.1, forward strand.
CACTGAGACCAAGTCAAGAATTGAGTTGATCGATAAGGATTAAAATAGGGGGAGATAAGGGCCAAGAATACAATAAAAACCCAATTCATTTATTCATTCAATAAAGCATTTTTGGGACATATTTTATTCTTTATTATTTATTCATAAAATAAAGAAACTTTGTTCGTGAACGTTGTAGATAATAATATATAGAAAAATAAAAAATTATTTGATACAAAAATAGTATACAGTGTAAAAGTTATACTATGAATCATTCCAAAATCGTAACTTCCTAGACCCATATCTATCAAATAGAAGTTATACATGTTTTTGCTGACAGGTATAAGAACTGCTTTCCTTATCTTATAGGTAGTGTTAGGTTAGGTTTTTAATTCTCACATCTATTTTAGCTAGTTTATAATTTGATTTAGCATAAAACACTTGGAGCATAGTTCACTGGAGCTTAGCTCGAGTAAACCCCATCCACCGTGATCCTCTGCATTCCGACCATCCACGACCACTTCCATACATCCCTCTGCACATTCTCCACACGCTAGCTCCATTTGATCAACCAGGATCCTAATGGTTCTGTGAATTGGTGTCTCCTCACCCCTGCTTGCTAGAGACAAACCGTTACGCTCCGACGATCGCCCATTTTGTGTGCTAAGGGGTCGAGGCAATTTTCCCTCAACCTAAGAACATCTTTTTTAGGTCATGTGAGCCATCAAGCACAACAGGAGCCACTTTGCTTTCACCTAAGGTACATTGAGCCCTTCATCCTATCCGACATTTTAGAGAGCTCTGGTGATCTTTAGGCCATTCTGAAGCTTCCAGCGAGTAGAGGGACCATCCTACTCACTTTTGTAGCTCTCGGAGTAGACGAAGACCGCCCAGGTCACATCGTAATGTTGATCAAAGCTCGACCCAAGCAATGTTCTTCCATGTTCATCCACGGAGGTCCACAACCATTGGATTGAGCCTCGTCTCCAGATCCTTTAGACACTGTTGGATGCAGCTGCCCCTCACCATTCGATCACCACCCACGATCTAATCTTGTTCGTCCATGGCCGAATCGGTATTGCCCACACAGATGATGCCACATGTACAAGTGAAGCCAATCCAACCGTTCATCCCCATGCCTTATGGGGGTAATTGCATGTCCTCTTCTAATTCTTTTTTTTATTAGTTTATGAAATAAACTGTATAGTAAAAATAACTTGTCGAAATTACATGAAGACCTCTGTTGTTTCATATTACGTTTAGGTCCATGCCAGGTCACCTCACGTGTAGTCCCATGTGCACTGGCCATTTTTGCAAGGATGTGCATGTAACTTTTTGTATTTATTGTTAGTCCATTAAAATTTAACACACGTTGTCTATTTTTGAAGAAATTGCAACAAGGCCCCTAGATTTTATTTTGATTGCATATATGCCCCTGCCAGTAATTGTATTTTTTGTGTGCTTTTCGTATTTATTTAAAATAGCTATTGTGCTCCAAAAATCACAAAAAAATAAGTATAGGCTCCTGATTGCTTGTAGTTTCATGCAATATTTTTATTTCACAATTTTAGACCTCTCTAATATTTTTTAAAATTAAAATGTGCACGTTTTTGTCCCTATCCAACTCATAAGATACCAAAAAATTAAAAATATTTTGAAAAATTCTCAAAATATATAAATGTTGAGTATTTTAGTATGTATTAACTTCAGTCCAAAAATCCCTAAAAAAAGAATAAGACTAAATATCAAAAAGCTCCATAATCCTTTAGAAAAATATAAAAATTTCACAAAAATCTCGAAAATATTTCTTTCTATTTTATAATTTTTTTATATAATTATCTACATATGAAAATTGATTTGACTAATTTTGGACCATATTTCCTGTTTTCACATTCAAATCAATCCTATTACTAAATCCCCTATTTGTGATATATTTTATTTTAGAAATTCATAAAAATTAGCAAAAATTCCTAAAAAATCACGAAAACATTATAAAAGTATATAAAACCCAAAAACAATTTATTTTTGTATTTTATTTACTAGTACTAATATTTTGTATTAAATTATTCTATATGGCATTTGTAGCCTTATATATACTCTATATTATATTATAGAAAAAGAAATATAAAAATCTGAAAATATAAAAATGAAATACCATATATCTAATCAAAAACAAAAGATAAAAATTATAAAATTAAAAACAATATATATATATATATAATTGAAAACCCATAAAATGATAGGATGAATGACATGTTGTACTCAATACATTTTTATTAACAATAACTGTAGGATACCAATTTTGCTCTCAATGGTTCGACCTCTACATGCTTACTTGTTATACATTTAGTTGTAGAGAATAATAAATTTTAACTCCACATTTTTGATATTCCTTGCTTGATTTATATTGTGGGCGTATTATTGATTGACCCGGGTTTCGTGAGCAGTCACCTCAGTGACGCTGATTAAGTTTGATTAGTCGACCCTTACAAATCCGTGGTCATCAGTCATGTGGCTTCATATTCACCCACCACGTGGTTCGACTCTTTGATTCTTCCCTCATTAATCCAGATCGTTGGATCTCAAGATCCAACAGTTAGGAGATTTTCTTCTACCTCACACCTTTATGTGCCTCACCACTCTTAACCGAGCAACCACCTGACTTTGACCAATTTCCCAAACCATCTCAGATCACCTTCCACTTCATTTTAACCACTATTGTCTTCCTCTAACCTCTATCTTCTACACACTAACCATAACCTCCCCCAACCATAACTTCCCCATCAACTAGTTGTGGTTGAAACCACAACCTGTAGGCATAATCTCTACCAACCTCTCCTACACAAAACCCCATCTCCGACTCCATTAACCACCATCTGCCACTTCATGACCTCGCCTAGAGCATCTACCAACATCCAGTGACAGTGAGAGGTAGAGAATAGGGTGTGGAAACTGAGAGCAGGTCCTACAAGATCCAAGATGAACCACCTTGTTACAACCATTCTTGTAGTTGTCTGAGCTCAGCTATGTGGCCCAGAACTTGAATCGAAGATCAACGATGCTATCAATCTCCATTTCAAGCCTTGTTCCACCTTTAATTTCATCTTATTTCTCAGTTCCATTGCTGGTAATAGTTTCGATCTACATTTTCTTTAAGTGTTCTTCATTTTATTCCATCGTCACTTATTTATCAATCTTTCATCCAAGAACTCATGTACCTTTGCAATCGATCATTGATCCATGCATGAACCTCCTATGCATCTTATCTACTTATCCATCTTCGTGTAAACCTCATCCTTTCTCAGTCTTGAAATGACTGAGAACCCATTAGGGTTCGGATCTTTCACAGCTGTAGAACCGTCATTTCATCCCATTAGACATGTTGTTTGGGCTTTGTTGCTAACATATACAGGAATCAGAAGACCTTCAATGGTCGTAGAAGAAAATAAAGCTCTGATCTCCATTCTCGTAACATAAAGAGATCCATCGACGGGACCTTATAAAACCACTTCCGTCTTTCTTAGACCAGCAGTAACTTCGCTATACTATACCATTAGGAAGATTCCCACTCTTCAGATTAAGCAAAGGAGTGGTGTGGAGAATTCTAGCCTCCATCGAAGCTCTGTCTAGATCTACAAATTAGGGTGAGATCCAACGACCATTAGAGCTCCACATAGCACTATCTAAGCGACGTCTCCGACCATAGGTTCGAGTGTCCCGAGCATGAGACGAGATGCCATCTCTCTCCACGTGGACCCAGTCTGCGCCCTGTGCCAAGACTAACCTATCACATGCACATAATTTGGGGTAAATTGCATATAAGCCCCCAAAATTCTTCAAAATTATAGTTAAGTCCCGCCTTAAGTGAAAATTACATTTATATCCAATGATTTCTTATATTTGTTATTTAGTCCATTTTAGACCCTTTTGTATTAAATATTTATAGTTTTCTCACACTTGTTCCCATGACTTGTACCTTTAATAACTTGTCAACTATATCTCCAAATTAAATGAAATTTATGTCATTTAAAAGCTCGTCTTGAGCTCTCCAATTTAGTGAATTTATTTCACTAATTTCATTTATCATTCACATTTAAATTTTTTGAAGAGAACAATTGATCTATTTTGCCCTATATTTAACTTATCAGTTAAATTATTTATGGATAGAATACATTATTGGTTTGCATGATTATTGATCAATTGTTTATTTAACTTACAAGTTATTCAATTAATTAATAGATCAGGAGCATCATTATTTTGTTTGTGCATTCAATTTATGTGGCATTGTATGATAATTTTCTCATATAAAATAAATGCATAAAATGATCTGAAAAATGGCATGCATCGCGTTATTTTGTGTATGTTTGATCTAGATAGCCTATAGATCACCTAAATAAATATTTGAATCCTTAATTAAATTAGTTAATTACTCATGTCCCTATGATCAACCCTGGACTTGCCCAAGCATAAATTGAACCCGAGACACTCTTAATAGATATTCTTCTTAATTCTGTATGATCGCTATTTTGCCTTAATAAAATAAGTGATAATTATAATTTTTGATTTGTTGTTCGTCAGTGGGCATCGTTATCTCCTAAGGAAAATTGGGTAGTCTTCAGTTAGTTGTAATCTTTCCGAATCGTAGATGGCTAAGATTGTCACAGACTACCTCAAAGTCTTGTGGAATGCATAAGGTTCCTCAGTGGCATTCCCATTAAACTTCAACAACAACCCTAAGAAATGGGTATCAACTCCCACGCCTCAACTAGTATAACTTGCTGGAGCCTGTTCTCTCATTTAGATCTAGATTTTAAGCATCCATCATTTATCTACATAGTCATCCCATCTCTTTCACATGTCCCACCTAAGCCCTTAAGTCTGCATGCTGATGCTCTACTAAGGCTAACCGAGAAAGGATCTGCTACAATGGATCATCTTTGGTGTCTTCATCATCACTAGGTTGTTTCTTAGGGGGCATCACCTTACAATTTTCCCCACCTTCATCACAAAAGGGATTGGAATTAGTTTGATGTGAAGAGCTTAGGTTGTAATCACCAAGGAGAATGGAAGAGAGAAAGGTATTGGTCGGGGACTGATTATACCCTAGATTGGACTTATTGAAATTAAACTCAAGAAAATAGTGATCTTGATTCCAAGGAGGATTAGGATGAGATGAATCTTGGATATAAAGAGATGATAGATTTGGAGTGTTTAGTAAAAAGTTCATGAAGTTCGAACAAATATCACTCCAATTCTCCATCTCGTCGTCAAAAAAGATAGGAGAAAATGAATCAAGGAGAGATGGTGAATGCAGGAAAAGTGTAATGTTTGAAACATACGTAAATCAAACACAATATAAACCCAAGTTCACTAACTTCATACAATGAAGGTTGCAAAGGTCCCTAGAAACTGTGATATTGGATTATGAACTTGCGCTCGAAGTTAATAATGTGATATTGTTTCGTAGTCAGGAAATAATGAACAACTCAGAACTACATTGAAATGTCTCTATGAGGTGGTGCGGCTTGATTTTTATCCTAGGCAAGTCTAGTATCGAACTCAAGGATATAAACTATTGAGCTACTTAACCTCAGTAAAAGAGCTAATTTATCTATGTTAGTATTACAATAATTAATGTGAATGCATGCGTCAATTTTTAGTTGTTTATATGCAAGTTAAGCGATGAGATAAAAATGGATTCAAATTTTATTATAATGCACAAAATACCACAAATAAACCCCCTTAAATTTCTACCATTCTCATGCAATTTAAAACAAAAATTATCTAGATATAATTGCAAATTTATGCTCCAATTTCAATGTTACGTCCAATGCACCTAAAATATCAACTCCTAAGTTATTTAATCATCAAATAACACTTAATCTGGAAAATAATGATCCTAAATTAGATATTTATTTCCTAATTAAATTATATATTAATCGGAAATTCCAAGGACTATTTGATTACAAAGTTTGCACTTAGATGTCGATTATGACATTTAAAAGATATCACAAATAATAAAATTCACCGAATAACAAATAATTATCTGCAGATCATATTAAAGAGTTAAGATAATTAAAAAAACTTAAAAAGGACCAATTTTACTTAAATTGTAGGTCATATGCCCAATATATTCAAATATAATCCAAAGGTATTTTTGAAATAAAGACATAATTAAAATGAACTAAAAACTACTTAAACAATGCAAACAAGGGCTTATCGACAAATAAAATAAGTCATAAGGTCTTCCTCTAATTTTTTCACATGTGCAAGGGTGTAAATGAAAATACCAAGGACCATCAAACCTTGGATGCAAATACCCCATGAAGTACATGTGATGCTAGTGTTCCTGGACCTAAATGCAAAATCAAAAACTCTAGGGCTGATGCTATAGACTCCTCGCCCTTGTGCAACAGACATGTGATGGTGAGGCTTGGGAAGTGGCTTACGTCGAGTTCGAGGCACGAGCACACATGTTGAAGCGATGAGACTCAACAGGTCCTAATATTTGTGAGGTGGCATAGAGGCTCAAGAGGTGAGTTGAACCATCATATCTTGATGATCCAATGATCATGATCGAAGTGAACATAGACGGTAGTGGTGCTCCTATAATGAACCATCAAATCAGGCTAACACCCAAATCCAACAGTATTTGTATGCCCGTCCTCCTCCGTGCATGACTGGCTTGGGGCAGAGCTCTAGAGAGCTCGTCTAAGCTCCTCATGGTTCCCAGGGCTCAACTGAAACACTTGGAATTTCAAGGAGGCTTTTGAAAAAGGTTAAGGTGGGGAGGCAAGGTTGCTATAGATGATGTAACGTGGCGATGAAGGCTCATCATAGGTAGAGCTAGATACCAAATCTACCTCACTCCATCCGATTAATGAAGTTGGTGGACCTACAAGGGCTAGGAAAATGAAAGGAAGAGGGAATGAGATGAAATGAGTGGTCCAGGAAGGTGGCTAGAGCAGGGGATCTGATAGGTGCACCTCTCCTGCAAGGAGGAGGTGATGCAAGGTGGTTAGAGGTGTGGAGAATAGGAGGCATTACTGTGATGGGCTGGCGAGGATCCATGTCATGTGATGAAGTTGATGGTGTGTCTTGATTAGTCAGAGTGTACACATTTGCGATGACTTAAAATGGTGAAAATAGAAAGGGGTGAAGCTCAACGTTACCTAGAGACGAAGAAGAATATTGAGAAGGAGGCATATTTGAAATTAATATGCAGAGTCATCGCAACCCTCAAAATCCTTCAACAAAAAAATTATTTAAATCTTAAGCAAAATAATAATAATGAAAATGTAGAAAGATAATTTGCTATTTAATTTACCTATATAGCTAACAGGATCAAACTCAGGGAGGCTGTAAAAATCCCGAGGGTTAATTCTATGCAACGAATAATCAATGAAACAATGAAGGAATTTCTATGCACACTATGCTTGGTTGTTATATTTTTTGAATTTTGTATTTTTTATGGAATTTTAATTTTATAATTTTTATTTCGTTTTCTGATTTTTATTTTTATTTTGCAAAAGTTTCTTTATTATTTTAAAATAATGAGATAATTATAAAAATTTAAAACAATCCCTCATCCTTTATTTTTTATTTTTTTTTCAAATATATCAAAAATTATCATAAAATTGAACTAAAACTATTTTTGGGGTTTCTGGTAGATTTTTAATGTTTTTGTAGTTTTTCCATATTATTCCACAATTTTAAATCATTTAAAAAATAAAAATATGTAATAAAATAAATAGAAAATAAAATGGATATTTATTATTTGTGAAATATAAAATAAGGAAAAAATGTGTGAAATATACTCAGAATGAAAGATATTTTTTAGATCTTCCAGAAAGCCATTTTGTGATTTTTTTGGATCAATAATTGAATTTCTATGAAATTTTAATGTTTTCAGAGTTTTGTAATTTTTATGGTTATCAAATTAAACTAGCTGGATTTTTTTAAAATTTTTGAAAAATATTTTTATAATCTTTATTGATTTTTCAATGCAAATTGGACATTTCTATGCTTTTTTATTCTAAAAAATAATATAAATAATATAAATGCGGGATGCGAACTATGGATACAAGATGGATGTAACAGGAGCTTATATAAATTTGTGTGGAATTTTAAAGAGGATTTGAGAATTTTTATTTAATTTTTAATATGCAAAACAAATGTAGATTGATGGGGCCTAATTGCAATTGATTAAAAATTTGCATATTAAATTATAACAAATAAAAAAATAGCAGGGCTAAATATACAAAAATCCCAACAAAACGCGTGCCATCGACGTGACCTTATAAATTCTCTTCCGTCTTTTTTAGACCAGCAGTAACTTCGCTATACTATACCATTAGGAAGATTCCCACTCTTCAGATTAAGCAAAGGAGTGGTGTGGAGAATTCTAGCCTCCATCGTATCTCTTCCTAGATCTACAAATTAGGGTGAGATCCAACGACCATTAGAGCTCCACATAGCACTACCGAAGCGACGTCTCAGACCATAGGTTCGGGTGTCCCGAGCATGAGACGAGATGCCATCTCTCTCCACGTGGACCCAGTCTGCGCCCTGTCCCAAGACTAACCTATCACATGCGCATAATTTGGGGTAAATTACGTATAAGCCCCTAAAATTCTTCAAAATTACAGTTAAGTCCTACCTTAAGTGAAAATTACATTTACATCCAACGATTTCTTATATTTGTTATTTAGTCCATTTTGGACCCTTTTGTATTAAATATTTATAGTTTTTCTCACATTTGTGCCCATGACTTGTACCTTCAATAACTTGTCAACTATATCTCAAAATTAAATGAAATTTATGTCATTTAAAAGCTCGTCTTGAGCTCTCCAATTTAGTGAATTTATTTCACTAATTTCATTTATCATTCACATTTAATTTTTTTGAAGAGAACAATTGATCTAATTTGCCCTATATTTACCTTATAAGCTAAATTATTTATGGATAGAATACATTATTGGTTGGCATGATTATTGAACAATTGTTTATTTAACTTACAAGTTATTCAACTAATTAATAGATCAGGGGCATCATTATTTTGTTTGTGCATTCAATTTATGTGGCATTGTATGATAATTTTCTCATATAAAATAAATGCATAAAATGATCTGAAAAATGGCATGCATCGCGTTATTTTGTGTATGTTTGATATAGATAGCCTATAGATCACCTAAATAAATATTTGAATCCTTAATTAAATTAGATAATTACTCATGTCCCTATGATCAACCCTGGACTTGCCCAGGCATAAATTGAACCCGAGACACTCTTAATAGATATTCTTTTTAATTCTGTATGATCGCTATTTGGCCTTAATACAAGTGATAATTATAATTTCTGATTTGTTGTTCGTCAGTGGGCATCATTATCTCTTAAGGAAAATTGGGTAGTCTTTAGTTAGTTGCAATCTTTCCGAACCCTAGGATGGCTAAGATTATCACAGACTACCTCGAAGTCTTGTGGAATGCATACGGTTCCTCAGTGGCATTCCCATTAAACTTCAACAACAACCCTAAGAAATGGGTATCAACTCCCACGCCTCAACTGGTATAACTTGGTGGAGCATGTTGTTCTCATTTAGAGCTAGGTTTTAAGCATCCATCATTTACCTACATAGTCATCCCATCTCTTTCACATGTCCCACCTAAGCCCTTAAGTCTGCATGCTGATGCTCTACTAAGGCTAACCGAGAAAGGATCTGCTACAATGGATGATCTTTGGTGTCTTCATCATCACTAGGTTGTTTCTTAGGGGGCATCTCCTTACAATTTTCCCCACCTTCATCACAAAAGGGATTGGATTTAGTTTGATGTGAAGAGCTTAGGTTGTAATCACCAAGGAGAATGGAAGAGAGAAAGGTATTGGTCGGGGACTGATTATACCCTAGATTGGACTTATTGAAATTAAACTCAAGAAGATAGTGATCTTGATTCCAAGGAGGATTAGGATGAGATGAATCTTGGATATCAAGAGATGATAGATTTGGAGTGTCCAGTAAAAAGTTCATGAAGTTCGAACAAATATCACTCCAATTCTCCATCTCGTCATCAAAAAAGATCGGAGAAAATGAATCAAAGAGAGATGGTGAATGCACAAAAAGTGTAATGTTTGAAACATACGTAAATCAAACACAATATAAACCCAAGTTCACCAACTTCATACAATGAAGGCTGCAAAGGTCCCTAGAAACTATGATATTGGATTATGAACTTGCGCTCTAAGTTAATAATGTGATATTGTTTCGTAGTCAGGAAATAATGAACAACTCAGAACTACATTGAAATGTCTCTATGAGGAGGTGCAGCTTGATTTTTATCCTAGGAAAGTCTAGTATCAATCTCAAGGATATAAACTATTGAGCTACTTAACCTCAGTAAAAGAGCTAATTTATCTATGTTAGTATTACAATAATTAACGTGAATGCATGCGATAATTTTTAGTTGTTTATATGCAAGTTAAGCGATGAGATAAAAATGGATTCAAATTTTATGATAATGCACAAAATACCACAAACAAACCCCCTTAAATTTCTACCATTCTCATGCAATTTAAAACAAAAATTATCAAGATATAATTGCAGATTTATGCTCCAATTTCAATGTTACGTCCAATGCACCTAAAATATCAACTCCTAAGTTGTTTAATCATCAAATAGCACTTAATCAGGAAACTAATGATCCTAAATCAGATATTTATTTCCTAATTAAATTATATGTTAATCGGGAATTCCAAGGACTATTTGATTACAAAGTTTGGACTTAGATGTCGATTATGGCATTTAAAAGATATAACAAATAATAAAATTCACCAAATAACAAATAATTATTTGCAAATCATATTAAGGAGTTAAGATAATAAAAAACTTAAAAAGGACCAATTTTACTTAAATTGTAGGTCATATGCCCAATATATTCACAATATAATCCAAAGGTATTTTTAAAATAAAGACATAATTAAAATGAACTTATCGACAAATAAAATAAGTCATAAGGTCTTCCTCTAATTTTTTCACATGTGCAAGGGTGTAAATGCAAATACCAAGAACCATCAAACCTTGGATGCAAATACCCCATGCAGTACATGTGATGCTAGTGTTCCTGGACCTAAATGCAAAATCAAAAACTCTAGGGCTGGTGCTATAGACTCCTCACCCATGTGCAGCAGACATGTGATGGTGAGGCTTGGGAAGTGGCTTAGGTCGAGTTCGAGGCACGAGCACACATGTTGAAGCGATGAGACTCAACAGGTCCTAATATTTGTGAGGTGGCATAGAGGCTCACGAGGTGAGTTGAACCATCATATCTTGATGATCCAATGATCATGATCGAAGTGAACATAGACGGTAGTGATGCTCCTATAATGAACCATCAATTGGGCTAACACCCAAATCCAACGGTATTTGTATGCATGTCCTCCTCCGTGCATGACTGGCTTGGGGCAGAGCTCTAGAGAGCTCGTCTAAGCTCCTCTTGGTTCCCAGGGCTCAATTGAAACCCTTGGAAGTTCAAGGAGGCTTTTGAAAAAGGTAAAGGTGGGGAGGCAAGGTTGCTATAGATGATATAACGTGGCGATGAAGGCTCATCATAGGTAGAGCTAGAGACCAAAGCTACCTCACTCCATCCGATCAATGAAGTTGGTGGACCTACATGGGCTAGGAAAATGAAAGGAAGAGGGAATGAGATGAAATGAGTGGTCCAGGAAGGTGGCTAGAGTAGGGGATCTGATAGGTGCATCTCTCCTGCAAGGAGGAGGTGATGCAAGGTGGTTAGAGGTGTGGAGAATAGGAGGCGTTACTATGATGGGCTGGCGAGGATCCATGTCATGTGATGAAGTTGATGGTGTGTCTTGATTAGTCGGAGTGTACACGTTTGCGATGACTTAAAATGGAGAAAATAGAAAGGGGTGAAGTCAACGTTACCTAGAGACGAAGAAGAATATTGAGAAGGAGGCATATTTGAAATTAACATGCAGTGTCATTGCAACCCTAAAAATCCTTCAACAAAAAAATTATTTAAATCTCAAGCAAAAAAATAATAATGAAAACGTAGCAAGATAATTTGCTATTTAATTTACCTATATAGCTAACAGGATCAAACTCAGGGATGTTGTAAAAATCTCGAGGGTTAATTCTATGCAATGAACAATCAACAATCAATGAAATAATGAAGGAATTTCTATGCACACTATGCTTGGTTGTTATATTTTTTGAATTTTGTATTTTTTATGGAATTTTAATTTTATAATTTTTATTTGGTTTTCTGATTTTTTATTTTTATTTTGCAAAAGTTTTTTTTATTATTTTAAAATAATGAGATAATTATAAAAATTTAAAGCAATCCGTCATCCTTTATTTTTTATTTTTTTTCAAATATATCAAAAATGATCATAAAATTAAACTAAAACTATTTTTGGGGTTTCTGATAGATTTTTAATGTTTTTGTAGTTTTTCCATATTATTCCACAATTTTAAATCATTTAAAAAATAAAAATAAGTAATAAAATAAATAGAAAATAAAATGGATATTTATGATTTGTGAAATATAAAATAAGGAAAAAATGTGTGAAATATACTCAGAATGAAAGATATTTTTTAGATCTTCCATAAAGCCATTTTGTGATTTTCTGGATCATTAATTGAATTTCTATGAAATTTTAATATTTTTCAAAGTTTTGTAATTTTTATGGTTATCAAATTAAACTAGCTAGATTTTTTACAATTTTTGAAAAACATTTGTATAATCTTTATTGATTTTTCAATGCAAATTGGACATTTCTATGCTTTTTTTGGATTTTAAAAAATAATATAAATATAAATGCGGGATGTGAACTATGGATACAAGATGGATGTAACATGAGCTTATATAAATTTGTGTGGAATTTTAAAGAGGTTTTGAGAATTTTTATTTAATTTTTTATATGCAAAACAAATGTAGATTGATGGGGCCTAATTTCTTAAAAATTTGCATATTAAATTATAACAAATAAAAAAATAGCAGGGCTAAATATACAAAAATCCCAAGAAAACGCGTGCAAGGGTGTGTACGCCTTGTTGGATAGGACCAATATGCAATTAATATTTTTCATAGGTCTCAATAACTCAAAACTATAGTATTTTAATTGCAATTTTCACAAATGAGCACATGCTAGGCATGCATGCAGTCCAAATATGACTAACATGTAAGCTAATTGAAGTTCATGATAAAGGTGCAAAGGTTTGTATAAAATACAAGAAGACACGTGTCCTCGCAGGGACTTATTTAGAATAAAATAAACATAAGGACGTAGATGCAATTGTACCCTGAAATTATGTGATAGAAAGAACATTTCTGATGTACTGCAGATCTAATTAGATTGGAGCTTTTATGAATGGTCACGATCTAAATTGGGGCAATGTTCTTGATCATACGGCTCTGAATGCCTCTAGAAGAACAGGAATTAAGGAGTTCCATGATGAAGTTCAACTGGCGATCTCTTGCTCAATCTTCTCCCTCAGATGCTCCAGATGGTTTGATCTTGCTCCTACGACGGTCCAACGTTGAATGGAAATGACAATGAGTTATATGACGCTAAATCCAAAGTCAATAGGTCTCAGGTGCTAGAGCTGCAGGTCATCCTCCAAATGTCGAATATTGCTCCCAAATGCACTCCTCCTTCATGTAAAGACACAAGCGCTTGGAGGTGGATGCTCCGATGAACTTATTGAAGCATAAAATTAAGGAAATGGTGAGGGAATGGAAGACTTTGACGGAGGCGACTGGATGGAGCTCGATCATCAGATCAAAAGAGATCCAAGGGTGGTCAGTTGTGGAAGGGATGGAGAAACAAGAGATAAATATGTTGGTCGAGTCAGCTGTGGTTGATCGTGGCTGGAATCCCACCGATATGGTCATCGGAGGTTAACAGTGAAGATCAAATTTTTACCCACAAGCAGAAATAAAATGCGAAACAAAATTGCAAAATTAAAAACTAACGGATTACCTATGGGTGAAAAGGAGGTAGAGATCATCGTCGATCTACTATGTATAGCAGAGAATCGGAACACAACAAAGAGCTCCGATTGCATTGGTGGATTACGATCCTCAAACCTCCTCTTGCTCTCCTAGCCGTGGAGATTGAAGCTTTGTCACCGCCTCAACTCCAGCAATCAACATCGGGTGTAGAGAAGCCAGAAGAAGTGAACAAAAATGTGGTAGAGATGAATAGGGATGATTTTTAGGGATTTCTCTGGTGAGATTTGAAATTTAAAAGAGAGTAAATCAAGGTCGATTGAGTGGGGATGAGGTGCTGGCGAGTGAAATGAATGTTCAGGCGAAAAGAATGAGAAGGAAGTAGGAGCAGTTAATGGAAGGCGTGCATGGGAAAATTGTGAGAAGAATAGCTTGCAAATAGAATAGCATGAATCAAGGGCAGACTGAGCAGTTGACCCTGATCAACAAACCCGGATCGTTCAATCAGAAGGCGCATAGGATACAACCAAAATAGGCTAAATGATAAGATTTCAAGAAAATGTTAAATAATTCAACTAAAAATTGAAAATGAATTTATTTAATTAATAATGTAAATAAAAATGTTAGTAATAAATTAAAGTTAGCTTTGGTGAATTTTAAATAATTAAATAATGTATATATGAGGGCTAAAATAAATACAAGATGTTAAATGTAGGTATGTATACCTATATATACAGCATTTTGATTTTTTATTTTTTAGTTATATATTTTAATATTTTATTTTTTACATTATTTTACAAGGGTATTAATGGTATTTTTATTTGATATTTAGGAATTATATTATTAGGTTAATTAAATAAGTATAAGTATTGTATATACAGGGTGATGCATGCACAATATACACATGATTTTTTGTTGGTTTTTTATTTGTGATTTTTATTTATGTTTTATATGAGTTAAATAAAATAATTACAAAAATTAAAATACAATATTTATAATTATGCATACGAAAATATAAAATATACATAGTGTATACAATTATAATATGCAATTGTACCGCTATTGGCCACATTTCACACCTCTGCTCTGATTTCTATGAAATCAAATCCATTTTAAAGATAAATTAATTTGGAGACAATGAAAGTGATTTTCATGAATTTGGAGTTCATGTGGAGCAGATATTGATCTTGAAAGTTTGTACTTGGTTGCTTTAGGATAGTGATGTTATTTACACATTATATACAAGTTTTTATTGCAATTATTTTAATTTTTACAATATAATTTATTCACAAATTTCAAGAAGAAATAAATGTTATTTACAAAGGATTTGTTGATGAATATAGGTTATAAATATATACAGTTAACAAGTTAATTTTCTGGATTTTCTCGTAAATAGGCCTTATCTCCCCCCACTTTATTCCTTGTCGATCAGGTCAAGTCTTGACCTTCTCTCGAGGTATGATTAAAATTGCATCTATTGCATATATAAAATCTCTTATTTTATTTATTTTTTATTTCTTTCTTTTTTTATTTTTTCAGGTTAAAATAGTGATAAATATACAATATTTACACAATGATTAGAGTTAGTAAAAGAATGAAATTAGTAATATTTACAGGTGTTTTATATGAGAGTTTAAGCTAAAATAAATGAATAAAGATGGTGATGCACATTCATCTTCCCCTTAAGCTTTACCTTTGCTAGTCCCTTAGCAAACACTCATTTGTCTCCTCTATTGTTGATTTTCTCTATTATACTTAGGGATATCTTACCATAAGTATAGGAGAGATAGATTGAGTTGTGATCTGTTCATTCCTGCCCTCGACCCTCCTTGCATGTAGATACAACCTGCTATACTTAGGAATATTTCATCCTAAGCATGGGGGGACGGTCGATTTCTCATTCATTTATTTCTTTATTATTTCTTTCCTTAGTATTTGGTTGTTGCAGCATAGGCTTTATATACTCAGTATGAGTTATGTCTTCTCTTTTTCTTGTCAATATATTAGGACAAATCTCAGAGTAACTATGGGGGCGTCATATATACTTTGTATATACTTTAGCCATAACTCGTACTTTTGTATTTTTGAATAATATGGCTAAATTATGGTATATATACATATATGATTCATTAAATAAATTAATAAAAATATGCATATTATTCCTCAAATTCTTTTTGTATATACGGATTATTAAAACAGGTAAATTGTTTCATCATTGAAACTAGCTTTCTCGTTGGACGAGAAGGAAGTTGGGTTGTAGATTCTGGTGCTTCTGTTCATGTATGCAATTCGTTGCATTTGTTTCAGGAAACTAGGAATCTGGAGCATGGGGAGATAGTCATCTAGATGGGGTCTGATGCAAGTGTTACAGCAGTCGCCGTCGAGACCTGCATACTATCATTATCTAATGGTCGAGTCATAGTACTTAAAGCGTATCTTTATGTACCTGAAGTTAGAAGGGATTTGATATATGTATTTAAGTTAGTTAGAAATGGATATTCCTTCACTTTTTGTAATAAATTAATCATAAACCGTTATGATAAATATATTACGGATGGTATTTTGACTTCTAGTGGACTCTATAAATTGTGCATTGATGAATGTGTCATGAATGTTACTACCACTAATAATGGAAACCCCAAGAGATCCAGGGGGATGGAAATCATTCGAATATGATTTGGCATCAAAGGCTCGGTCATTTATCTGTTAATAGGATCAATAGATTGATAAAGGATGGACCTTTAGATTTTCTACAGGTTCAATGTTTACCTACCTGCGAACACTGCATTCGAGGTAAAATGACTAGAAAACCTTTCCGTAACAAGGTTACAAGATGCAAAGGTATTCTTGACCTAATACATACTGATGTATGTGTTCCCTTCAGTACCGCAACCAGAAATGGATATCGATATTATTTGACGTTTGTTGATGACCATTCACGATACAGGTTTATCTTCCTACTACGTCATAAATCTGAAACCTTTCAAAAGTTCAAAGAGTTCAAGGCTTTGGTTGAGAACCAAACTGATAAGAAGATCAAACGGATTCGATCTGACCGAGGTGTCAGATGAATTTAAAGAATATCTTAAAGAGAATGGAATTGTCTCCAATTTCACTCCCCCTGGAACTCCCCAACTTAATAATGTTGTTGAAAGACGCAACATGGCCATCTTGGACATGATCCGTTCAATGATGAGAAAAGTGAAGGATATTGAGAATCCTTAAGTGCATTACGGAAGCATGTCGATCGCATCGTATGCAATCGGAGCAACTAGTCGCACTAGATGCTAGATGCGGCGGAAATTAAAAATTTTAAATCTAAAGATGAAACCACATGATCACGAGAACACTTCTCGGATCGTTTCATCAAACCACCAAGTATAAGGAATACCTCTTGAAGTGTGGTTGTGATCGCGAGATCCCAAAGTAGAGATCCTCCTGTCTTAAGTCCGATCCACGAAGAACGCACTTGCGGGCGCGATGATAAGTCATGTTCCTTCCTGCAATCCTCGATGAAGATCCAAGCGATGGCTCCCCCGATTTCGTCAAACGAAATCCGTTGTCTTCCTTTAGAGTAAGCAACTCTAAAGAAGAAGGAGATCCTCGAGTCGTCGAAGAAGAAGCCGAGAGTCTCTCCTTTCTCAACACAAGATGGACAGCCATCTTTTGGAGGAGAGAAAGAGAGAGGGCGAGAATATGAGAGAGAGAGAGAGAGAGTTGTAACCTTGTACAACTCTTAGTAATGTATCTTGAGAGGCTACCCTAGCCCTCCTTTTATATTAGTTTAGGATCCAATGGATCTTAATCCATGGGACACATAGATCCAACGGTCAGACTTGGTCTATGCAAAATCAATGGCTATGATTATTGTTGGTTAAAACCAACAACATTTATTTATAATTAAATTAAATATATGTTGCAACATTATCAATACAATTTAATTTAACAAAAATCAATTAATTAAGAGATTTATCAAGATAATAAAATGGAGATAATGTTGCCTCCTAAAATGGGGCTTATTATCTCCTTTTTATTATATCATATTATCTCTTAATAAGTTAAGATAATTATTATCACAAAATTATTCACCAAATTAATTCCAAATTAATTTGTGAATATTTCAATCATGCCATTGAAAATATGTGAATCATATTCACATTCCAAACTAATTTGTAAATGACATTTCCAATTAATTAACAAATGTGAATCCAATCCACATTTAATAATTAACAAATGTTATTTACTAAATTTCTCTCTCTTGAATATATGTATATTATAAATCATATTTACAATACACAAATATTATGGATAATAATATCGACATTCTCTAATCCTTGATAATTAAATCCCATTTAATTATCTTGGATAATCATTCTTACAATATGAATCATATTCATATTAAGCTTGATAATTAAATCTCATTTAATCATCAAGTTCTTCTTGCTTGGATATGTATTTCATCAAATGAATTATTCTTGAACTCTTTCTAGAATAATGTGCTTTCTCCACAGATACTTGGAGATAAGGACAGGGCGATTGTATTATTCCATGTATAGTGACTTGGATATTGAGATATTATCTCAAATCCAGATCATACGAACCTCCCACAGATGCTTGATTAAATCCAGACCGCAAATCTAATCTTCATTGAATCTGAATCTCATTCAGACCAATGTCCAACACTTGGACTAAGATCAGATTGCTTCTCTACTGGAAGGAGTCACTAAAATCCAGACCTGTTTCATCACTCCCTCGGAATGGAAGCGTCATGGATATACAATCGTTTATCATCACATTACCCTCAGGTATTCCCAATACATGTACATCCTGCATACTGGAAGACCCATGGTCAACCCGAAGATTAAGATCAATTTTATACTGTCTTCTTCAGGGTTTGATCACTAAGTTTCTCATTTG
The DNA here is from genome assembly GCA_037367405.1 of Ottelia alismoides. Classification (NCBI taxonomy): domain Eukaryota; kingdom Viridiplantae; phylum Streptophyta; class Magnoliopsida; order Alismatales; family Hydrocharitaceae; genus Ottelia; species Ottelia alismoides. The sequence continues at coordinate 429,821 of JAZKJV010008163.1, forward strand.
ATCATTGGGATTTGGTATTGATCATATACTTTTCAAAAGCACATATCATACCTAGGTCTTGATCATATACTTTCCAAAAGCATATATCAAACCTACAAATTCAGCCAAGCTTCCAAAGCAAGACGACCGTGCACGGAATTTGATTCTTCCCAATATCTCATGAGTGAGCTCATGTCTTCCAGTTCAGTAGTGAACCTGTATGATCCCTTTGAGAGATCGTATTACTCATATGCCCTTATATGCGCATCAACGCGTCGGTGTATAGACCTTTGTTAGGTGATCGACCTATTGGTCTGTCAAATGTACATACTCAGACATATAGCAATACATCTGTCTCTGGTCAGAGGATGCGTGCCTATGCCGTGACAGCATTCAACATAGGACTTAGGTTATCTCGATCTCGTTAAGTCAACTCTTTGACCTAACTAATCTGACACCTCCGAATCTCTATTCCTATGTAGAGGACCTGCATCAAGAGGTCGGTCAGATATCAGCCTATGTGAGAAAGGATTGCCATTTCCTACTTAGGCTGGAGATCACATCTTAACAATCATTTGACGATGCTTGATGAGTCCTCAACTTAAGTCTTTAGATATTCATCCAAGCACCAGCCTCTATGATTCAATAATTGAATCAACAGTTGTATGATCATTAAGATAGCCATGGTACATAACCCTAATTGTAGAGAGGGATCTATTATGCAAATTATTTATTCTTCATTTCAGATCAGGGAATGATATGTGCAATAACATTTATTGCATAATGGCTCGTCGTGGGCTCACATGTCCAACAATCTCCCACTAGCCCAAAGAGCCATTAATGGGCTAATCATTTAAACCCACACTCATATGACAATCATAAGCTATTTAGAAATAGCTAGGTAAGCTGATCAGTCACTCTGTTCCCGCAAGACTACGCCAAGTCCTTTTACGACACTTGCATATCCCCAGTAACAGTGCTCGCGTCCAATGCGAATGTTGCATCTAATACAACCAATACTCAACCTAGTCAAAGCAGTTACAGTGTCCTCGACACTGTTGCTCAATAACTATTATAACCAGTAATTCCATAATCCTTATCAGAATACCCTTATTCCTGAAGATCACTATCTCTTAAGGTATCCACAGTTAAGACCTTTTAGATCTCTATCTATAAAGTCTTTAGCTTTTGAAGATATGACTGTGAGATCACTATCTCATAAAAACTTGCCATCTATGAAGATTTTGTTATTACTGCAATCAAGTGTTTTCTCTCCATAGTAAGATTAGCAACACTTTACTACTCCCACTGCATGACAGGTATCTAGCTTTCGTACACATCTAGCATACACTTAGCTTCTCGTAACTGATGCACAAGTGCAAGCAGTTCTAGCATTCACTTCCTCAACTCTTTGAGGTGTTATCCCTTTAGATAGGTCAGTACCAAATATCAAGGGAAGGAAGCCTTTCTTGGAATTTCCAAGAATGGAATATGTCCAAGGTGTACTACAAATGTGACAGTCCCAATACCCTCTTTTCTTTGCTTCTGAACAACTTCAGAACTAAGATCTAAGAGGTATTCTTGAGATCATATCTCAAGGTATTGAATAGCCAGTCTATAAAACACTTATTATCATCCTTATATCATTCAGATGATTAGGATATTATCTACATTTAGCACAATGAACACAATGGCACTCTCACTAAGCTTCACATGGTACGTCAAGATTCTATCTGAAATCATAACATTTATAATTTCATCAAATCTGATGTTCCAACTACAAGAAGCTTATTTGAGTCCACAGATGGATTTCTTTAGCTTTCACACCTTACTTTCCCCAACCATGAAGCCCAGGGGCTACTTCATGTGAATATCCTCAGAGAGGTATTCTTAGAGGAATGCAATCTTGACTTACATCTTGAAGATGCAATAGTCAAGTTGTGTAGCTAAGGTTTTCAATATTCTGATAAGTTTAAGCATGGTTACCGAAGAGCAAGTCCCATTGCAAGCAATGTCTTCTATTACGGTGTGTAGCTCATGGCTACGAACCGAGCTTTGAAGGTCTCTACATTCTCATCAGGTTCCCTCTTCTCTTGAAGATCCATTTACACCTTTATGGGTCTTACCCATATAGGTGGATCCTCGAGGGTCCATATACAACACTTGTATATGAAGTCTACTTTAGACTTTATTGCCAATATCCATCTTTCCATGTCATGATCTTCAGGAGCTTCATCACATGAAGTTCGATCATTTTCAGACTTAACTGACACATGGGATACATCCTCAAATTCATTTGAAGAGGTATTAGTGCTTCATCTTTAATTGTCCTTTAAGTTTTCGATTTTAGGAGCCTCATTATCTTCTCAAGATTAAATGAGTTCCTTCACTTCATTTTCATGTTGATTCTTAAGAGTCTCAATCCTCCAAGAATCACATTCTTAGAGATGAGATATTTTAAGAATCTCAAGGTCATAAAGTAGGTATCCAATACCATCCTTTCTTTTCCTAATGAAGTAGCACTCTCTAGTGCTTAATTCCAGCTTACTTGCATGGAATCTTATTAAGGATATATAGTGTAGTCTCTACTACATATATATGCCTGGAAACTAAGAGGTAATTATGCTAAAATTCATCATTGATCAAATCATGTCACACATGATCCAATTGTATCTCCCTACAACTCTATTGAGTTCAGGTTTATCAGGAGGAGTGAGATAGAAATGATATTCATATCTCCATAAGGTATTCTTTGAATTTTATCTAATAGGTACAAGCTACCTAGGTTAGATCAAATTCATTTAATCTTCCTTCAAACTTTGGTTCTAAACCAAAATTGTGAAATCTTTGAACACTTCAAAGGTTTCTCGTGTGAACAGAAGAAATCTCATATCATACATAATCATCAATAGATATCACATGTCCATAATGTTTATTATGATATAGATGATCTACATACATCAATATGTATGAGATCTTGAATACCTTGACATCTTGCACCTTTCCTAAGAGAAGGGTGTATTGGACATTTTTACTTTGAATACAATATTCACAAGTATGTAAGATTTGAAATTTTTAGACATTCTAAAGGTTCATATCTTACTAGTCTATTGATCATATCAATAGACATATGTCCAAGACTCGATGCCAGATCATTGTCAAATGATCTTCATCCTCCTATTGATCTTATAAGGTTTGATTTTCAGTATTAGAAATCTTAATGAACAATTCATTAATTTTCTAATTTTGTGGAGTCCACTAGGTGTTAGATTACTATCTGAAATATTTCCATCATAACTCTTTATGATAGTTCTATCTCAGAATTCATGTTTATTTCCAACATTTAGAAACAAACAATGAGGGTATTCTAATATCTAGGTCATAGAGACATTCTCCAAGACTAAGGGCTCTCCCACTGAGAATATGAAGTCTATTATCCAACAGAGATTGCTGCAACAATTACAACAATATCCATGTAGATGACTACTAAACCTTAAGATCAAATTTCTAATCTTGTAATATATATATATGCAACCAATTGCAAATGTCATTAGAAGATTGGGATACAATTATCAGACTTTATCTTATGAAATAAGAAAGTCAGAGTCAATGATTACATGTAGATTATTCCGGTGCTCTATCTGAGTCCTTCATTAAGGATTTTAGATTTGATAGTCATATTATCAACACATCAACTTATTGCAGTCTTGGCATTCATCCAACTCTTTGGATGTGATATGGAAGTCACAGAAGTAGGTCAACTCTTTGACTTTCCTTCTCGGGTTTGACCCATGCTTCCACTGCGCTCTCTTCATCTATAAACAACCATTGTTCAAGATAAAGAATCTCTTATGTTGAATTCAAAGGATTTCAATACAAGAGCATTTCAACATTTATACATGCTTCAGTAAATTCATACAATATGAATATTATGAAGCTTCATGAATGACTAGAGTATAGACAATAGAATGATGACACTCATCATATCTGCATACATCTCAACTCTTAGAGACTTAGGTTCAGGTAGGCATTCAAGCATTTTGAATACATCATCTCTTTGAGCCACCATTCTGCATAATGCAGAGAACCATGTAATTCATGATTAAATGTCTAGAGCACATATGTATGCCAAAATATCTTCTTTTATTTTAAAAGGATTATTTGACAATTACGATCACCATCGACATGTCACTTCCAAAGTACACTCGATGAAATATCAAGACTATAGAGACATACAAACCCTAAGGTGATGTCTTATTGTCTTATTTAATTGTCATTCCTCATTATGTTGAGGAATCTTGCACATTGCAACCACATACATTACGTGTCCAATTGTAAGTACAATTTCTGGATCATGAGTCCAATCCATGATATTTTACTGGTTATCATTGAGTATAACATTGAGTGGGTTTAATAAAGGATTATCTGAAATAAGAAATTTGCATAAGGGTATATATATTATATATACATATTTTACTTTGATTTAGGAATTTTTATATCAAAGTTGTCTTGCCTTGTCAACAATGAAAGTTCATTCCCTTAATCACTTTCAATGTAAGAGATATTCTTACCATTATATCTCAAGCAAGATCTGGGATCTCCTTCCTTATCTTTGTTGCATCCCAATAATATGAGAACCTACAACTTGGATAAAAAGAAGCGGGAACACATTCCGCCTTGCAAGTCCAACTTGCGTTTCCCAATTCGGTCTTTAACACCCGGGCCCACTACCCCTAAGATGATGTTGACCCGTCATTAATTGAACCAACCGTCAACAGGCTTCATACTCGCTATACGCAATCCAATATCACCCCAATAATATGAGGACCCGATATTGGGGTCACTACGTATATGGCCTTACTCTTTCGAGAAGCAAAGAACCTGATACAATTAAATCATATATAGGATATGTCACTTCAGACAGGCGTCTCCTATATACAACAACTGGCGACGGAATCCTTTGCCTTGACGGGAGATCATGGATGTCACTTATGTGATCCTCCATCTTTTTATTCAAATTTTATAATTAATTATCGTGAATCATATTCACATAATTAACTCTTCCAAGGGAAATACACATCTATTCATAATAAAGTGTTAATTGGATATAATTAATTTAATCACATTAAATTAATCATTAATCCAATCATCAATCAACAAACTTGATTATTACTTGAATAGTAGGTATAATCTCAAAGTACGTATTATTCGAATTTTAATAATTAGAAAAATACACATTGACTTTCTCCGGCATTATACAGTCCCTACCCGCTGTCATGGCCAGTACCGACGAGAGTCGGACGGACCACATACGTTGCAACCCGCGATCCCAATGCTCTCCGACTAGGCACCACATCCGCCTCGGGAAAGGATAATACCAGATAGATCATTATGTACTTTGAGATGCTCATCGGTTTTTCAACCGAAATTATACCATATAATATACATCAAAACAATTTTGATTATATTATAAGGAGATTTGATAAATAAATCCCCAATCCTATTCAAGCAAGAGGATTTTTCATGTAAAAGTTGTCCTACAACTATTGTAAGATAAACTATGGTTTTTCATGAAATCAATATTTGTTGATTAACCAATGATCAAGATTAATTATCTCATCATTGTGGTTTGGGAAAATGTCATTCAATGAAATAATTATCTCTTTAAATATTTCACAAATATTTATCACTAATTATTTTAGAAAATTAACAATTAATTTTCATCATGATAATTGAATGACTTATCACATGATTTAAGATCAAAGAATGTCAATTTCCAGCAGTGACCCCCAATCACTAAAATTAACTTATCTTGATCATTTTAAATCCAGAAAATGCAAACTCAGTTTCCTAAGATTGCCTATTTGATTTAGTAAATAATCCAAGTGATAATTCACGTATTTCGAGGCGGATTAAAACCGTAATTATCTCATTAATCACGTTTAAACCCGCAATCCCGCAACAGTGAATACATGTATATTCAAAAGGCCATATCTTGAGCAAATGAAGTCCAAATTTAGTAAACTCAAGTCCTATGGTTTCCTTGTTTAATGGGGAACAAAATACAATTGAAAATTTCGTGTTTAAACTTTTTAAACAGTACTGAAAAAATTCAATTTGACAGAGGTGCGAAAATTGAAATGCAGTAAAAATTTCGCAACCCTTTCAAGAACCAAATCGTCTAAGGTCTATGGATCATATCCAAAACCTTATTCGACATATGGCTCTGATACCACTTGAAGGATATTGAGAATCCTTAAGCGCATCACGGAAGCGTGTCGATCGCATCGTATGCAATCGGAGCAACTAGTCGCACTAGATGCTAGATGCGGTGGAAATTAAAAATTTTAAATCTAAAGATGAAACCACATGATCACGATAACACTTCTCGGATCGTTTCATCAAACCACCAATTATAAGGAATACCTCTTGAAGCGTGGTTATGATTGCGAGATTCCAAAGTAGAGATCCTCCTATCTTAAGTCCAATCCACGAAGAACGCACTTGCGGGCACGATGATGAGTTACGTTACTTCCCGCAATCCTCGATGAAGATCCAAGCGATGGCTCCCCCGATTTCGTCAAACGAAATCCGTCGTCTTACTTTAGAGTAAGCAACTCTAAAGAAGAAGGAGATCCTCGAGTCGTCGAAGAAGAAGCCGAGAGTCTCTCCTTTCTCAACATAAGATGGACGGCCATCTTTTGGAGGAGAGAAAGAGAGAGGGCGAGAATATGAGAGAGAGAGAGAGAGTTGTAACCTTGTACAACTCTTAGTAATGTACCTTAAAAGGCTACCCTAGCCCTCCTTTTATATTAGTTTAGGATCCAATGGATCTTAATCCATGGGACACATAGATCCAACGGTCAGGCTTGGTCTATGCAAAAACAATGGCTATGGTTATTGTTGGTTAAAACCAACAACATTTATTTATAATTAAATTAAATATATGTTGCAACATTATCAACACAATTTAATTTAACAAAAATCAATTAATTAAGAGATTTATCAAGATAATAAAATGGAGATAATGTTGCCTCCTAAAACGGGGCTTATTATCACCTTTTTATTATATCATTTTATCTATTAATAAATTGTGAAAACTATTATCACAAAATTATTCACCAAATTAATTCCAAATTAATTTGTGAATATTTCAATCATGCCATTGAAAATATGTGAATCATATTCACATTCCAAACTAATTTGTAAATGACATTTCCAATTAATTAGCAAATGTGAATCCAATCCACATTTAATAATTAAGAAATGTTATTTACTAAATTTCTCTCTCTTGAATATATGTATATTATAAATCATATTTACAATACATAAATATTATGGATAATAATATCCACATTCTCTAATCCTTGATAATTAAATCCCATTTAATTATCTTGGATAATCATTCTTACAATATGAATCATATTCATATTAAGCTTGATAATTAAATATCATTTAATCATCAAGTTCTTCTTGCTTGGATATGTATTTCATCAAATGAATTATTCTTGAACCCTTTCAAGAATAATGTGCTTTCTCCGCAGATACTTGAAGATAAGGACAGGGCGATTGTATTATTCCATGTATAGTGACTTGGATATTGAGATATTATCTCAAATCCATATCAAACGAACCTCCCACAAATGATTGATTAAATCCAGACCGCAAATCTAATCTTCATTGAATCTGAATCTCATTCAGACCAATGTCCAACACTTGGACTAAGATCAGATTGCTTCTCTATTGGAAGGAGTCGCTAAAATCCAGACATGTTTCATCACTCCCTCGGAATGGAAGCGTCATGGATATACAATCGTTTATGATCACATCACCCTCAGGTATTCCCAATACTTGTACATCCTGCATACTGGAAGACCCATGGTCAACCCGAAGATTATGATCAATTTTATACTGTCTTCTTCAGGGTTTGATCACTAAGTTTCTCATTTGATCATTGGAATTTGGTATTGATCATATACTTTCCAAAAGCATATATCATACCTAGGTCTTGATCATATACTTTCCAAAAGCATATATCAAACTTACAAATTCAACCAAGCTTCCAAAGCAAGACGACCGTGCATGGAATTTGATTCTTCCCAATATCTCATGAGTGAGCTCATGTCTTCTGGTTCAGTAGTGAACATGTATGATCCCTTTGAGAGATCATATTACTCATATGCCCTTATATGCACATCAACCCATGGTGTATAAACCTTTGTTAGGTCATCAACCTATTGGTCTGTCAAATGTACACACTCAGACATATAGCAATACATCTGTCTCCGGTCAGAGGATGCGTGCCTATGCTGTGACCGCATTCAACATAGGACTTAGGTTACCTCGATCTCGTTAAGTCGACTCTTTGACCTAACTAATCTGACACCTCTGAATCTCTATTCCTATGTAGAGGACCTGCATCAAGAGGTCGGTCAGATATTAGCCTATGTGAGAAAGGATTGCCATCTCCTACTCAGGCTGGAGATCACATCTTAACAATCATTTGACGGTGCTTGATGAGTCCTCAATCTAACTCTTTAGATATTCATCCAAGCACCAGCCTCTATGATTTAATAATTGAATCAACAGTTGTATGATCATTAAGATAGCCATGGTACATAACCCTAATTGTACAGAGGGACCTATTATGCAAATTATTTATTCTTCATTTCAGATCAGGGAATGATATGTGCAATAACATTTATTGCATAATGGTTCGCCGTGGGCTCACATGTCCAACACAAAGCACATTTACCTCTTAGTTTCTGGGGATATGCAGTAGAGACTGCAATTTATATCCTGAACAAGATTCCTAGCAAGTCTATACCAAAGACTCCTCACGAGCTCTGGTATGGCGCCAAACCTAGTGTTAAACACTTGAGAGTTTGGGGATGCTTGGTCCATGCAAAGAACGTGGATGCAAGTAAGCTAGAATCTAGCACTCGTGAGTGCTACTTCATTGGGTATGTTAAAGATGGCATTGGATACCAACTTTATGACCCTGAGACCCAAAAGGTTTTTGTCTCTAGGGATGTAAAATTTCTGGAGGATGATTTCCCTAAAGGTCAAGATAGAAATGAAGTAGAGGAACTCATTGAATCCCCTGAGGATTCTGAGATTCCTGAACCAAAAACTGAAGAAATAAATGAAGATGAAACACCCATACCTCTTCGAAGGAGTTCGAGGGTGGTTGCACCACCTGAAAGGTATGGATTCCATGTACAGGTGAGACTGATAATGATCCTTATTCATTTGATGAAGCACTCGTGGATCAATACATGGATAGTTGGATGCTAGCAATGAAGTCAGAAATTGACTCCATGCATAAGAATGGTGTATGGACCCTAGAGGATCCACCTAAAGGGGTAAAACTCATTGGGTGTAAATGGATCTTCAAGAGAAAGAGGGGACCTGATGGGAAAGTAGAGACATTCAAAGCACGGCTCGTAGCAAAGGGCTACACACAGAGAGAAGGCATCGACTACGATGAGACGTTCTCTCCTGTGGCCATGCTTAAGTCCATCAGGACACTGCTAGCTATATCTACATCTCTTGACTACGACATTTGACAGATGGACGTCAAGACAGCTTTCCTCAATGGATACCTCGAGGAGGATATCTATATGGATCAGCCCCAGGGCTTCATAGTTGAGGATGGTAAAGTATGCAAGATGAAGAAATCCATCTATGGGCTCAAACAAGCGTCTCACAGCTGGAACATCATCTTTGACGAAACCATAAAGAGTTATGATTTTGTACAAAATCCTGATGAACCTTGCGTGTACAAGAAGCTTAGTGGGAGCGCCATTGTGTTTGTCGTGCTTTACGTAGATGATATCATTATCATTGGAAATGATACAGGAATGATGACCAGTGTGAAGATTTGGCTATCCCATACCTTCGAGATGAAAGATCTTGGAGAATCCTCTTACATATTAGGCCTAAAGTTGTTCAGAAACCGAAAAAAGAGAATATTGGGATTATCACAACATGGATACACCAAGAAGATTCTTGAACGATTCCATATGGATAGTTCCAAGAAAGGATTCCTCCCCTTAGGACATGGTATCCATCTGTTTAAAGGGATGGCTCCTCAAAGTGTTGAGGAAAGGAAGGCCATGGCTGGATGCCCTTACGCATCAGTTGTAGGAAGCTTGATGTATGCCATGATGTGTACTAGGCCAGACATCTGCCATGTAGTGGGAGTGGTAAGTCATTATCGATCCTACTATGGAGAGAAACACTGGAATGCAACAAAGAACATATTCAAATATCTAAGACGGACGCAAGATTACATCTTGGTCTATGGGGATGGTGATCTCCAAGTCTTGGGGTATACAGATTCAGACTTCCAGTCGGATATTGATGATCGAAAGTCGACATCAGGGTTTGTGTTCCTGTTGAACGGTGGTGTTGTGAGCTGGAGAAGCAAGAAGCAGGACACTAAGGTGGATTCAACAACAGAAGCCGAGTACATTGCTGCATCGGATGCTGCAAAGGAGGCAGTGTGGTTGCGCAAGTTCATCTTGGAGCTCGGCGTAGTTTCCTCTGATACTCCCATCCCATTACTCTGCGATAACACGAGAGCCATTGCCCAAGCAAAGGAACCAAGGTGCCATCAAAAAAGCAAGCACGTGGAAAGGAAATACCACATCATTCGGGAGATTCAAAAGCGTGGTGATATCATCATCACCAAGGTGGCATCTGCTGACAACATTGCTGATCCTCTTACCAAACCTCTGACACAGAAGGTTTTTGACCAGCATGTAATGAGTATGGGTTTACGGATTGTACCTGAATTGTTCTAAGGGCTAGTGGGAGATTGTTAGACATGTGAGCCCTTGGCGAACCATTCTTACAATAAATGTTATTGTAATATTTATGTTTATCAATAAAAGTTATTGATGTTTCGCTCACTTTCTGAAATTAAATGAATGAATGCACTATAAGGTCCCTATGTACAATTCGGGTTATGTACCATGACCATCTTGATGTTCATGTAGCCGTTGATTCATTAAATGAATCATAGAGGCTGGTGTTTGGATGAATATCTAAGGAGTTAGATAGAGGACTCATAAAGCACCGTCAAATGATTGTTAAGAGATGATCTCCAGCTTGAGTAGGAGATGGCAATCCTTTCTCACATAGGCTGATATCTGACTGACCTCTTGATGCAGGTCCTCTGCATAGGAATAGTGATTCGGAGGTGTCAGATTAGTTAGGTCAATGGGTTGACTTAACGAGATCGAGATAACCTAAGTCCAATGTTGAATGTTGTCACAGCATAGGCATGCATCCTCTGACTGGAGACAGATGTATTGCTATATGTCTGAGTATGTACATTTGTCAAACCGATAGGTTGATGGCCTAACCAAGGTCTATACACCAGCAAGATGGTGTGCATATAAGGGCATATGAGCAATACGATCTCTGAAAGGGATCATACAGGTTCACTTATGAGCCGGAAGACATGAGCTCACTCATGAGGTATTGGGATCGATAAAATTCCATGCATGGTCATCGTGCTTTGGAAGCATGACATGAATTTGAAGGTATGATATATGCTTTGGGAAAGCATATGATCGATACCAACTCCCAATGACCAAGATTGAGAAACTTATTGATTAAACTCTGAAGAAGACAGTGTAAAATTGATCTTAATCTTCAGATTGATCATGGGTCTTCCAGTATGCAGGATGTACAGGCATTGGGAATACCTGAGGGTGATGTGATCATAAACGATTGTATAACCATGACGCTTCCATTCCGAGGGAGTAATGAAACAGGTCTGGATTTTAGTGACTCCTCTCAGTAGAGAAGCAATCTGATCTTGGTCCAAGTGTTGGACATTGGTCTGAATGTGATTCAGATGCAATGAGAAGATTAGATTTGAGGTCTTGATTTAATCAAGAATCTGTGGGAGGTTCGTACGATCTAGATTTGAGATAAGATCTCAATGTCCAAGTCACTATACATCAAACAATACAATTGCCATTTCCTTATCTCCAAGCATCTGCGGAGAAAGCACATTATTCTTGAAGGGGTTCAAGAATAATTCATTTGATGAAGTACATATCCAAGCAAGAAGGACTTGGTTATTAAATGAGATTTAATTGTCAAGTTTAATATGAATAAGATTCATATTGTGAGAATAATTACCCAAGATAATTAAATAGGATTTAATTATCAAGGATTGGAGAATGTGGATAATACTATCAATAATATTTGTGTATTATAAATATGATTTATAATATACATATATATTGAAGAGAGAGATTTTTATAAATAGCATTTGTTGATTATTAATGTGGATTGGATTCACATTAATTAATTAATTGGAAATGCAATTTACAAATTAGTTTGGGTTGTGAATATGATTCACATATTTTTCAATGCCATGATTAAAATATTCACAAATTAATTTGGAACTAATTTGGTAAATAATTTTGTGATAATGGTTGTTACAAAATTAGATTAAGAAATAATAAATAGAATAAAAATAAAAATCACCACAAAAAAGGTGGCGTCACCTATAGGTGACGCCCCTAAATTTGTTGGTGATTTAGTTATCACTTTTTTATTTTATGTTATTATCTCTTGATGATTAATTTATTTTAAATTAAATTGTGTTGATAATATTGCAACATATATTTAATTTAAATATAAATTAATGTTGTTTGTTTTAACCAACAACAATCATAGCCATTGATTATTACATAGAATCCCATGGCTGTTGGATCTATGTGTCTCATGGATTGAGATCCATTGGATCCCAAACTAATATAAAAGGAGGGCTAACCTAGCCTTTCATGGTACATTATTTTAGAGTTGTAGAAGCCTACTACTCTCTCTCTCTCTCTCATTCTCATCTACCATCTCTCTCTCAATTTCAAGTGGTCGTCCATCTTGAATATTGAGGAGGAGAGTATCTTGCTTTCGCCTTCGACGACTCGAGGATCTCCTTCTTCTTTGGGGTTGCTTGCTCTAAAGGAAGACGACGGATTTCGTTTGACAAAATCAGGGGATTCATTGCTTGGATCTTCATCAAGGATTGCGGGAGGAACGCGACTCATCATCGCGCCTGCAAGTGCGTTCTTCGTGGATCAGACTTAAGACAGGAGGATCTCTTGTTTGGGATCTCACGATTACAACCACGCTCCAAGAGGTATTCCTTATACTTTGTGGTTTGATGAAACAATCCGAGAAGTGTTCTCGTGATCATGTGGTTTCATCTTTAGATTTAAAATTTTAATTTTCGCCGCATCTAGCGACTAGTGCGACTACTTGCTCCAATTGCATATGATGCGATCGACACGCTTCCGTGATGCGCTTAAGGATTCTCAATATCCTTCAAGTCGATAGGATCTGAACTTCTCAAGGGAGAATACCACAACCAGCAATCCCTTCTCTGTCATAGTGCAGTTTCTTTGGGCTTCATCTAATGTCTTGCTAACTTAATGAATGACATAGGGTGCCTTGTCTTTACTCTGTCCTTGAACAACCCCAACTACAAAATCTGATGTATCCGTAATGATAACAAAAGGAAGAGACCGATCTTGCAGCTATAGGATCAGAGCTTGAGTTATTAGATCCTTCAGCTGATTAAATGACATGAGAACTTGATTATCAATATTGAAATAGGTCTCCTTGCATAGTAATTCTGTAAGAGGTCAGGAGATGAGACTGAAATCACGGATAAACCGTTTGTAGAATCCTACATGCCCCAGAAATGACCTCACGTGCTTGACTATCTGAGGTGGATCTATATTAACAATGGCATCCACCATTGCCAGGTCGACTTCCATGCCATGTGGAAATGACATGACCCATCACAATCCCTTTTATGACCATGAAGTGACTCTTCTCCCATGATAACACTAGATTGACTTCATGACATTTTTGAAGTACTGTGTCCAGGTGTTCAAGACAAGAATCGAAGATGTCACCATAGACATAGAAATAATCCATAAACACCTCGAGAAAACTATCTACTATCTCAGTAAAAACTGCAAGCATGCTTCTCTAGAATGTCATTGGTGCATTGCATAGTCCAAAAGCATTCTCCTGAAATCATAGATGCCAAACGGGCAAGTGAAGATTGTCTTCTCTTGATCTTCAAGGGAGATTGCCACTTGGTTGTACCTGAAGTACCCATCCAGAAAGCATAAGAACTCCTAGTTAGCCACTCTTTTCAATACTTGATCAATGAATGGTAAGGGGAAGTGGTCCTTCTTAGTTGCTGCATTAAGACGATGGTATTCAACGCATACATGCCAGGATGTCGGTATCCGAGTAGATATCTCCTCTCCTCTGTCATTTGTATCCACGGTGAGCCTAGATTTGTTAAGAACTAGATGGAGTGGGCTCACCCATTTGGAGTCGGAGATGAGATAAATGAAGTCTGCATCATACCATTTCGTGATTTCTTTCATGACAATGTCCCTCAGAACTACCGGGGCAACTTGGCTTCTTCTTCTAAATATATGTGGTGTGAGCGTAAAGCAGGATTTATCCTACGGAGATCTGAAACATGCCAACCAAGTGCCTTGCAGTTTTTCTCTAGAACCTCGAGGAGTCGAGATTCTTCTTTGAGGACCGCATGGTGTTGATGATGACCGGAAACATGTTTTCTGCACCCACAAGGACTTAAGGCCTACTGGAAGTGGCTTTAATTCAGGTTCTAGTCAGAACGGCTTCTCGGTCACTTCAAAAATTATGTTGATTGGAGGATGATCTGCATGAACTTTGATTGTAGTGTTGACTTCAATGTCTTGTTGGTCTTGTATTGATGTGTAGAATAGATCTGCAATGAACTCATTGTGTTCAGGCTAGAGTAAATCACCTGAATCGAAGAGATGCGTCAGCAAATCGGATCCTATCTCCCAGTATTGTCGGAGCTTGCATCGACTGTGCTTTACACGTCCTCCACAAGAGAGAGGATGGTCTTGATTTAACCTTAATCCACCTAATTTCAGAGGAACCTTATAGGAACTGGAGTTAAGATTTCCTAGCTCAAGTGACTTAATTCTTTGAGTCCGCAAGTCTATGTTCACATGTCATCTTGATTAGTCTAAGTAGAATATTTCGTGCACACGCATGATTCTTTTAGACAGTGACCTAACTTGGACAAAGCACAATGCACGTATCTCTTCATTGATGAGGTGGTGAGTAAGTAGAATCCTTTAGCTTGGAGTAGCACACGGGTGGAAACATCCATCCTCCTCTAGGGAAGGTAGTGCATCTCAACCTAGTCCAGTGGTGTTGACGTCTGAGGACGGGATGCTGTGGGTTGCAATAATGCTTCCAAAGAGGGATAATCTACTGGCTCAAGAGGAAGAACTCCTGATGTACATGCTGCACCTTGCATATAGTAAAAAAAGAAAAGAAAAAAAGAGAAAAAATGCAAGAACTCCAAAAAAAGACCGGTCCAAGTGAAAATAAAATACCTGTCGGAGTATGTATATTAGCAAAGAGTATGCAGCTGGATGACTTGGCTACACTGGTCAGGCATCCCGGATAGTAGCTACACTGGCTACCGTCCATTCTTTTCTCCACCCCCTCCTCTTGAGCTGGTCGCACTTGAACTTAGAAGGTAATACCCCGCTCCTCAAGGAAAGAGTTACTGGATCGAGGAATTAGAGTTACCTTATTAGAGGAGGCTGCTTCTTAGCCATTTCTGATGTGGAGAGCTATTTTACACTTACACAGTACAAGTAAGAATCATAGTCACCAGAAATTTACATTTGTGGATTTGTTCTGACCTGACTGTTGAGGCGTCTTGAATAGGAGACTTGTGGAACTTGAAGTCTGTTAGGTTTTAAGTTCAGATCCCAATAAGGTTCCGTCACACAATTAATCCAAAGGGCGAGTCAAGCTCCATTTTCAACTTTTGTTCATGACCTTGGTATGGAACCCAATCTCATTTCACTTTTGCATTTCATTTTAGATGCTCGGGGACGAGCAATGTTTAAGTATAGGGGGCTGATGAATCTGTGATTCATCACTCTACAAGTTGAAAATAGAGCTTTGTTCTCGAGTAATTAGATGCATATTTCTACTTATATTGCATAATTAGCATTCATGCATGCATAAGTAATATTTGCATTTTCGCATTTATATTTGCATTAGATAAGAAGCTTAATTCACTTGTAAATATTCACCTGTATATTCACCATATTTCACCTATTTGTATATATTTTATACTAACTCCAAATCCAATACAATCCACTCCATAGTGTATATATTACTAACACTAATTAAATAAAAATATCCAAAAAATACTGACTTGCAAAATTGACCAATAAAACCCCAATCCAAGTTTGAAACTAGGAGCCTTAAGCACATATCTCTCCCATACAGTGTCTGATTTAGGTCTACTCACTTTTAAAGTAATATACATACAGAGACCTTCAAAAGAAGACTAATTTCATTAAAATCAGAGCTCGTATGCAAAACTTGGGTTTTGGGCCCCTTTCGTATATTGTACATATTGATCTTTATGCCCCTGTATTTTACCATTTCATTTTCTTAATTATTAAAAATCCAAAATAAATGGATTAAGTTGTAAATATTCTTTTCATATTTTCTCTATTTTTATTTTGATTTTTTTCTTATTGGAAAATGACAAAAAATGCAAAAGGAAAACTGTGGTATTTTATACCTATAAGGTACCACCCAAAAATACACTTTGTACAGATGATTTCATTTGATTTTCGGCCCTTCACAAAAGCTGTAGATCTCGTCGAGACGAGGAACTTTCATGTTGACCACTTTTTGATTTATTCCTTTTTGTTATTTCTTTTTTATTTTTCTTTACATTTAAGTTTTGAATTTTCTAGGAGCTACATGTGGCCGCTCCTGGAGCCGCCACATGTCACCCAATTTTTTATTATTTTCGGATTTATTTTATTATTTTCGGCTTTATTATGATTTTACTATTACTGTTTTAATTATTTTTAGTAGCCTACTATATTATTTTATTAATTATTTATATTATCCTCCTTTTTACCTCTTCTCCCCTTACTTGCCTTCCCCTCCAAGCCATCAACTCCCCATTACTCCATCTTCTCCACCCCTTTTCTAACTTCCTCCTCCTCTTTATATTTTCATCCCCTCCTCCATTGTTCATCATCCACCATTCTTATTCATCATCCACCATTCTTCGGGTCCTGCACACCACAGCTCCATTTTCGGCGAATCACATGTAAGTATCTTCTATCTTATCTTTTCATTTTTTTATCTAACAAAATTTTTTCTATTGTTCATCACCCAAACATTCACAATCATCACCAACACAATCACCATCACTACCATTTTTTCATTAACAATATCATATCTTCATTACAAAAAAAGAGAAAAAATTTAAAAAAAAAAGAGGAGAACTAGAGGAAGCAGTTGTCGTCGCCCCCTTGCCTCCATGCTGCCCCCGCCGGCGGCCGCTCCGTCCCGCAAGCCTCCTAGCCACCGGCACCGCCAAGGTGCGCCATCGACGTTCGACACTGCCCGCGCGGCCCCACGCCTCTGCGCCGGCCACCAGCACCGCTCGCGCTTCACCACCAGCACTACGGCCGCCAGCCGCCGTGACCCCACCAGTCAGGCCCTCCTCCTGCTTCCGTAGCAGGGCGCCGCCGCCGCCCGCTCCTACTCCCAGGCAACGCTTCGTCGCCCCTTGTGTCATCTTCCCCACTGCTGCGGTGCGCCACCCCTCGACTTGCACCTCCCGATGTGCGCGCGCGTGTAGCCAACCGCACTCCATCCGGCCGCGCGCATGCGCGCAACCATCCACCGCCCGCCGCGCGCTCTAGCCGCTCCTGCCCTAGGCGTGGGGAGGTGGGTTCCTTTCTTGGAACCCACGTTCCCAGCAAAGGTCCATTTTTAATTTTTTACTTTTTTTGTGAAAATTGCAAGTTCACCTTTGCATGTTTCCTTATTTGCAGAAGTGCCCCTATGCACAGTTGTTTGTCTATTATTTCAATTCTGTTTGCATTGATACCCCTGACTTTGTGTGGTAAGTTAGATGTTAAAATAGCATCATTTTTAATAAAAAACATAGCATGTTGAAGAGCAACTAAATCTTAACTTTGTGGCTTATTATTTGCATTTTTGCGATGATCTGAGTATGGTTCAAGACTGACTCCTTGTATGGGATGTCAAAAAAGCAAACCCACACAGGCCATTTAAGCTCTGAAATTTACACAGCCACATTTCTTGCTCTAAAAATTGTGAAAAAATTGTAGATGATGCCTCTCTCCGTGCTTTAATTACTGTCCAAGTTTCATCGAAATTGGAATTGTCATTTCCATAAAAAAATATAGGGTGATTCTATAATTGATTTTTAATTAAATCCACGAATTAGATTTTTTAGAAATTTCAACTCTCTTGTATTCCTTATTGAAATATCTATCTGAGACAATTCATTTTACGAGAATTTGACTTCGTAGATTTATTAAGAATTAAATACCCGCAGTCACTCTATTTTCAGTAAAAAAAATTCATACAAAAATCATAAAGTGTCAGAAAATTCCAAAAAATTTGTGGTAGCTTAATTTCATCATGTTCAACTTCCACTAAAATTTCCATAATTTTTGCATTTAATTGCATGAAAATTTGCATAAAAACCCCAAAAATGTTTGCATTTTTTCAGTTGTGCATTTTAAATCCAAAAATTCCAAAAAAAACATTTTGCATTCATTGTTGGATTAGGTTCTTAGGTATATATCATTTGGCTGATTTGTATTAATTTCACATTAAAATTAAATTTGGCTTAGTCGGTTCTTTTCATGTTAACTTTATCCAATTCGTATTTTGCATTTGTTATTTATATTGCATAAAAAAATTAAAAAAATCCCACTTGGAGAATCTGATTCCTCTAATCTAATCCCGAGTTTTTCCTTTGCCTCCTTGAGTCGACCCTGGGGCTTGCCCAAATTAAACAAACATAAAATCGCGCGTACATTCATTCATTGATTATTCGATTCGTGCGGTTAATGTTTGATCGATCCAGATTTATCTGACTATAATGAAATCGTCAATTAGACACCATTAAAAAAGGTAGATCCGAGGTCAATCAGTCCTCTGCAGTGCGCAGGAAAGGCCAACCTAGAATAATAGGAGTATGGAGTAAGGGTACCGGAGATTCCATGTCAAGGACTACAAAATCAACTGGAAACTTAATGTCATGCACCTTTACTACAATGTCTTCCAAAAGACCTCAGGGTCGTTGATTAAACTCGATTTCATCATCTTTATTTTCCATTATTAACCCCCTTGCTTAAAGTTGTGTCAATAAAATCCAGATAATGTCTTGTAATTAACCGAGTCTCAAATAAATTAAAAATCACAAAAAATGGCAAAACAAAAATATGTAGTATTTTTAGCCTTAAAAATACCCTTAGAAATATTTTGTGGCTTCATTTGATCTCATCTCCAGTTTTGGTCAACATGAAATTTGTAGATCTCATTAAGATCTACAACTTTCATGTTTTGAGTTTTCTCAAATTCGGCCATTATCACCCTAAAAAATAAACGTTTCTATTGAAATAATCTGATTGGGCCACGTGGCCCGTTTTGGGTGAGACACGTGGCCCGCCTCCCTTGCTTCAGCCGCCCGCGCCTCTGGCCGTTGGATTTCTCATTGAATCCAATGGCCCAGCTCTCTCCACGTGCGCCCTTAATTCCCAGCCGTTTGATCATCCCCGCCTTTCATCATAGCCGCCCGTTCCCGCCTCGCTCTCCTCGCGCCACGCGTCACACTTTCATCCACACGATCTATTCCATCATGACCGCTCGATCCACTCGATGTCCTCAGCTCTTCGATTGGCATCTACTCCTCATCACAGTCGTTCACCAGTGCTGCGCGCAGAGCCTACCACGTGGCGCATTGTGCGCCATTTGATCACGCCCATGATGCCCTTATCTCCACCATTCAACTCTGCTTTAATTATTACCTTTGGATCAAGCATGGGAAGATATCAGATCCGTCCGTTAGCACTCTCACCGGAGCTCGCCACGTGGTGCTTTTTGCAACCTTCGATCGCGCTGTCATCTTTCCATCACAGCCGCTTCTTCCAGCCCCATACCACGGCCATTCGATCGTCCTCAGATATGATCTGGACCACTCGCTGCCGCTTGATTATTAGCGCGACACGTGGTGAATGCATCGCCCTTTGATTACTTCGCCTTAGATCTCATCGTATACGCTCTTTTGCGCCTCGATTCAGGCCGTTGGATCGCATGATCCAACAGCCACGAACCCTTCGTCAACCTCCAGCCGCCCTCGTGCCCACGTTCTCCATCTCGCGAAAACGCTTCCCCCTTCCTATTATTTTACCATCTTCAGACACCCTCTCCACTACCCAACTGCCTCACGACCTTCCCCACTCTTCCCTCTCCCTCGCGAACCCTCCAGCACTTCACGACACCTCTCCACTCACTCCATATCTCCCTCACAAAGCACCACCTCCACCACTGAAACCGCCAACTTCGCCATTAAATACCGCGCCTCCTCCTTCGATTATCCCCGTCTACCTTTACATGTGGAGGGGCCCAACCCTCCTCCGCCTCCCTGTGACAGGGGGAGGCGGAAGGATCGAGCGAAGGCGACTGTCTCCCCTGGTGTCGACCCTCCGCTGATCGCGGCGGTGCTGTGGTGCCTAGTGCCCGCTCGAGCTGCACCAACCGGCTGCTGGTGTTCAGCGAAGACCCGGTGCTCGAACCGAGCCCCAGCCCAGGCCTCCATCCGACATGTCTGATCAGGTAAGCTTCTTCCTCTTCTTCCTTTGCATTTTTCTTTAAGTTCCCTTAATTATCTAGGTATCTTCACTCGTCCTCGACCTCCATTAATCACCGCATGAGCTTCGCCACGCACCCCCCTTTCACGCGATGCCCTCATATCATCTCCTCCCTCTTCCTCATCTACCAACGCCTTCGACCCATCTCCGCCGCCGTCCACGGCGGAGGAGCAACCGAGCTACCATCTTCTTCATCCCCATAGCTCTCGCTTCACATCACTTCACACGAGCAACTTGCATTGTATGCTAATGCAAGGCAATTAACCCTGCAGGGACTCTAATTCTTAATGGACGGAGGTCTCGCCGGCGAGATGTTGAGAAGCTTCATCTCCGACCGTCAGCCATGTCTGGCCAACTCTAGCTAGCGCGGCGTGCTCCCACGGGCCTCAGCTTCATCGATAACCTTCCAGAAGCGTCAGGCGAGCATCACCAACACCGGAGGGAAGAGGCGGAGGAAGAGCTCCATCGCCGGAGTTCTGAATCTGCCGCCAGCTGCAGAGGAAGAAGGAAGAGCAGTAGCCGCTGGATGCTTCTCATCCAACGGTAAAGGCACAACCACGTCATCAACCAGAGGATCCCCCAGTTACCGTTGGATCCTAATGATCCAACGACCCATAGCTATCCACGTTGTCTCTCCAGGAGCGCACAGCAGCCTTCCGATTACCATGATCGGATAGACCACTCTCAGCCACGTGGCGATACCAGAGCCGCTCCGAGCCTTCATCCTCGACCCTCCAGGCTTGGAGTTCCCGAGCCGCATCCGAGCTAGCTGCCGAGCTTGCATGGAGCCTTGAACCATCCGAGCCAAGCCGAAGCTACACCGAGCCTCTACCGAGTCCGAGCCTCTCTCCGAGCCTGGATTGCGCGTGCACTGCACGTGCCATCTGGGTAAATTACGCAGAAGCCCCGCCAACTTCTTCAAATTGCAAATCAGTCCTGAGCTCACGTGTTGACCATGCGTGCACAATGGGTTATTTACATTGAAACCCTCACGAGTTTTACTATTTGCAGAGAGGCCCCTACGCGTGTGGAACTTTTACAGGGAAGGCCTCGATACTTATTTTAATTTTACTTTAGTCCTTCCCAGGGACTTGTTTGTATTTATCTTTTCATGTTTCTTTTCATTTATGCCCTTGTCTTTGTTCTTGCATATCTTGAGCACCGTAACTCCGTTTCAGGTGATTTCAGTTTCATTTTGAAGCTCTTCTCGTCATCTTTCTTATGACATGTTAGATTTTAGTTTTGACACTATGATCTGTAATGCACTATTTGATTAACTAAGTGTTCAAATTTCTATGTTTCTCATGCCTAATTCCTTTATAAATGAAAAGTGCTTCATTATTTGATTATGTTTGACTCGTATTTTTTATGGCTCAAGTAATTATCATTTAGGGCATATTTTAATTGCACCTCATCGCATTTATTTGCATGATAAAAAATAAAATAAAAAATTGCATGTTTGTTTTAATGCATTGTTGTGTCTTGTCCCTCTTGCATACTTTGACCTATATTGACTTTCAACTCAACACTTAATTAGATAGATAAAAATCCGGATAATTCGAGAAAGGCTCGTGTCCCTGAGTTTGACCATGGTTTCTTGCAAAGTAAAAAATAAATTACGACCATCTCGTTCTTTTTTGATGTATCAATCAGATGGTCTTTTGATGAGTCCGAATTGGCCCGACTGCGATGACATATTCAAGTGCTAATTCAGTACTTTTAGAGGGCCGATTTCGTGGTTCATCAAATGGCGTTGTTGCTGGGAACACGACTCATTTCTTGTATTTTTTGGATTTTTGTTTATTTAATTTAGTGTTCATTTTTTAGGTCAAATTCTTCGTCTATTTGGCATTAGAAAATTTTCTTCTCTATCGATCTCTAATCATTGTTTTTGTGGCAGGGCCCTTGATCACTCAAGGAGGCAAGGAGCTGGTGCTTCCCACTGCGAGGAGCCGCAGAAGCATGCTTGGAGCAAATAGAAAAGAAACAAAAAAGTGTCTCACATTTTTATTTTTGCATGTCATGTAATAACAATCTTTACAGCGGTCTTCGATCGAAGGCTCGCGTCTGTAAATGAACGATTATATGTGGTTGTGTGGGGATCGTCCCCACTTGAGTGTCGACTTAGGACCAGGCACGCGGCTCTTTGAGCATATTTTCATTTTTCATATTTTACGTGATTGCTCGTAGGTAGGACACACTAATATTTAGACGTACATAATCTCACCTCACTTAGCCAAAATTAATGAAAATCATTCCCCACTAATAGAAGCATGATTAGGTGCGGCTTTGATCGACTTGCATACATATTGATTTTGGTTTTCAAAATAGCCCTAGTTTTTCACGGATTTACGCCAAGTCACTGCATGTTTTATCGCTCAGCCTAGATCGCGGTTTTTATCGAATGCATGGTTTTTCTCGATTTCCCCTCCTAGCTTGATCATCTAGGAGTAATGGAAAATTGGAATGAATGGTAGACGATGATTGCTTGATTTATGTGCGAACCTTAATCATTGACAACCTTAATAATAACTGGGACTGTTAATTGCAAGTCAACATAAAATGGAGTAAAAATTTGGTTTTGGGAGAGCAACACCCTCGTTCACGCATCGATTTTCACTTCACATTTTCTCCGCATAAAAATCTAATGTTTTATCACCAATAAAACCGACAAGATAATAAACCAACCATGGTTGGTTTCATGTGTGAGTTGCTGAATTTAAGGGTCTTGCTTGCTTGATTGAGCCATGTTTGCTTCGATACCCTCCCTTGAGCTGTAAACACTCCATTCATCTCCGCAGATTTATCCGCTCATCTGTACATCCATCCATCTTCTTCGTTCACCTTGGGTCCCTCCCAACATTAAATTCCATCTTTATACTTAGGCTAATCTCAGCCTAAGTATAGGGGGGACCCGAGTCACAGTGATTTTCTCGACTCTTCTTTGCTTGCCTTTATACTTAGGTTATTTCTAACCTAAGTATAGGGGGAGCCCCTCTTAGATCCCGTATATTCCTTTATATTTAAATGGACCTATGTACTTGTAACATCTAGTGCTATGAGGACATAGCAAAGTTTAAGTATATTGGGGTATACCGTATATACCGTATACTTATTTTAGCTATAATCTGAAAAATTTGAAAAATTTAAAACTTTTTGGCTAAAGTAAAAATCTTTGGACTATGAGGACTCAATTTTCACGGCTTTTCAATATTATGTTACACTATTTTGATAAAAATATTTTTTTAATGATTTTAAAAATGAGATTTTTCTTGTTTTTGAAAAATCTTTTAAAAAATGTTTTGAAAATTTTTTATTTGTGTGACATGGTTTTGAAAATTTTCTATCTCTTTCCAAGGAAAGTTGAGTCTAACCTGTATTTTAACTTTAAATTAAAAATCATAAAAATGAGAAAAACCCAAAAATCCTTTAGCAGTCATTAGGGACTACTAAGCCCAATTAAATAGCCGCGTTCAGTGAGGGTTCGCCCATAGAAGATTGGATGGTTTAGAGGACATCGCGTAAGGCCCCGTCCTCATGCAACGGGCTCTGGATTGTACTTACATCCATACTGACTGAATGCAGATGCATCTATTTAATTGAGATTAGGCAGTCCTAATATCTCTTGAAGCAAAAAAAATTGAATGAAGGAGTTGGATTAATCCTCTACTTTCACATTCCACCCAGGATCTGAAATGTTCAAGGAGACTTAGTTTTATGAGGTCTTTGAGATTTTTGGTTAACCAGCCTTAGTCCTCAGGGTCTTGGACTTAATCATCTACATTTCCCTAGTTTTCTAGATTTGCATGCTATATTCCATGCTTAGTCTCAGACATAAAGAATATGATCAGCACATCACATGGACAACTGCGGTTTTGATAATATGAGTTGAATTTTCACCTGAGGGATTGGGATGAGGGATTCGAGTCTGGATTTGATCTAATGATGCTCGAGGATGGGATAAAATCTTTGAAAGCTTCAGGAAACCTGAGTGTCAGCAAATATTAGCCAGTATGAGAACTTGGTTCTTATAGTAATCTCTTGGTATTGACCTAAGTGTCAGGGTATGAATAAATAAAAAAATGTTGATCAGTGTGCTCCAACTCTTGGTAAAAGCATTGGAGCTAGCCACAAATTATACAAGTCAATGAAATTCCAAAGAAAAACTCTCATTCCACAAAGTAAAATATCAAAGAGCTTCCACCAAAGGCAAGCGCTCCCAAACTTTTCAAAGTGTCCCCTTGGACCACCGCTATTAGGACCAGGAGTCGGGCTTGCACCAAGAAAGGGCTCTGCATCATAAATGCTACAAGTCTGGGTGTTGAAGGTACGATAGGTACTCAAAAGAGACACACCCTGGTGTACTCCCAGGAAAACAAGTGCAGACGGCTCCAACTTCTCTTGACGGACGCACTAATCAACACCAAAAAAAATTGTGTTGCGTACAAAGGCACTAGAGAGGATCCTTGTTCCAATGAGAGGGAGAGAAGAAATGACACAATCCCATGCCCTCCATTACTGGCCATCCATCTACATTTTCTAAGTTTGACAACTAAAGAGGCAGTGGACTGGATGCAAGATTTGATTTATTCCCTAGTGTTGAGGATTGGGTCCTTAGGAGATTTTCTCGGACCGAGACTTTGGGTGAAGATTTGACTCTACTCTCGGAATCGCAGTCAACACTAAAATTCATATTCTTTAGATTATATGTACATCAGAGAGAGTCCGGAGAATTAGAGGAATTTGGTGCCTCTTGGTTAAGGCTGGGTTGAACTCTAGGATTTTGGACCTCTAAAGTTGAGTAGACTTGACCGGATCGGATCCTGTACTCACAAGCACAAGGGGGTTAATCTAGCTAATTCAGTTTTCCTTGATGCTCGAGGACGAGCATAGTTTAAGTATAGGGGGTGATGGAACTCGATTTCATCATCTTTATTTTCCATTATTAACCCCCTTGCTTAAAGTTGTGTCAATAAAATCCAGATAATGTCCTGTAATTAACAGAGTCTCAAATAAATTAAAAACCACAAAAAATGGCAAAACAAAAATCTGTGGTATTTTTAGCCTTAAAAATACACTTAGAAATATTTTGTGGCTTCATTTGATCTCATCTCCAGTTTTGGTCAACATGAAATTTGTAGATCTCATTAAGATCTACAACTTTCATGTTTTGCGTTTTCTCAAATTCGGCCATTATCACCCTTAAAAATAAACTTTTTTGTTGAAATAATCTGATTGGGTCACATGGCCCGTTCTGGGTGAGCCACGTGGCCCGCCTCCCTTGCTTCAGCCGCCCATGCCTCTGGCCGTTGGATTTCTCTTTGAATCCAACGGCGTAGCTCTCTCCATGTGCGCCCTTAATTCCCAACCGTTTGATCATCCCCGCCTTTCATCATAGCCGCCCGTTCCCGCCTCACTCTCCTCGTGCCATGCGTCACACTTTCATCCACACGATCTATTCCATCATGACCGCTCGATCCACTCGATGTCCTCAGCCCTTCGATCGGCATCTACTCCTCATCACAGTCGTTCACAAGCGCTGCGCGCAGAGCCTGCCACGTGGCGCATTGTGCGCCATTTGATCACGCTCGTGCTGCCTTGATCTCCACCATTCAGCTCCACTTTAATTATCACCTTTGGATAGAGCATTGGAAGATATCAGATCCGTCCGTTAGCGCTCTCACCGGAGCTTGCCACGTGGCGCTTTTTGCGCCCTTCGATCGCGCTGTCATCTTTCCATCACAACCGCTTCTTCCAGCCCCACACCACGGCCATTCGATCCTCCTCAGATATGATCTGGACCACTCGCTGCTGCTTGATTATTAGAGCGACACGTGGCGAATGCATCTCCCTTTGATCACTTCGCCTTAGATCTCATCGTATCCTCTCTTTTGCGCCTTGATTCAGGCCGTTGGATCGCATAATCCAACGGCCACGAAACCGTCGTCAACCTCCAGCCACCCTCGTGCCCACATTCTCCATCTCGCGAAGACGCTTCCCCCTTCCTATTATTTCGCCATCTCCAGCCACCCTCTCCACTACCCAACTGCCTCACGACCTTCCCCACTCTTCCCTCTCCCTCGCGAACCCTCCAGCACTTCACGACACCTCTCCACTCACTCCATATCTCCCTCACAAAGCACCACCTCCACCACTGAAACCGCCAACTTCGCCATTAAATACCGCGCCTCCTCCTTCGATTATCCCCGTCCACCTTTACACGGGGAGGGGCCCAGCCCTCCTCCGCCTCCCTATGATAGGGGGAGGCTGAAGGATCGAGCGAAAACGACTGTCTCCTCTGGTGTCGACCCTCCGCCGATCGCGGCGGTGCGGCGGTGCCTAGTGCCCGCTCGAGCTTCACCAATCAGCTGTTGGTGTTCAGCGAAGACCCGTGGTTCGAACCGAGCCCCAGCCCAGGCCTCCGTCCGCCATATCTGATCATGTAAGCTTCTTCTTCTTCCTTTGCATTTTTCTTTAATTTCCCTTAATTATCTAGGTCTCTTCACTCGTCCTCGACCTCCATTAATCACCGCATGAGCTCCGCCACGCACCCCCCTTTCACGTGACGCCCTCAGATCATCTCCTCCCTCTTCCACATCTACCAACACCTTCGACCCATCTTCGCCGCCGTCCACGGTGGAGGAGCAACCGAGCTACCATCTTCTTCATCCCCATAGTTCTCGCTTCACATCACTTCACACGAGCAACTTGCATTGTATGCTTTGGCAAGGCAATTAACCTTGTAGGGACTCTAATTCTTAATGGACGGAGGTCTGCCGGTGAGATGTTGAGCAGCTTCATCTCCGACCGTCAGCCATGTCTGGCCAACTCTAGCTAGCGTGGCATGCTCCCACGGGCCTCAGCTTCATCGATAACCTTCCAGAAGCGTCAGGCGAGCATCACCAACACTGGAGGGAAGAGGCAGAGAAGAGCTCCTTCGCCGGAGTTCTGAATCCGCCGCCAGGTGCAGAGGAAGAAGGAAGAGCAGTAGCCGTTGGATGCTTCTCATCCAACGGTCAAGGCGCAACCACATCATCAACCAGAGGAGCCCCCAGTTACCGTTGGATCCTAATGATCCAACGGCCCATAGCTATCCACGTCGTCACTCAAGGAGCGCAAAGTAGCCTTCCGATTACCATGATCGGATGGACCACACTCAGCCACGTGGCGATACCATAGCCGCTCCGAGCCTTCGTCCTCGACCGTCCAGGCTTGGAGTTCCCGAGCCGCATCCGAGCTAGCTGTCGAGCCAGCATAGAGCCTTGAATCGTCCGAGCCAAGCCGAAGCAACACCGAGCCTCTACCGAATCCGAGCCTCTCTCCGAGCCTGGATGGCACGTGTACTGCATGTGCCATCTGGGTAAATTGCGAGAAGCCCTATTAACTTCTTCAAGTTACAAATTGGTCCTGAGCTCACGTGCTGACCATGCGTGCACAGTGGGTTATTTACATTGAAACCCTCACAGGTTTTACTATTTACAGAGAGGCCCCTGTGTGTGTGGAACTTTTACAGGGAAGGCCCCGATACTTATTTTAATTTCACTTTAGTCCTTCCCAGGGACTTGTTTGTATCTATATTTTCATGTTTCTTTTCATTTATGCCCTTGTCTTTGTTCTTGCATATCTTGAGCACCGTAACTCCGTTTCAGGTGATTTCAATTTCATTTTGAAGCTCTTCTCGTAATCTTTCTTATGGCATGCCTAGATTTTAGTTTTGACACTATGATCTGTAATGCACTATTTGATTAACTAAGTGTTCAAATTTCTATGTTTCTCATGCCTAATTCCTTTATAAATGAAAAGTGCTTCATTATTTGATTATGTTTGACTCGTATTTTTTATGGCTCAAGTAATTATCATTTAGGGCATATTTTCGTTTAATCTCATCGCATTTATTTTCTTGATAAAATTTAAAATAAAAAAATTGCATGTTTTGTTTTAATGCATTGTTGTGTCTTGTCCCTCTTGCATACTTTGACCTATATTGACTTTCAACTCAATACTTAATTAGATAGATAAAAATTCGGATAATTCGAGAAAGGCTCGTGTCCCTGAGTTCGACCTTGGTTTCTTGCAAAGTAAAAAATAAATTACGACCATCTCATTCTTATTTGATGTATCAATCAGATGGTCTTTTGATGTGCCCGAATTGGCCCGACTGCGATGACATATTCAAGTGTTAATTCAGCACTTTTAGAGGGCCGATTTCGCGGTTCATCAAATGGCGTTGTTGCCGGGGACACGGCTCATTTCTTGTATTTTTTGGATTTTTGTTTATTTAATTTAGTGTTCATTTTTTAGGTCAAATTGTTCATCTATTTGGCATTAGAAAATTTTCTTCTCTATCGATCTCTAACCATTGTTTTTGTGGCAGGGCCCTTGATCACTCAAGGAGGCGAGGAGCTGGTGCTTCCCGCAGCGAGGAGCCGCAGAAGCACACTTGGAGCAAATAGAAAAGAAACAAAAAAGTCTCTCACATTTTTATTTTTGCATGTCATGTAATAACCGTCTTTACAGCGGTCTTCGATCGAAGGCTCGCGTCTGTAAATGAACGATTATATGTGGTTGTGTGGGGATCATCCCCACTTGAGTGTCGACTTAGGACCAGGCACGCGGCTCTTTGAGCATATTTTCATTTTTCATATTTTACGTGCTTGCTCGTAGGTAGGACACACTAATATTTAGACGCACATAATCTCGCCTCACATAGCCAAAATTTATGAAAATCATTCCCCACTAATAGAAGCATGATTAGGTGCGGCTTTGATTGACTTGCATACATATTAATTTTGGTTTTCAAAACAACCCTAGTTTTTCACGGATTTACGCCAAGTCACTGCATATTTTATCGCTTAACCTAGATCGCGGTTTTTATCGAATGCATGTTTTTTTCTCGATTTCCCCTCCTAGCTTGATCACCTAGGATTAATGGAAAATCGGAATGAACGATAGACGATGATTGCTTGATTTATGTGCGAACCTTAATCAGTGACAACCTTAATAATAACTGGGACTGTTAATTGCAAGTCAACATAAAATGGAGTAAAAATTTGGTTTTGGGAGAGCAGCACCCTCGTTCACGCATCGATTTTCACTTCACATTTTCTCCGCGTAAAAATCTAATGTTTTATCACCAATAAACCAACAAGATAGTAAACCAACCATGGTTGGTTTCATGTGTGAGTTGGTAAATTTAAGGGTCTTGCTTGCTTGATTGAGCCATGTTTGCTTCGATACACTTCCCTGAGATGTAAACACTCCATTCATCTCCGCAGATTCATCCGCTCATATGTACATCCATCCATCTTCTTCGTTCACCTTGGGTCCCTCCCAACATCAAATTCCATCTTTATACTTAGGCTAATCTTAGCCTAAGTATAGGGGGGACCCGATTCACATTGATTTTCTCTACTCTTCTTTCCTTGCCTTTATACTTAGGTTATTTCTAACCTAAGTATAGGGGGAGCCCCTCTTAGCTCCCGTATATTCCTTTATATTTAAATGGACCTATGTACTTGTAACATCTAGTGCTATGAGGACATAGTAAATTTTAAGTATAGGGGGGTATAACGTATATACCATATATTTACTTTAGCTATAATCTGGAAATTTTGAAAAATTAAAACTTTTTGTCTAAAGTAAAAATCTTTGGACTATGAGGACTCAATTTTCACGGCTTTTCGATATTATGTTACACTATTTTGATAAAAATATTTTTTTAAAATGATTTTAAAAATGAGATTTTCTTGTTTTTGAAAAATCTTTTGAAAAATGTTTTGAAAACTTTTTATTTGTGTGACATGGTTTTAAAAATTTTCTATCTCTTTCCAAGGAAAGTTGAGTCTAACCTGTGTTTTAACTTTAAATTAAAAATCATAAAAATGAGAAAAACCCAAAAATTCTTTAGCGGTCATTAGGGACTACTAAGCCCAATTAAATAGTCGCGTTCAGTAAGGGTTCGACCTTAGCAGATTGGATGGTTTAGAGGACATCGCGTAAGGCCCCGTCCTCAAGCAACGGGCTCTAGCCTGTACTTACATCCATACTGGCTGAATGCAGATGCATCAATTTAATTGAGATTATGCAGTCCCAATATCTCTTGAAGCAAAAAAAATTGAATGAAGGAGTTGGATTAATCCTCTACTTTCACATTCCACCCAGGATCTGAAATGTTCAAGGAGATTTAGTTTTATGAGGTCTTTGAGATTTTTGGTTAACCAACCTTTGTCATCAGGGTCTTGGACTTAATCATCCACATTTCCCTAGTTTTCTAGATTTGCATGCTATATTCCATGCTTAGTCTCAGACATAAAGAATATGATCAGCACATCACATGCACGACTGCGGTTTTGATGAGATGAGTTGAATTTTCACCTGAGGGACTGGGATGAGGGATTCGAGTCTGGATTTGATCTAATGATGCTCGAGGATGGGATAAAATCTTTGAAAGCTTCCGAAAACCTGAGTGTCAGCAAATATTAGCCAGTATGAGAGCTTGGTTCTTATAGTAATCTCTTGATATTGACCTAAGTGCCAGGGTGTGAATAAATAAAAAAATGTTGATCAGTGTGCGCCAACACTTGGTAAAAGCAGTGGAGCTAGCCACAAATTATACAAGTCAATGAAATTCCAAAGAAAAGCTCTCAATCCACAAAGTCAAATATCAAAGAGCTTCCACCAAAGGCGAGCGCTCCCAAACTTTTCAAAGTGTCCACTTGGACCACCTCTATTAGGACCAGGAGTCAGGCTTGCACCAAAAAAGGGCTCTGCATCGTAAATGCTACAAGTCTGGGTGTCGAAGGTACGATAGGTACTCAAAAGAGACACACCCCGGTGTACTCCCAGGAAAACAAGTGCAGACGGCTCCAACTTCTCTTGACGGACGCACTGATCAACACCAAAAAAAATTGTGTTGCGTACAAAGGCACTAGAGAGGATCCTTGTTCCAATGAGAGGGAGAGAAGAAATGACACAATCCCATGGCCTCCATTACTGGCCATCCATCTACATTTTCTAAGTCTGACAACTAAAGAGGCGGTGGACTGGATACAAGATTTGATTTATTCCCTAGTGTTGAGGATTGGGTCCTTAGGAGATTTTCTCAGACCGAGACTTTGGGTGAAGATTTGACTCTAATCTCGGAATCGCAGTCAACACTAAAATTCATATTCTTTAGATTATATGTACATCAGAGAGAGTCTGGAGAATTAGAGGAATTGGGTGCCTCTTGGTTAAGGCTGGGTTGAACTCTAGGATTTTGGACCTCTAAAGTTGAGTAGACTTGACCGGATCGGATCCTGTACTCACAAGCACAAGGGGGTTAATCCAGCTAATTCATTTTTCCTTGATGCTCGAGGACGAGCATATTTTAAGTATAGGGGGTGATGAAACTTGATTTCACCATCTTTATTTTCCATTATTAACACCCTTGCTTAAAGTTGTGTCAATAAAATCCAGATAATGTCCTGTAATTAATAGAGTCTCAAATAAATTAAAAACCACAAAAAAATGGCAAAACAAAAATATGTGGTATTTTAAACTTTAAAAATACCCTTAGAAATATTTTGTGGCTTCATTTGATCTCATGTCTAGTTTCGGTCAACATGAAATTTGTAGATCTCATTAAGATCTACAACTTTCATGTTTTGAGTTTTCTCAAATTCGGCCATTATCACCCTTAAAAATAAACTTTTCTGTTGAAATAATCTGATTGGGCCACGTGGCCTGTTCTGGGTGAGCCACGTGGCCCGCCTCCCTTGCTTCAGCCGCCCACGCCTCTGGCCGTTGGATTTCTCTTTGAATCCAATGGCCATGCTATCTCCACGTGTGCCCTTAATTCCCAACCGTTTGATCATCCCCGCCTTTCATCATAGCTGCCCGTTCCCGCCTCGCTCTCCTCGCGCCATGCGTCACACTTTCATCCACACGATCTATTCCATCATGACCGCTCGAGCCACTCGATGACCTCAGCCCTTCGATTGGCATCTACTCCTCATCACAGTCGTTCACCAGCGCTGCGCGCAGAGCCTGCCACGTGGCGCATTGTGAGCCATTTGATCACGCCCGTGATGCCTTGATCTCCACCATTCAGCTCCGCTTTAATTATCACCTTTGGATCGAGCATTGGAAGATATCAGATTCGTCCGTTAGCGCTCTCACCGGAGCTTTCCACGTGGTGTTTTTTGTGCCCTTCGATCGCGTTGTCACCTTTCCATCACAACCGCTTCTTCCTGCCCCACACCACGGTCATTCGATCGTCCTCAGATATGATCTGGACCACTCGTTGCCGCTTGATTATTAGCGTGACATGTGGCGAATGCATTGCCCTTTGATCACTTCGCCTTAGATCTCATCGTATCCGCTCTTTCTCGCCTCGATTCAGGCCATTGGATCGCATGATCCAACGGCCACAAACCCGTCATCAACCTCCAGCCGCCCTCGTGCCCACGTTCTCCATCTCACGAAGACGCTTCCCCCTTCCTATTATTTCGCCATCTCCAGCCACCCTCTCCACTACCCAACTGCCTCACGACCTTCCCCACTCTTCCCTCTCCCTCGTGAACCCTCCAGCACTTCACGACACCTCTCCACTCACTCCATATCTCCCTCACAAAGCACCACCTCCACTACTGAAACCGCCAACTTCGCCATTAAATATTGTGCCTCCTCCTTCGATTATCCCCGTCAACCTTTACATGGGGAGGGGCGCAACCCTCCTCTGCCTCCCTATGACAGGGGGAGGCGGAAGGATCGAGTGGTGTTGACCCTCCGCCGATCGCGGCGGTGCTGCGGTGCCTAGTGCCCGCTCGAGCTGCACCAACCGGCTGCTGGTGTTCAGCGAAGACCCGGGGCTCGAACCGAGCCCCAGCCCAGGCCTCTGTCCTCCATATCTGATCATGTAAGCTTCTTCTTCTTCCTTTTCATTTTTCTTTAATTTCCCTTAATTATCTAGGTCTCTTCACTCGTCCTCGACCTCCATTAATCACCGCATGAGCTCCGCCATGCACCCCCTTTCACGCAACGCCCTCAGATCATCTCCTCCCTCTTCCACATCTACCAACGCCTTCGACCCATCTCTGCCGCTGTCCACGGCGGAGGAGCAACCGAGCTACCATCTTCTTCATCCCCATAGTTCTCGCTTCACATCACTTCACACGAGCAACTTTCACTGTATGCTTCGGCAAGGCAATTAACCTGGTAGGGACTCTAATTCTTAATGGACGGAGGTCTCGCCGACGAAATGTTAAGCAGCTTCATCTCCGACCGTCAGCCATGTCTGGCCACCTCTAGCTAGCGCGGTGTGCTCCCACGGGCCTCAGCTTCATCGATAACCTTCCAGAAACGTCAGGCGAGCATCACCAACACCGGAGGAAAGAGGCAGAGGAAGAGCTCCTTCACCGGAGTTCTGAATCCGCCGCCAGCTGCAGAGGAAGAAGGAAGAGCAGTAGCCGTTGGATGCTTCTCATCCAACGGTCAAGGCGCAGCCACATCATCAACCAGAGGAGCCCCCAGTTACCGTTGGATCCTAATGATCCAACGGCCCATAGTTATCCACGTCGTCACTCAAGTAGCGCACAGCAGCCTTCCGATTACCATGATCGGATGGACCACACTCAGCCACGTGGCGATACCAGAGCCGCTCCGAGCCTTCGTCCTCGACCCTCCAGACTTGGAGTTCCCGAGCCGCATCCGAGCCAGCTGTCGAGCCTGCATGGAGCCTTGAACCGTCCGAGCCAAGCCGAAGCAACACCGAGCCTCTACCGAGTCCGAGCCTCTCTCCGAGCCTGGATGGCGCGTGCACTGCATGTGCTATCTGGGTAAGTTGCGCAGATGCCCTGCCAACTTCTTCAAATTACAAACTGGTCCTGAGCTCGCGTGCTGACCATGCGTGCACAGTGGGTTATTTACATTGAAACCCTCACGGGTTTTACTATTTGTAGAGAGGCCCCTGCACGTGTGGAACTTTTACAGGGAAGGCCCCGATACTTATTTTAACATCACTTTAGTCCTTCCCAGGGACTTGTTTGTATCTATCTTTTCATGTTTCTTTTCATTTATGCCCATGTCTTTGTTCTTGCATATCTTGAGCAGCGTATCTCTGTTTCAGGTGATTTCAATTTCATTTTGAAGCTCTTCTCTTCATCTTTCTTATGGCATGCTTAGATTTTAGTTTTGACACTATGATCTGTAATGCACTATTTGATTAACTAAGTGTTCAAATTTCTATGTTTCTCATGCCTAATTGCTTTATAAATGAAAAGTGCTTCATTATTTGATTATGTTTGACTCGTATTTTTTATGGCTCAAGTAATAATCATTTAGGGCATATTTTCATTGCATCTCATTGCATTTATTTGCATGATAAAAATTAAATTAAAAAAATTGCATGTTTTGTTTTAATGCATTGTTGTGTCTTGTCCCTCTTGCATACTTTGACCTATATTGACTTTCAACTCAACACTTAATTAGATAGATAAAAATCCGGATAATTCGAGAAAGGCTCGTATCCTTGAGTTCGACCTTGGTTTCTTGCAAAGTAAAAAATAAATTACGACCATCTCATTCTTATTTGATGTATCAATCAGATGGTCTTTTGATGAGCCTGAATTGGCCCGACTGCGATGACATATTTAAGTGCTAATTGAGCACTTTTAGAGGGTCGATTTCGCGGTTTATTAAATGGCGTTGTTGCCGGGGACACATCTCATTTCTTCTATTTTTTGGATTTTTGTTTATTTAATTTAGAGTTCATTTTTAGGTCAAATTGTTCATCTATTTGGCATTAGAAAATTTTCTTCTCTATCGATCTCTAACCATTGTTTTTATGGCAGGGCCCTTGATCACTCAAGAAGGCGATGAGCTGGTGCTTCCCGCTGCGACGAGCCGTAGAAGCACGCTTGGAGCAAACAGAAAAGAAACAAAAAAGTGTCTCACATTTTTATTTTTGCATGTCATGTAATAACCGTATTTACAATTTTCTTCAATCGAAGGCTCGCGTCTGTAAATGAACGATTATATGTGGTTGTGTGGGGATCGTCCCCACTTGAGTGTCGACTTAGGACCAGGCACGTGGCTCTTTGAGCATATTTTCATTTTTCATATTTTACATGCTTGCTCGTAGGTAGGACACACTAATATTGAGACGCACATAATCTCTCCTCACTTAGCCAAAATTAATGAAAATCATTCCCCGTTAATAGAAGCATGATTAGGTGCGGCTTTGATCGACTTGCATACTTATTAATTTTGGTTTTCAAAACAACCCTAGTTTTTCACGGATTTATGCCAAGTCACTGCATGTTTTATCTCTTAGCCTAGATCGCGGTTTTTATCGAATGCATGGTTTTTCTCGATTTCCCCTTCTAGCTTGATCACCTAAGATTAATGGAAAATGGGAATGAACGGTAGACGATGATTGCTTGATTTATGTGCGAACCTTAATCAGTGACAACCTTAATAATAATTGCGACTGTTAATTGCAAGTCAACATAAAATGGAGTAAAAATTTTGTTTTGGGAGAGCAACACCCTCGTTCACGCATCAATTTTCACTTTACATTTTCTCCGCGTAAAAATCTAATGTTTTATCACCAATAAAACCGACAAGATAATAAACCAAGCATGGTTGGTTTCATGTGTGAGTTGGTGAATTTAAGGGTCTTGCTTGCTTGATTGAGCCATGTTTGCTTCGATACACTCCCCTGAGCTGTAAACACTCCATTCATCTCCGCAGATTCATCCGCTCATCTGTACATCCATCCATCTTCTTCGTTCACCTTGGGTCCCTCCCAACATCAAATTCCATCTTTATACTTAGGCTAATCTCAGCCTAAGTATACGGGGGACCCGAGTTACAGTGATTTTCTCTACTCTTCTTTCCTTGCCTTTATACTTAGGTTATTTCTAACCTAAGTATAGGGGGAGCCCCTCTTAACTCCCGCATATTCCTTTGTATTTAAATGGACCTAGGTACTTGTAACATCTAGCGCTATGAGGACATAGCAAAGTTTAAGTATAGGGGGGTATACCGTATATACCATATACTTACTTTAGCTATAATCTGAAAAATTTAAAACTTTTTTGGCTAAAGTAAAAATCTTTGGACTATGAGGACTCAATTTTCGCGGCTTTTCGATATTATGTTACACTATTTTGATAAAAATATTTTTTAAAATGATTTTAAAAATGAGATTTTCTTGTTTTTGAAAAATCTTTTGAAAAATGTTTTGAAAACCTTTTATTTGTGTGACATGGTTTTGAAAAGTTTCTATCTCTTTGCAAGGAAAGTTGAGTCTAACCTATGTTTTAACTTTAAATTAAAAATCATAAAAATGAGAAAAACCCAAAAATCCTTTAGCAGTCATTAGGGACTACTAAGCCCAATTAAATAGTCGCGTTCAGTAAGGGTTCGACCTTAGCAGATTGGATGGTTTAGAGGACATCGCGTAAGGCCCCGTCCTCAAGCAACGGGCTCTGGGTTGTACTTACATCCATACTGGCTGAATGCGGATGCATCTATTTAATTGAGATTAGGCAGTCCTAATATCTCTTGAAGCAAAAAAAGTTGAATGAAGGAGTTGGATTAACCCTCTACTTTCACATTCCACCCAGGATCTGAAATGTTCAAGGAGACTTAGTTTTATGAGGTCTTTGAGATTTTTGGTTAACCAACCTTAGTCATCAGGGTCTTGGACTTAGTCATCCACATTTCCCTAGTTTTCTAGATTTGCATGCTATATTCCATGCTTAGTCTCAGACATAAAGGATATGATTAGCACATCCCATGCACGACTGCGATTTTGATGAGATGAGTTGAATTTTCACCTGAGGGATTGGGATGAGGGATTCGAGTCTGGATTTGATCTAATGATGCTCGAGGATGGGATAAAATATTTGAAAGCTTCAGGAAACCTGAGTGTCAGCAAATATTAGCCAGTATGAGAACTTGGTTCTTATACTAATCTCTTGATATTGACCTAAGTGCCAGGTTGTGAATAAATAAAAAAATGTTGATCAGTGTGCGCCAAATCTTAAAGCAGTGGAGCTAGCCATAAATTATACAAGTCAATGAAATTCCAAAGAAAAGCTCTCATTCCACAAAGTCAAATATCAAAGAGCTTCCACCAATGGCGAGCGCTGCCAAACTTTTCAAAGTGTTCACTTGGACCATTGCTATTAGGACCAGGAGTCGGGTTTGCACTAAAAAAAGGCTCTGCATCGTAAATGCTACAAGTCTGGGTGTTAAAGGTATGATAGGTACTCAAAAGAGACACACCCCGGTGTACTCCCAAGAAAACAAGTGCAGACAGCTCCAACTTCTCTTGATAGACGCACTGATCAACACCAAAAACAATTTGTGTTGCGTACAAAGGCACTAGAGAGGATCCTTGTTCCAATGAGAGGGAGAGAAGAAATGACACAATCCCATGCCCTCCATTACTGGCCATCCATCTACATTTTCTAAGTCTGACAACTAAAGAGACGGTGGACTGGATGCAAGATTTGATTTATTCCCTAGTGTTGAGGATTGGGTCCTTAGGAGATTTTCTCGGACCGAGACTTTGGGTGAAGATTTGACTCTAATCTCGGAATCACAGTCAACACTAAAATTCATATTCTTTACATTATATGTACATCAGAGAGAGTCTGGAGAATTGGAGGAATTGGGTGCCTCTTGGTTAAGGCTGGGTTGAACTCTAGGATTTTGGACCTCTAAAGTTGAGTAGACTTGACCAAATCGGATCCTGTACTCACAAGCACAAGGGGGTTAATCCAGCTAATTCATTTTTCATTGATGCTCGACGACGAGCATAGTTTAAGTATAGGGGGTGATGAAACTCGATTTCATCATCTTTATTTTCCATTATTAACCCCCTTGCTTAAAGTTGTGTCAATAAAATCCAGATAATGTCTTGTAGTTAGCAGAGTCTCAAATAAATTAAAAACCACAAAAAAATGGCAAAACAAAAATCTGTGGTATTTTTAGCCTTAAAAATACCCTTAGAAATAATTTGTGGCTTCATTTATCTCATATCCAGTTTTGGTCAACATGAAATTTGTAGATCTCATTAAGATCTACAACTTTCATGTTTTAAGTTTTCTCAAATTTGGCCATTATCACCCTCAAAAATAAACTTTTCTGTTGAAATAATCTGATTGGGCCACGTTGCTCATTCTGGGTGAGCCACGTGGCCCGCCTCCCTTGCTTCAGTCACCCACGCCTCTGGCCGTTAGATTTCTCTTTGAATCCAACAGCCCAGCTCTCTCCACATGTGCCCTTAATTCCCAACCGTTTGATCATCCCCTTCTTTCATCATAGCCGTCCATTCCCGCCTCGCTCTCCTCGCGCCACGCGTCACACTTTCATCCACACGATCTATTCCATCATGACCGCTCGATCCACTCGATGTCCTCAGCCCTTCAATCGCCATCTACTCCTCATCAAAGCCATTCACCAGCGCTGCGCGCAGAGCCTGCCACGTGGCGCATTGTGCGCCATTTGATCACGCCTATAATGCCTTGATCTCCACCATTCAGCTCTGCTTTAATTATCACCTTTGGATCGAGCATTGGAAGATATCAGATCCGTCCGTTAGCGCTCTCACCGGAGCTCGCCATGTGGCGCTTTTTGCGCCCTTCGATCGCGTTGTCATCTTTCCATCACAGCCGCTTCTTCCAGCCCCACACCACGGCCATTCGATCGTCCTCAGATATGATCCGGACCACTTGTTGCCACTTGATTATTAGCACAACACGTGGCGAATGCATCGCCCTTTGATCACTTCGCCTTAGATCTCATCGTATCTGCTCTTTCGCACCTCGATTCAGGTTGTTGGATCGCATGATCCAACGGCCACGAACCCGTCATCAACCTCCAGCCGCCCTCATGAACACGTTCTCCATCTCGCGAAGACGCTTCCCCCTTCCTATTATTTCGCCATCTCCAGCCACCCTCTCCACTACCCAACTGCCTCATGACCTTCCCCACTCTTCCCTCTCCCTCGCGAACCCTCCAGCACTTCACAACACCTCTCCACTCACTCCATATCTCCCTTACAAAGTACCACCTCCACCACTGAAACTGCCAACTTCGTCATTAAATACCGTGCCTCCTCCTTCGATTATCCCCGTCCACCTTTACATGGGGAGGGGCCCAGCCCTCCTTTGCCTCCCTGTGACAGAGGGAGGCGGAAGGATCGAGCGAAGACGACTGTCTCCCCTGGTGTCGACCCTCCGCCGATCGCGGCGGCGCTGCGATGCCTAGTGTCTGCTCGAGCTGCACCAACCGGTTGCTGGTGTTCAGCGAAGACCCGGGGCTCGAACCGAGCCCCAGCCCAGGCCTTCGTCCGCCATATCTGATGAGGTAAGCTTCTTCTCTTCTTCCTCTGCATTTTTCTTTAATTTCCCTTCATTATCTAGTTCTCTTCACTCGTCCTCGACCTCCATTAATCATCGCATGAGCTCCGCCATGCACCCCCCTTTCACACGACGCCCTCAGATCATCTCCTCCCTCTTCCACATCTACCAACGCCTTCGACCCATCTCCGCCGCCGTCCACGGCGGAGGAGCAACCGAGCTACCATCTTCTTCATCCCCATAGCTCTCGCTTCACATCACTTCACACAAGCAACTTGCACTATATGCTTCGGCAAGGCAATTAGCCCTGCAGGGACTCTAATTCTTAATGGACGGAGGTCTCGCTGGCGAGATGTTGAGCAGCTTCATATCCGACCGTCAGCCATGTCTGGACAACTCTAGCTAGCGCGGCGTGCTCCCATGGGCCTCAGCTTCATCAATAACCTTCCAGAAGCGTCAAGCGAGCATCACCAACACCGGAGGGAAGAGGCGGAGGAAGAGCTCCTTCGCCGGAGTTCTGAATCCGCCGCCAGCTGCAGAGGAAGAAGGAAGAGCAGTAGTCGTTGGATGCTTCTCATCCAACGGTCAAGGCGCAGCCACGTCATCAACCAGAGGAGCCCCCAGTTACCGTTGGATCCTAATGATCCAACGACCCATAGCTATCCATGTCGTCACTCCAGGAGCGCACAACAGCCTTCCGATTACCATGATCAGATGGACCAGACTCAGCCACGGGGCGATACCAGAGCCGCTTCGAGCCTTCGTCCTTGACCCTCCAGGCTTGGAGTTCCCGAGCCGCATCCGAGCCAGCTGCCGAGCCTGCATGGAGCCTTGAACCGTCCGAGCCAAGCCGAAGCAACACCGAGCCTCTGCCGAGTCCGAGCCTCTCTCCGATCCTGGATGGCGCGTGCACTGCACGTGCCATCTGGGTAAATTGCGCAGAAGCCCTACCAACTTCTTCAAATTGCAAATTGGTCCTGAGCTCACGTGCTGACCATGCGTGCACAGTGGGTTGTTTACATTGAAACCCTCGCGGGTTTTACTATTTGCGGAGAGGCCCCTACGCGTGTGGAACTTTACAGGGAAGGCCCCGATACTTATTTTAATTTCACTTTAGTCCTTCCCAGGGACTTGTTTGTATTTATCTTTTCATGTTTCTTTTTATTTATGCCCTTGTCTTTGTTCTTGCATATCTTGATCACCGTAACTTCGTTTCAGGTGATTTCAGTTTCATTTTGAAGCTCTTCTCGTCATCTTTCTTATGGCATGCTTAGATTTTAGTTTTGACACTATGATCTGTAATGCACTATTTGATTAACTATGTCCAAATTTCTATGTTTCTCATGTCTAATTGCTTTATAAATGAAAAGTTCTTCATTATTTGATTCTGTTTGACTCGTATTTTTTATGGCTCAAGTAATTATCATTTAGGGCATATTTTCATTGCATATCATCGCATTTATTTGCATGATAAAAATTAAAATAAAAAATGCATGTTTTGTTTTAATGCATTGTTGTGTCTTGCCCCTCTTGCATACTTTGACCTATATTGACTTTCAACTCAACACTTAATTAGATAGATAAAAATCCAGATAATTCGAGAAAGGCTCGTGTCCCTGAGTTCGACCTTGGTTTCTTGCCAAGTAAAAAATAAATTACGACCATCTCATTCTTATTTGATGTATCAATCAGATGCTCTTTTGATGAGCCCGAATTGGCCCGACTGCGATGACATATTCAAGTGCTAATTCGCACTTTTAGAGGGCCGATTTCACGGTTCATCAGTCATCTAATGGATCGATCAGTGAACTGAAGGATCATTCGTGTCAGCTTGAGAGAACCTAGCCCGAATTCTCGCAATAATCAAGAGGGCATGAGGTTGATGGAAGAACTGTTATAAGCCAGGTTCGCTCGAAGACTTGATAAAAAAATCTAGCAATTGATCAAAGGTTCTCCTTTGTATTGTTCCTTTTGTGGGAGATTGCTTATGGCTACGACAGTGGCCATGCTGAGAATTTGCTTTTCTACATGTTTGTATCTTTTGTTATGTGTTGGTCGATGCTTACATGCCTCTTTCAAACCTTTCTTTACAACGAGCATTTATTCCATGGCCTTTATCAAAGGGATCTCAATAGTCATATTATTAATAATATCCACAACTCCAGGATGAGATAATGCACTTTTTTTCTTTTTACAGTTTTTTTGAATTTTCTATTGACATTTGGAAAAGAAATATTCATATTACTGAAATCAAAAGCATTGTTCTTAATTACAACAAGATTCTTGTCCACAATATTCTATACATTCAGATCATAAAAAGGAGTACAAGTTATAAATGAAGATGTTGTTGAAGGTGGACAAGAAAAAAGCACGGCCTCTACTATGTTGGTTGGTGTAGGATTTGGTTGCTGCTGGCAGCTCCTCCATGGTTGGTCCGACTTCATGTCGGCTGTGAACATATTTTTGGTCTTTTTAAATTTTCTGATTTTTTGTTGTTTTTTATGGTGGTGGTGGATATGTATGGCAGTTGGCATGGCTCCTCCTCCTTCTTTTTCCTTACCTGAACTGGTAGCCAGCACGGTTGATGCAAAAGATGATGATTCACCTATTAAGTCTTTATTCATCCCTTCTTTTACGACAGATGGAGGTAAAGTTTCTACCACTCCTGAGAGTGACAACATTAGATAAAGAAATACTATAATCATCTAACTCTATAGGAACAAACTGGACATCACATTCTACTTACTTTTTATGGTTAAAATTATTGGGATTCGCTTTGACCTGAGCTGGGATTGGGGTTTTAGTGGCAGTGAGGTTGTCTATCTTCTTTGTCATATTTGCTAGGCCTTTCACAAAATGGGCTAAGAAATCCAGGGTAGGGTTCACTGGAACTACCTCAAAAGTATCAACATGCAAACCATGTTATTGCTGACTGTTTAGGGGCAGAGGCTGAGGCTGAGACTGCTGCTGGTATTGAGGAGGTGGAGGGAGTTGGTAATGCTGATGTGGAGGAGGATAACGTTCAGGTGGTGCAGTCATGTACTAATGGTACAGTTTTGGCTGATGGCTCTACGTTGTGAATATTGCTTATTCTTCCTATATTAATGCTTTACTATGAAGGATGGTGATACTGAAGCTGAGGTTGGGAGGACTGTCCATAAAGACCACCTTGAGTTGGTGGTAAGCCTTTTTGGCTGGTTGGCCCTGTAGTTGTT
This sequence comes from Ottelia alismoides, assembly GCA_037367405.1. NCBI lineage: Eukaryota > Viridiplantae > Streptophyta > Magnoliopsida > Alismatales > Hydrocharitaceae > Ottelia > Ottelia alismoides. Next base: position 473,159 of record JAZKJV010008163.1, read on the forward strand.
CGATAGGATGGGCTAGCTGTGCATCGTTACTCCATACAACGTTGACTTCCTGAATCAATGGTGGTGGTGGGAATGCTGGATCTGAAGGGGGAAAGGAAGTGTGACTGGTAAACCACCATCTGATGCTGCAGCGATCCCTGCTCGGGCAACTGACTGCATGTAGTACACATGATAGATAGCTAGTGACTGATGACTCGGTTGATGATGATGTTGCAGTGATGGCTCGTCCTTCTTCTCTGTAGGAGTCTCTAAATATGGTGTCGCTGACTGAACAGAACTCAAAGTGCTCACCAACAGCTTTAATTTCTTGGTGATATGATCCCTCTTATCTAGGTATTTTGTCCTCTGTTCGATCATAGTGGGCTTCTCTAGATCCTATGATCGCTTCTCAATAAGAACAACCTTCGAGAATACTGAGGTTGGAGCTCTCATATCTCTCTACCTCACAAGATGCTTCCATGTAGACTTGTTTCTGAAGGATATGTAGATGTTTCTGATATGCACGTGATGAAGAGAGGATGTCCTCTCCTTCTGTCATTCTTCAAAAATCTTCCATATTGCGACTTCATCTTTGTTGAAGTGAGATCCCCAAAGGATTCATCTAGGAGCCTTTGGCTCTCCACATTTAGACTCCCGAAAAAGTGTTGGACCAGAGTGGTCCTAGGTATCATCTTTACTACATCCAAAGGAATGTTGGTAATGGGTAGTTCGGTAGATGCGAGAAAATTGTTGTAAGTGAATGTATGGATAATCCCTGGTGTTCCCGTGGAATGATGATAGAAGAGCAAGGAACTGAGGCTTGATCTCAAAGTGAGCATATACCCGGCAAATGAGAATCCACTCGATCATCTGGTTGTCTGCAGGGTTATATGTCTCCTTCAGCATCAGTTTCTCCCTTCCTTGTTCTGGTTCTTCTTCATCTAGGTCATCATAGGGTCCTCCTCCTCCTGCTGCTGATTTATTCATCACATCATTCGACATATCTTGAAATTCTCTTTATGCTAGGGCCTACTCGATTAGTTGTTGTTGTTGTAAGGCTTGGATGGAAGCCAGCAACTGAGCATTCACCTGGTTCTGATCTGGCATCTGTCCCTTCTCAGGTTGGGGAGGTTGCTACCCCTTTACATTTCCTCAGGGAGCCATTTCTCGATCTAAGTTCGAGGATATGAATTCTGTGTTGGGATCTAGGACTGGGGCTGGCTTCTATCTGAAATGTGAAAGAATCCCAATGAGACCACTTGAAATTGAATTGAGATGCCAAGATGGATATGAGATTAGGGTCAATCCCAGAGTGTTTCGAATGGCAAAAAGATGTAGACTAAAATTGACTCACTTTCACAAGGCGGAAGTCGGACAAGGGTGGTCCCGATTTATTGGGTGGTCAAAGAGGATGGAAAGAAGAGGAGGAATTTGGATATCAGCCCTAAGGTCCCGATCGAGTTGTCAGGAATCGCCTTGAATTATTGACGATGTCGAGTCTATGGATATGTGGGTGTTGGCAGAATCCCGACTAAACCTTCCATGGATCGACATCATGGAGCAAAAAGGAGATCGATATAGGAGGAAATATACGATGGTTAACGAGGAATAAAAGGGGAGTCTAAAATAGTAGAAATGCTTGAACTGAGTGGGAGTCAAAAGGAAGACACATGTAACAAAATTTTGCGCAAGAATGCGAGACTTGATATTCAAATCTCAATCTAGATCCATATAAACACAATACAAAAATGGATTCACCAACTCACGCCATGTGAAGCTGTGAAGGATCGGCTATTATTATCTTTCCATTTTTAGAGTTGTTATTTCAGGAAAATCTTTTAACAAGTCCTTAGACGCTAACCCTATAGAAGCGTGAATACTGCCAGAAAAGTATCTTGTACTTGTCCTCCTCCTTTGTAACATGTAGTCTGCACTTTTTGAGGTCCTTGTATTCCTTCCTGGATCCCTACTCATCAAAATAAATATAGAGAGGAAGCTGATAGGCGAAATTACTACTTCGGACCTCGCTCACATCGGAATCACCCGTGAGCGTGCAAGGACCTACTCAGATGCAAACCGATGAGACATGCACACCTGGGAGGGAATGGCCTAAGATTAGTACTTTAGACCATGTAAATTTTCCACACAAGGTGGCAACACCATCACCGACAAGGTCCTACTCGGTCACGTACGATAGAAGCGCCATTACTTTGGAAATCCATGTAATGCACATGGCAGTTATAGACTAGGTTTTTGGCTCTAATCCTTAGTGGGCCATGCCTTGCTCATGGGAGTGATTTTGATCCCTCCTAAGGTACCTGAAATACAATGAGGGCTTTATGAACCCAAGACAATGATAGTCCATTGCATATTTTATTTAAGGTCAAATTTTATCTAGCAGTCCCCTTGTTTTAATTTTTCGGGATTTTACTTTTTTTGGTTATTTTGACATACAAGAGCTTAATGTTTTTATAGATTTTTATTTAGGTCCTAGGTGCTCAAAATCAGAGGGATATAGCAAAAAACCCATACAAGTCGATTCGATGATGGAAATCTCACCATTGAATCTAATGATGCATGCTAAGTTAAAGGACTTATAGTGCTTCCTAGCTCTCTCCATGAGGTATACAAAAAGAATTTTTAAACCTATCTGTAAGGCAGTGTGCAATTGAAAAAATCTCCCTAAATGATAGTTTCTATTAATCGTAAAGAACATATGTTAATTATTCAGAGATAAACCCTAGAGTCCGATCTAGGAGACATCTCAGTGCTCGCCACAACGGGTTTTGTAAATGATGTATGATGTCTCTCGTGGCGTGTGGGTTTAAGTCCAAACAAATAACATTTATTTATTTTACTATATCCAAAAGTAAGAGACTATAGGTACATGCATTCTTTTTAGGGTTTGGACCTAATTATCGAGACGAGTAACCTACAAGCTAAGGGCTCATGCACACAAAATAAGTAAAAAGAAGGCAGAAAACTCAAAACAACGAGAAACAAAATAAAAGAAGGCGATAAAACATGGAAAACTGCAACGAGGTCCCCAAGTGAACAAACACCCGGGCACTTGACCTCGTTGCGAAGAGTAGTTTCCAAGTCTTAATTATTACAATTTAGTAAACGAATAAATCTCTCTCTCACCAATGAATAAATAAATCTAAGCTATTTTCTATGCTAAGTCTTCTCCTTTCTTCAAGTGTTTCCTCTCCAACTGGTCAAGGGGTGAAGACCAGTCTCCACTAAGCTCAGCTGCCTCGACCTCCTAAGAAACCGTCCTCGCATAGTGGGCCCTCGTAACAAATTCACAAAGAGGTATATTAGCACATACAATCAAATAATGTAATCAAAATGAATTATATAAAAAGAATAAATAAATATGTGCAAGAAATTAATCAATGAATAAGTGAATGATTGTACAAAATAAATGACAAAATAGGCTATGTACATTGCTCCACGGCAACGATGCCATTTGATGGCCACAGATTTTGCAAGGGTCAGCTAAATCAAGCAAGGAATATAAAAAATGTGGAGTTCAAATTTATTATTCTCTACAACTAAATGTATAGCAAGTAAGCGTGTAGAGGTCGAACCCGAGAGAGCAAAATTGGTAGCCTACAGTTATTGTTAATTAAAATGTATTATGTACATCATGCCATTCATCCTATCTTTTTGTGGGGTTTCAAATATATAAACACATACACACACAAACACACACACACACACACACACACACACACACATATATATACATACAATTTGTATTTTCTTTTATATTCTCAGATTTTAATATTTCTTTTTCTATAATATAATATAGAGTATATAAGGCTACAGATGCCATATAGAGTAATATAATTATAATTTTCAGTACAAATAAATAAAATATAGAAAAAACATTTTTAGGTTTTATATATTTTTATAATGTTTTTCTAATTTTTCTAGAATTTTTGCTATTTTTATGGATTTTTAAAATAAAAATTTCCAAAATAAGGGAATTAAGGAAAGCATCGAGATTGATTTGAATGTGAAAAATAGGAAATAACGTCCACAATTATTCAACTCAATCTTCATACCATAGATAATTATATAGAGAAAATTACAAAATAGAAAGAAATACATTTGGGATTTTTGTGGATTTTTTATATTTTTTCTAAAGTATTTTGGAGCTTTTTGATTTTTTAAATCTTTTTCTATTTAAGGATTTTTAGAATATCGTTAATACATACTAAATAACTCAATATATATTTTTGAGAATTTTTAAAATGTTTTTTTGATTTTTTGGTATTTTATAAGATGGACAGGGATAAAAACATGCTCATTTCAATTTTAATAAATAGTAGAGAGGTCTAAAATTGTGAAATAAATATGTTGTGAAACTACAAGCAATCAGGAGCCCACACCTATTTTTTGTGATTTTGGAACAATATCTATTTTGAAATAAATATGATAAGCACACAAACTACAATTGTTGAGATAGGCATATATGTAAACAAAATAAAATCCAGGGGCCTTGGTGTAATTTTTTCAAAAATATATAACATGTATTAAATTTTAATGGACTAACAATAAATACAAAAAGTAATAGGGACATCCTTATAAATTGGCCACCTTACGTGGGACTACACGTGAGGCGACTTGCATAGACCTAAATGTAATATGAAAGAACATGGGTCTTCATGTAATTTTGCCAAGTTATTTACACTGTATATTTTATTTCGTAAACTAATAAATAAATACAAAAAGAATTGGGGGAGGATATGAAATTGTCCCCATAAGGCACATGGATGAAGGGTTGGATTGACTTCACTTGTACACGTGGCATCATCAGTGCGTGCGATGCCACTTCGGCCATGGACAAACATGATTAGATCACAGGTGGCGATCGAACGGTGAGGGGATAGCTGCAACCAACAACATCTGGAGGATCTAGAGACAAGGCTCAATCCAACGGTTGTGGACCTCCCAGATGAACATGGAAGTACACCACCTGTGTCGAGCTTCAATCGACACTACAACGCGACTTCGACGGTCTTCATCTACTCCAAGAGATGGAAAAGGGAGCATGATGGTCCGTCTACTTGTCGGAAGCTTCAGAATGGCCTGAAGGTCACTATAGTTGTCCCGAATGGTCGGAGATGAGGAAGAGCTCCAGGTACCTTAGGTAGATCGCAAAGTGGCTCCAGTTGCGCTTGATGGCTTGCAAGACCTGCAAAAGATGTTCCAAGGCCACAGGAAAATTGCCTTAGCACTTAAAATGAGTGATCGACGGAGTGTGGCGGAATGTCTCCGGCGAGCGGGGGAGAGGAGACACCGGTTCACAAAACCACTAAGGTCCCAGTTGATCAAATGAATCTAGAATGTGGAGAAGGTGCAGGGGTAAGTATGAAAGTGGTTATGGATGGTCGGAATGAAGAGGATCACGACGAATGGGGTGTACCAGTGCTAAGCTCTGACGAACTACAATCTGAGTGTTTTATGCTAATTGAATTTATAAAGTAGCTAAAATAGACGTGAAAAATAAAAACCTAAGCTAACTCTACCTAAAAGATAAGAAAAGCAGCTCTTATACTTGTTGCTAAAGACAGGGAGCAGGGTAGCCGGAGAAGACCACCACGGGTGCACCTCCTCCTCCGTGAGCCGCTCCAATCCTCGGGAAAACTCCCTCTGTCACCGTGATACCTTCTAGGCCGAGATATAGGGGCGCTAAGGCTAGGAACAATGACCAAATTTGAAGGAGGGGGAGATATTATTTATAGGCATGGGACACACCCTAATTGATGCGTGGTTTGGGGAAAACGCAAACTATGTACACGTAATCTACAAGGTAGACGCAATTCATGGAGTATCCATGATTATTTCTTATGAAGGGATCGAGCATGATGGATTGATGATACGTCCTTGAAAAAGGGAGGAAATGGGGAGGAGAAAGGTCTGACGGGAGTCAGAGGCGCCTAGGGCAGTTGACTGGGGGTCACCAATCCATAGGCCCTGATTGGTCCAAGTCAGCCACTACAGGATAAAATAGCTAGGTTTATTAGAAAATAATTAATTAAATATAGTTAATGACTTTATTATTTTTTTATTATAGAATAATTTTTTTATTATTTTATATAATATTTTATTATGATTTTTATTTATTTTTAAGATTTTATTTACAAAGTTTTTAGGGGTTGATTATAGGTATATTTGTCTATGTTTTAAGTCTTTTATTTTTATTTTGTATTTTTTATTTTATTATTTTATTCTATTATTTTATATAATTGTAATTTTTTCTATATGCATAAATATATTTTTTATTATATTTTTCTGATGTAATATATAAACTTAGTTAAATAGGTGTGTTTATTGTATATGTATAGTTATTGGTATTTCATCTCTGTATTTTATATAAGTAATTTAATATTTGTTTTATTTATTTTTTATATGTACATATATTATTAATAATATTTACAAAATTATAACAATTTAAATTATAAAAATAATAAAGAATAAATAAAATGAATATTTTAATTGGGTGTACTATACAATAGGGATCTAAAACCTAACTATCACACCTTTACTCCAAATGATATGTAACCACCTTATTAAATATCTTATTAAAAGTTATCAATTGAAGGTGATTTTAATCCATTTGAGTGTATATTTGAGAGATATGGGTCTGGAAAGTTAGGATTTTGGAATCTTATTCATAGTATGGCTTTTACATTGTATATTACTTTTGTGTGAAATAAATTTTCCATTTTTCTATATATTGTTACCTTCAACTTTCATGACAAAGTTACTTTATTGGGTGAATAAATAATAAACAATAAAATATGTCCCAATAATTCTTTATTGAATGAATAAAAGAATTGGGTGTATTCTTGGCCATTATCTCCCCCTACTTTATTTTTTGTCGACCAACTCAATTCTTGACTAGGTCTCGGTGTTTAGGGTCATAAAATAACCTTGGTATTTTATTATGTTTCTTTTTTTCTCTTTATTCTGAAATTTTGGCATTAAAAACAATATTTTATATACAATAAATGGAACAAATAATAAATGCTAATATATATAAGATAGTGTTATTTACATGCATTAGTTATGGTTTTTAAGGACAAAATGATAGAATAAAGGTGATGAAATGGAGTTTCATCAATGATCCAACAAGATTCCATTGAAATTAATAAATACATATAAAATAAAAAAAGAAATAGTTAAAGTGAAATCCGAAAAAGTGTTCAACAAGAAAGTTGTAGATCGCAATGAGATCTACAACTTTCGTGTAGAACTCAAAGAGAGAAAATGTCATCTATATAAAGAAAATATTTTGTAAGTAATTTCAAGTAAAGAAATTACTTAATCTATTTTATTTTATTTTTTTGGAATTTTTAGTTTATAAAATTACGTTAAATTAATTATGTATAATATTATTTTAATTTTTATTTGATTTTTAATAAATAAAACACATAAAATAGTTGAACAATAGTAGGTTTATTAATACACAATAATTTGGGTTATTTATTTACAACACAATATAAATCAATTAGTGTTAACTGTTACTGAATGTTGGTGGTATTCTTAAGCTAGAGAGATAGTGTAGATGAATAATGTGGATGGATCTAGGATTCATCACCCCCTATACTTAAGCTAAGCTTGTCCTCGATCTAATAAAGAATGAATTAGAGAGTTAGTGAATTAGTTAATTCCCGGACATGTGCATGTGAAAAGATAATGCTTGATCAATCCAGCCACTTGATTTTAGAGATTCTAAGACTCTAAGATGAACCCGATCTTAACTAAAAGGAATTGAACTCCTCTAATCATCAAAGACTCATACTATACATATATAAGAGATATGACTTAATACCTTCATAAGAGTAGAGTCGAGGTGTCACCTAAGGTTTCAATATAAGAGACTATCCTAAGAACCCAATACTCAACATTAGAGAATAAAACCAGTCGTGCTTCACTGTACCATTTCTTTAGTTTGTCAGATTTAAAAGGGTAGATGACAGGTCAGATAATTGAGGAAATAGGTTTATGCCATTTCTTCTCTTCTTCTCACTAGAACAAAGTTTTCTCTCAAGTGATTTATTAACACAACACATTATATTTTTGTTCTTAATCAATGTGTCTGTCAAAAGAAGTTGACTCGTCTATACTTGTTTTATTAGGAATGTACCGAGGTGTGTCCCTTTTGAGTTTCTACGATACCTTCTACATTCGAACTTGTATCACTATACGATGTAGATCCCTTTTTGAGGTATTAGCTTGATTCAAAATCCTAAGATTTTGCTCCAAATGGACACTTATAAGGTTGGGAGTTCTCACCACTGGTATAAGCTCTTTAAATTTTGACTTTGTAAAGCATGAGCTTTTCTCTTCATCTTTTTCCTTTTCTTTTTGGCTATCTCCACTGCTTTTACCAAGAATTGATGCACGTTGATCAACATTTTATTTCATTTTATCACACCCTTGCACTTAGGTTTATTAAGTAACAAACACCCAAAAGAGGAGGGATCCTATCGTTTGGTCTCGAAAGGTCTGTGTTGCCAAACAAGTCGGGTCCATCAATCGCTATGTCGATCGCTCTCTCAGCTCTCCGATATCCTCAATCGTGGTGCTGCAATTGTTGACTCGGAATCTCAGAGAGATGAAAATTATATGCGTCGATGTCATTCCCCAAAATCTCGTGACAACAAAAAAGTATTTTTGTTTATTTTTGCTACTTATTAACCTGTATAGCGGACAGGATCGAACTCAGGGAGGCTACAATTCCCGAGGGTTATTCAATTAATCAGAAACTAATTAAGAGAAAATAAGAATCTCAAAGGACAAGTAACCTTGGTTTTTGTGATTTTTTTATTTTTTTAAAATTTTCAAAAATTTTCAAATTTTTAGTGATTTTGATTTTGCAATTTTTTTATTTTTAAAAATAGCACGAAGCAAAATTCACAAGATCAAAAATACGCACACCAACTCTTTTTGTAAATTTTTTTAATATGTCAAGAATGCTCAGAAAAATTCAGAAAAATATTTTTGGGTTTTAAAAGTTTTGAAATGTTTTTGAGTTTTTGTGGAATTTTCATATGTTTTTGTATTTTTCTAAAATTCAAACAATGAGAAAATGCGAAAATGTGCATAGCCTGGAGTAATTTGCAACTTAAAAATATTTTAAGCCCAAAACTCTTGACAATTATTTTTAAGACAAACTAGAAGCCATTATCTACAAACAGGAACTGAAATCAAAATTTTTGGATTTTGTAGAATTTTCTGTGATTTTTATTTTTTTTTGATGTTATCCAAAGGATTTTATAAATAATTAATGCATGAAAATTGGTCAAAAATTAAAATACAATGAAATACAACTACTCTAATTTTTTGGAATTTTTGGAACCATATTTGAATTTTTATAAATTTTGGAATTTCAAGAAGACAAAAAGACACTGTTTTTGATTTTTTAAAAAATATCAAATGAAGTTAAAATGCAATGAAAATTTTATGCTAAGAAAATAATCACATCAAGAGCATAGCATAATTTTTGCAAAATTTTTGGATCACAAATAACCCTTATTTAATTCAAAGAGAGCAAGAAAATTTTTGTTCTGCAGTTCAGAGACTAAAATGTAAATAAGTTCTGTTTTGGCTCCAATAAATAATAGAAATAAATCACAGAGGAGAAATCACAAATTTACCAATATACCATATGCATGTCATGTGCTTGAGTCTGGCAGGGGTTTATTCGTAATTTGCGGAAGTTCCAGGGGTCTTGAACGTAATTTTTCCAATTAAAAAAGTGAACCCTAGAGAGGGTTTTGTTCTTTACCTTCAATCTCAAGGAGCAAGAGGCACCACAGGGAGGATGGCCGCCGTCGCCCCTTCTCCCCACGCGCGGCGGGGGTGGCTATGAGCGTCGGAACGCAGGCGGTCGGAGGAGGGAAGCGCGCACGCCACGCGTTTGACTGAGGCGCGACGAGTGGCGCGGCCTAGGCATCGATGGAGCGCCGCGCGCGGGGGTGTGGCGTGGTCGTGCGTGCTGCACGACACCGGCGATGGGGGAGGACGGCGGCGCATGGAGGGCGGTCGTCCCCTCTCTATTTTTTGTTTAATTTTTTTATTTTTGTTATTTTGTAATTTGTTTTGCAAATGGAAACAGTGAATAATAAAAAAACTTTTTTTTGTTTTTTTCATAAATCCAAAAATAGGAAATAAAACAGGAAATGAGAAATGTTTGTTTTTATTATTTTTAATTTTTAATGTTCCTGCAAAACAAATGTTAGAGGAAAAGAAACAAATGATTTTTTTATTATTTTTTATTTATTTACAAATCAGAAAATGAACGGGGATTTGACGGAGATGAGGGATTTGAATCCGATCTCCGGCCACCATACGCGGCCAGAGTTGAGAGATCATGGACGATAGAAATAGAATGCGTAGAGATCGAGAAGATGAGATGAAAAATCTAATCGGCGGTAGATCAAAAACGTGACGGATTTGTTTAATGATCTAGAAAAAACAAAATGATGATGAAAAAAATGCGACGAAGTAAACAACGATTAAACTAAGATAAAATGAGAAAAAAATGTGGATCTCACCTTAGGAGCGGAAAAGGACCGTGATCGCCTCGACAAGGTCGACTCGCTATCACTGAACGGCTTGGAGACTAGGCAACTTTCTCGACGAAATTTTTCTCGGAGATCGGGCTTCTCTCTCTAAAGATTGATCAAGTTGGAATGAAGGAGAAGGAGCCATATAAATAGAAAAGATGGAATGAAATTTGATTTTTGAATTTTTTGGATAAAGAGATAAGAGATGATAATTGAAATGAACTTTTGAATTTTTTAGTGGAAGAGATGACATGAGATAAAGTAAAAGAGATAAAACTATGTACAAAATTATCTATTTTTTTGAATTTTCGTCACTTTATTTATTTGAATTAAAAAATGTTATTTTTTTATTTTTTGTTATGATTAGTTAAAAATAGCAACTATATACATATACTATATACATATATGACATTATATACAAGGGTAAATGAGGAAATTAGTTTTTTTTTGTTTTAAGGATTTTATTATTTTTTATTTTTATTTTAAATAATTACTAAAAATATTTACAAATACAATATGCACAAAATACATGGGAAAATTGCACAAACCACCCCAGAAAACCGACTTTTCAACCGTAACTCCAAAAATTATGAAATCATAGCCATTTTGAAGATAATTTAATTTAGAATTCAATGGAAGTGATATTGGTTCAATTTGAGATCATATGGAGTCGGAATTGATCTTTCAATTAGTGCTTAGTGGCTTTTTCCAAGTTTGGCTACTTTTATTATTTACATGATTTAATTGTGCAATCATTTTTATTAATTAGGAGATATTTTTATTTACAACTTTTGTTTAGAAAGTTATTCGATTTGAGGTCAATTAATGTACAAATAAATTAGTGTTAGTTTTATACAGATATACACAAAATAAGTGAGAAATATTTACAACAACACACACATTTTTTGATTTTCTGCTTAAGGACCCTTATCTCCCCCTACTTTATTCCTGGTCGATCAGATCAAGTCTTGATCTTCTCTTGGGGTTCGGGTCAGCCTGTATACAGTCTTCCTCTCTTTCTTTTTTTTTATTTTCTTTTCTTTATTTTTCCTTTCTTTCTTTATTTATTTATTTTAGGTTAAAATTAGTAAGAAGTGTACAATATTTACATATGCAAGTTAGTAAGAATATGGAGTTAGTGTTATATACAGGTGTTTTATAAGGGATTTTAAGCTAAAATAAATTAATAAAGATGACGAATCGCAGATTCATCAGAGCAACTAGACAAAATTAACTAAAAAGACAATAAACATTTTTATGTTTTGCTAGGTTTTTTTGGGGTTTTAATATTAAGTTTTATGGATTTTAAAATTGTTTTAGATTTTAAATTTATATTTTTGTTTTGTTTTTAATTTTATTATTTTTATTTTTTTTCTTTTTATATTTTCTGATTTTTAATTTCCTTTTTAATATATATAAGTAATAGATGTATATAAGTAGATATAAATGACATGTATTATATACTAGATATATAGGGTATATAATATAGAGGAAGTCATAAAATACCTAAGTATAGTTTTTTATTGTTTTAAGGGTTTTAAAAATTTCTAGAGTATATATATAATAATAGTAGTAATATAAGTAAACATATATAAGTAGTATAGGCTAGTATATATTAAATATAGCTATAAATACTCAAAATAGGTAAAATAAAATATTTTACCTTTTTGTGTTTTATGGAATTTTTCTTTTAATTATTGCTAATTTTTGTATATTTAATTGAATTAAGAAGAAAAAACATCGAATAAAAATTATATGGTAAAAGTATTTTGGAAATTAAAAATATTTAAATAGTTCCCAAAAATTATTTTAATAAATAATATTTAATCTAAATAAGTTATAAAAATATAAAATGATATTTTTCAGATTTCTCACAATTAATAATGCTTTTTATAAGTTCTTTTGGGTTTTTGAAAATTTAATGTTTTTCTTCAGAGATTTTTAGTTATTTTTTGTTTATTGTTTTAAAATACAAGAATAAAGCTATAGTAATATTTTGGAATTTTTCAATGTAAATAGGGAATAAGTGCAAGATTTTTATATTTTTAAATATATGAAATTAATTTGAATTGCCCTACAAATATATAGGTGATTTAATATAATGTCAGGCACTTAAAATAAAATTTCGTACAAATATTTTATGCAAAATGATGTTTTTAATACCAAAAATATAAGAAATAAAAATTAACATATTGAAAGGGACCTAATTGTAATTAAAAATAAATAAACATGCATTCCATAACTTGAATGCAAAGTCCAGGGGTATAGGTGCAAAATTTCTTGAGTATTCAATTAATATTATGCTGGTAAGGCTATAAATGTAATTTCTAAAAAGCTACAAGGCATACTTGCAATTTAACCACAAAATATTAAACGTATTTCAAAAATTCCTGGACTAAAAAACAATAAAACCAATAAGGGGGTCCTTTGCAAAAAGCTCATCCCCTCACGAGGTGACATGGCAAGGGACCAGAGTGCAAATAAGAAAAATACAAGGTTCAAACTTACAAAATTTACAAAAATATTATAACTATAAAAAAGTTTATGGACTAAATAAAAAATACAATAATCAGGATATGTTGCAAAATTTCCCCAAAGATGCGTGAGTCGATAGTTGAGTTCTGTTCACTTATACACGTGACGGCCCTAAACTGTTGATACCACTTTGGGTGTAAATGGCTGAGATTAAATCTTGGCAGTTGATTGGACGTCTGATGGCACTCGAATCGAATGGCAATGGTGGCCCTAGGCGATGCTCTTGATCTAACGACTAGGGAGGTGTCTAAAAACAGGGAAGAAGCTTCACTTGGGCGAACTTCTGCAGGCGATCTCTCCCTCCTCCAAATGCTTCGGGAGCTACAAAAAGGTGCAATAGCTTCTTGGAAGCATCATGCAACTATTGGAAGGCCTGGGCAAGGTCGGGATCTTGTGGCAGAGATGTGGAGGTTAGGGAAGGTGCCATTCAGCATGATCCTTTGACTTGAGTCGAAATCACCTCAATGGAGGCTTTTGACCTCATTGACCTACAAGGTTAGCTCATATACAAAAAAAACAAGGTCTGTTGGGGTCAAATGGGGCAGGGAATGAGCGAGTGGGAGTCAGGACAATGCTCTCTAACGAGCAATAGATTTAGATAGGCAATTTCAATATGCAGAGGATCGAGTGATCTGGGGTTCCTGGGGCATAGAGAAACGAAAGGGTTACGAGCTGGAGGTGTTTGACGTGTCAGACAATAAACGAGGGCAACATAAATGGTAGCTGGAGTTGTAGCTCCGCCGAAGTTCGATTTGGGAACTTACAAAATAAAATGTGAAATTTCATGAAACTAACAACTAATCTATGCTAACCTTAATGCTAGGAATGAAAAGAAGCATTAAACTAGGGCTCAACCTCAATGGAGAAGCAGCCAAGGCAAAGCTGAGGCAATCTTGGCCGACGAGCTCAAATCACCTCTCCAACACCTCTTCCTCTATGCCAATAGCTCGGACAAGATCCGAGATTTCAAGGTCCAAATGGGATCAATAAAATGGAGAATAAAGGGGGTATATGTGTACAAAGGAGCTTTGACTCTGGAAGAACAATTAATGTAATGGTCCTCAGATCAAGGAATGAACCTGACATGAAAGATAATATATCAAGGTTCAAAATCTACGAAAAACTCATCCAGAAAATGAAACAATTGATGGGGATAAATCAATGAACAAAAGAGCTCAGTGGGGTCTAACAGACCTAGTACGTAGGGTGGCCAGTTGACTCGACGAGTCAACTAAGGCCGACCCCCATTAGGCCACGTAGGCTGCCAAAGGACAAAATAGAAATAAATTAAAAATAAATTGAAATTAAAAAGTAAATGATTTATTATTTTTATTAAAAACATGTTTTTTTATTTTATGGTGATTTTTATTTATTTTTTGAGTTAATTTATCGTATGTTACTTTTTGTATGTACAATTATAGGTATATTTATCTATATATAGTACATTTTACATTCTTATTTGTATTTTAAATTTTAATATTATATATATATATATATATTATATTTAAAACTTATTTATTTAGACATTATATATTTTATTGTATTTATCTGAAGTTATATCTACACTTAAGTACATATGGATGTATAATATATAGGTGTGTGCATATATGTATAATTCGTCTATATATGATAATACACTTATTTATTATTTGTATTTCTGATTTATTTATTTTATTTTAATTATGTATATGTATTATGAAAAATATTTACAAAATTATAAAAAAAATAAAAATATGAAAGTGCAAAGAAAAGAAAATGATTATTTTATTCAGGTAAATTACACAAGGAGGGCCCAAAACTTAACTTTTGCATCTTAACTCCAAATTGAATGAAACAACCTTCATTAAATTGATAATTTCATTTTAGGAACAATAAAGTGAGTTTGGTGAATTCTGAGTTTATATGGAGAAGATACATGTTTGAGACGTTTTCCTAGTGGCTTTTTATTTTGAGTGTCTAGAGCACATTGTGCGTTATTTTTGGATGAAGTAAATTTTATATTTTTCTTTGGATTTTTATCTACAAGTTTTATGTTCAAAGTTTGTTGATTTGTGGTATAAATAATAAAGAATAAAATATGCCTCAAATTGAATTATTGGGGAATAAAAATTATGGTTTTATTTATTATTTTGGTCCTTACCCCCCCCCCCCCCCACTTTATTCCTTGTCGACTCATTCATCATGATGCTGAAGTCTCGAAGTTTAGGGTCATTCAATACCTTTGGTATTTCATTCGTTTCTCTTGTATTTTCTTCATTTTTTTATTTTATCATTAAATACAACACTATGTACAATATTTATAGTGCAATTCACGGATGCTATTTTATGTAAATTAATGTTACATACATGTATTTAGCTAGTGTTTAAAAGGCCAAAATGAAAGAATAAAGGTGATGAAATGATGATTTATCACTATGCTATACTTGCCTTTGCTTGTCCCTAGGAAACACTTATTCCTATAAGTGTAGAAAAGAAAATAAAGAAAAGAAAAAGAAAGAACTTGGAACGATTTTTGACTTTTAAACTTGTCTAATTGAAATCGAATTTTGGAGCTCAGTTATAACCTTTAGGTTATTTGTTTGTTTGGAACTGCACTACGTTAGGAAATGCAATACAACAACCCTTAGGTTCCATAAGCCTATTGTACAGTTCTCTTCACAGTCAAGTCAAAGCCATCCTCTTAGTCGCATATTCAATCTACTTTGAAATGGCAGATCCATGTGTGAATTCTTCAGCTCTTTCCAGACAAACCGCTAAACTATAAAAGAGTCTGCTCTTCTGATAGATCATCCTCGTGGAGATAGATATTCCTTTCTAAGGTTAGGTACTACTAGTCCTTACATCTGAAAGGGTGAGAAGCTAAAAGAATGGGAAAAGAACTGGAAATGGACCAATGTAGTCTTCATTCCCTTGTGAAGCATGATCGATGTAACCGAGTCTTCACAAAGAGGCATGCTTTTTATGGAAGCTCGTCTTTTTGTAAATTTTTTGATGGAGATTTCTTGTTTGGACTTTTTTTTTGACTTTGCATTGCTCTACATTCTTGTTTGTGCCCTGACGGATATAACATGTTTCGGTTCGCACATGTATATATGCAATAGATAAAGGCTGACTCAAACTCCATAGAAGGTCAAGACTTGACCTGATCGATCAAGAATAAAGTAGGGGGAGATAGAGTCTTTAATTAGAAAATCGAAAAAATATATTTTGTAAATACTTTTGAATTGATTCTGTGTATATTTATTTAATAAAACTTACACTATTTTATTTGTCCATAAATTGGCCTCAAATTAAATAATTTTTTAAACGAAATCTGTAAATAAAAATGTTTTCTAAATAATAAAAATGCTTGCAAAATAAAATCATGTACAGAATAAAACTAACCACATTCGTGAAAAGTCGAAAAGCAATATTTAAAAGACTAATTATTGCTCCATATGAACTCGAATTGAATCAAATTCACTTCCATCATATTCTCATTTAAATTATCTTTAAGAGAAGTGGTTTAATAATTTTTGGAGTTACGATTTGAAAGATGGTTTTCTGGGATTTGTTTTGCAATTTTGCCACTTATTTATTGTATTTATTTTTTCTTATTTATTTTTCTACATAATATATTACTAAATACTTATAAATATTTTCAATAATTATTATTTTAAAATAAAAATAAGAATAAAAAATATATAAAATATAAAATAAACTAATTTTCGTATTTAACTATATGTATAATGTACCATATGTATATATTATAAGTATATAATTAATTTCCTTAAATAACCAAACTAAAAATATTAAATAATTAACATTTATTATTTAAATTAATAAAGTGATGAAAATTAATTAATTATGTAAGGACTATACCATATATATTTAAGTTAATTAATTCCTTAATTAACCCACCATTACGGTGGCTCATTAAGTTATTAGTATTTATTATTATTTTAATTAATATAATTTCAAAAAATATTTTATTTATTAACTTAATTAATTTAATTCCACCATTAACATCTTCCCCTTTATTCCCTCTCTAATAATTCATTTTCTGAAATGCAAATTCTTTTTTATTAATTTGGCTCCTCCCCCCTCATTCTAATTTGATCAATCCTTTGGTGAGAGAAGCCTATTCTCCTAGAGCAATCTTGTGGCAGAAAGGCGTTTGGCTTCCAAGCCATCCAGTGACAGTGAATCGACCTTCATCGAGGCCATCACGACATTTATCCGCATAATCATAATGTACTTTGTATTTTAATTCCATAGTATTTATTTTAGATTCGTAATCTTAGTTAATCGTTCATACATTGTTCATCACGATTTGATCCGCCTCCGATTGTCGATCTCACGTCATTTTCCGATATCTCGTTGCTTCACGTTCTATCTCTCACGATCTCTCACCTCCGTCCATGTACGGTGGTCAGAAACATGGTTCCAATCCATCACCTCGACGAAATCCCCTCACCCACTAATTCTTATTTGATTTTTGTGGAACGGGCTATCATGCTCGAGTCAATTTTTGTGTATTCTATTTTATTCTAGGTAAAAAAAGAAATCATCTGTAGTTCTTAAAAATATATCTAAAAAAATAAAAAACAAAAAATTGGCGGAAGCACAACCACACCCTCCACTGAGCATCATTGCCACCGCCTCCGTCGCCGTCCTCCACCTTCACCGTGGCTTAGCCCTCGTCGTCGACCCTCTTGAATAACCACCGTCGGAGGTGTGTGTAACCCCACCACCACTTGCACATCAAACGACGGTGCCTCGAGCATTGTCCTATCACCTGGAGTCGCCAACCCATCGATCGTCTCCCATCGCTAGAGCCGCAAGGACCTTAAAGCCCCTCCGCTGCTCACGACGAGACTAGGCAGCACCTCCAACACCCATCCAGCAGGAGCAGCCACCACCGCTTTCCAGATCCATCTCCTCCGCCAGCTCACGGAGAGGAGCTCCAGCGCCGCAGCACCTCGTCGTACGAAGAACACCTTCACCATCAAGACCTCCTTCCTCGCTGCTTAGATCCTCCGCAGACCTCCTCCGCCCGACGATCGCCGCCATCTTGCTCGATCTACTCCTCCGTCTGGAAGTCGATGCCGACCACCATCCAGATCCTTCGCCAACCGCAGCCGAGATCCATAGAATCTGCCACCGTCGCCCTTTGATTTGGGGAAAGAAAGTAAAAAAGGGGGTGGTGCATTCCTCACATTTTTTGATTTCAAGACAATGAAACGGCTCGAACATAGTCCTATATCTAAGGGCTAAAAACATGCCACGTCACCATCATTTTTAAAATCTTTTTCGGTAAATATTAATAAGCTCACTTCAGTTTTTGAGAATTGCACAAAAGCCCCTACCAACGTCACATTGGGTGAATTGCAAATTTTATCTCGCATTTATTTCTGTTATATTTAATGCAAAGACTTTGAATAATTGCTTTAGAATCCTTTTACTCTAGATATTTATTTTGCATTCTTTCCTTATTAAAATAAATATTTTCCATGTTCTATAAATTAACTAAAAATCAATTTATGTTCCTATTGTGTGTCTTTTCATAGTATAAATTTTTATTACATTTTATTTGCATTCGCTATTACTAAAAACTAAAACACATCGCATTTTCACTATTTGAAATTAGAAAATTCATTGAAAAATTGAATATTGTGTCAATAATTCCAATAAATTAGAATAAATTTTTTTGCGTATTTTATTTCCTGTGCAAATTTCACAAATTAATTATTTTCAAATCTCTAGAAATTTTCAAAATATCAAAAACTTATAAAAATCATATATACAATTCCAAAAATTTGGGATTTCACTTTATTTTGTAGATAATTTCTTATAGTTTTCAGGAAAAACAAATCCATTAATTTTTGAGTTTACTTGATTTTTTAAATACAAAACATTCCTGCGTGTTAACTATTTAAAATTATTTCAATTTCTGATTTTTAGAATATACATAAGAAACTCAAAAATCTTGAAAAAATCACCAAAACACTATAAAAAGTATAAAAAACATATTATTTTTTCCTTTTTGGTAATTTTTTACTATTTTTAAGAAATAAAAAGTCCCTTCTTTATTTCTATATATAAACTTTCTTTGAAAATTACGTTCTTTAAAATTTTAAAATAACAAAACTAAAAACCTCTAAAGATTAAAAATCTGAAATTATAAAAAATATAATATAAAAAATAATAAATTGAAAATAAATAAAAAAGAAAACTAAGCATAGTGTACATTGAGATTCCTTATTCTTTTCATTGATTTTCCAATTTTTAGAACCACCCTCAGGATTTGTAACCTCCCCGAGTTCGAACTTGTTTACTACACATGTAAATTAAATAGTAAATTCTCTTGCTGCAATTTTGCATTTATTTTGGCTTGAGAATCAAATAATTTCTTTTTTGACACTTGTTTGGGTTGTGACGATGCTTTTTCATAATACATCATAAATAAAAACTCGAGAATAGCGCTCCAACAAAATAGCGTCGTTGCCGGGGAGGTACGACGAGGTTAGTTAGGTTTTTCATTTGGCCTTCTATTCATGATTGTAAATTTTTATTTATATTTTTATACACCTAATCATTTCTCATATTCACTCTGTCTAATTCATTTTTTCATGCTCATATTTTTATACTTGTTTCCCTTACACATTCTTTCTTCTGTCTTTCTTGTGAGGGTCCGTGGAGCGAAGGAGGCAATGTTAGGAGAGCCGAAGCACCTGAGCGAAGCGGAGGATGGACATTCTTCACTGACCGGTATGAGAGAGCACCGAGGAGGGCAGGAGCTTGTTGAATAGCAGACACTTTTAGCATAGAATTTATTCTTTCGAAAAAATACTTGTAATTAATTTGTAAATAATTTCGGCACTTGCTCTTTTTCTGTTTTCTTAGAGGCACTAGGACACTATTAGTCGTGGTTTGTTTCACCAAGTACTAGTGCACTTGGAAGACCTCACCTCTGTTTTTATGATATTTTTATTACTTTTAATTTTATTTGTTTCTTATGGATTTGTGTTTTTTGACTTTATTTTATTTTATTTTTTATGAGTGAAGCCCCTATCGTTAGGTTTTATTTGGTTGAGCAAGGTAGTTATTAGTTCCAAGGCCCTAAAAGAATATATGTTCCTATAAAATGCTTGAACTTAGGCAAATAATAATTTGATTCTTCGTTAGAAGTTACCTTTTAGGATGATTCTTACTTATAATTGCATATAGTTTAGTTTTATTTTTATGCGCAGATCATATTGCATGTAGAGTGATGGAGTCAGGTATGCACCTCTATCTCTAGCATTTGCATCTCATATATTCTCATGCATCTGCATTTTTATTTCCCTCCCTCTATTTTGTGGATATAGGAATAAAGGAAATCAAAAAATATGTTAGAGGTGTTTTTATTCAAAAATATTAGATTAAGTGAAAATTGAAATATAATAAATTGGAACTGCTAATATCACTTGGTCCCTTTAAATTAAAGCATAATTGATTCATATCATTGTCTTGGGAGAGCAATCCCCTCATCGTAATAACATTTTATTTGCCATGTACACACTAAGGATTAGTGCCCCAATCCCAGGCCTTCCTACATGTTTGTACAACTTTGTGTTTGATCACCTAACTCTAAAATTTATAAGATAATTGATCGAATCTTCTTGGTCTTCACATTTGCGCTGAGTTGGAGAATTGAGGGTTTGCATTGTGTTTGTTTGTGCTCTATGTTGAGTTAGTTACGATCTTTTCTCTCTAGATTATTATCAGTCACATCCCCCTTAATCCCTCCCTCCCACCTTAATCTGATTTAATTCCTCAACATAGTGAGAGCCCCAAGACCTCTTCCTTCAGAACAATGATCTCTTCAATTTGGATGCAACTCATATCTTTTCAATTCGGCAAAATAATGATCTCTTTGATCTTTACCTAGATTTGTATGAGCTTGCATCTCTTGATCCATTGGATGACTTTTCTTTGACTTCGAGAGAGAACCCGTTATTTGAATATGATCATTCGTTTTCTTCCTCGAATCATCCTGATTTCTCACATCTCCCCGAGGGTTATCTACGGATAGTGTGTTTTTTGTACTCGGTTTCACTCCCTAGTTGTGCATCCAATCTGTCGGATCATGAGAGCGAATCTTCTCATTTTTGCGAGCTTGATCTTTCTTCTCTCCTTGATGATCCTCACAAGGATGAGCCAACCCTTGAGTTATTCAATGTTATACATGATATCTCTCCATTACATGCATCCAACATCTGCTATCTTATTAAGTATCTTGATATTGACATTCTAAACATTTTCAGGACGGTTATTGAAGGTGGAGTATTCCATGACTGATCCTTCTTTCTTCATATTCTATTTTTTCAACTCCACACATCCTCCCCATTCTGAACTTGAGCAGGAGATCTCATTTGTGCTATCGGTGCCTGACTTGACTTTCTCTTCTATTTACCCAGTATCAGACACCTGCCTGATTGCTTATATGGGTGTCAACTTTCACATTATTGATCACATTGTTGTTCTCACACCAAGACAATAGAGACAGTATGGTATTCACATTATAGATGCCATCCTGAACCTTGATACTTTGTTGTTCAAGCCTTTGCGCATAGCTAGGGGTGTAAACTCTTGCGCTGGTTGAGAGGCACCTCAATAATATCTACCTTGTATATAAGAGTTTCGCCTTGATTTGCTCCTTCCTTCTTTTATTTATCATTCACCTCTTGTTATATGTGTGCTATACTTAGGATCTACTTTATCCTAAGTATAGTGGGGAGTGAATGATTTGTGTTGTTCATATTCATCATGTACATCACTCATGTTGTTGTGTATACTTAGGGATACTCTACACTAAGTATAAGGTGAGTGATGTTGTTCATATCATCTATTTTGTGTTTTTATTCTTATGGTCTCTCTCTTGTCCCCCAACTTGTTGATATTCTATACTGAGGGCTATTCTACCCTAAGTATGGGGGGAAGATGAGCCGTTGAGTCCGTTAATTCTTTTCCTTGGTTTTTCCCTTTTGTATAGTCTTCTATACTTAGGATTAATTAATGCTAAGTATAGGGGGATCACTGACTTCAATTCATTCTTTGCTTCCTAACAGTGTTCTTTTTACTTTTTTATAGCATGATATGTCTTCCTTTGCAGCTATTTGATCACTAATGAGAACATAATTCGAGCTAAGTATTGTAGGTGTTGTATATATACTTTAGCCATACCTCGTACTTTTAAAATTTTGATTATTTTTTGTTTATTTATGGGAGATGTATAGAAATGCGTAAAATCCACGTGCTTATATAGACTATGGTGACCTTCCATCTTTAAAAAAAGAAAAAGTTAAAAAAGAAAAAAATGATGAAAAATATTCTCTTATAAAATATTGTGTAAAACGTGTATATATTTGTATATATTTTACTAAACCTTTTTCTCTTAAAAAATCTCTCAAAAATTGCTTTGTATATATTACCTGCATTTGGATGTACATTTTTCAGGATAATATGGACATTTAAACTAAGTCTGGAATAAAATTGAAGAATGAAGCTTAGTTGGACCTTAATCCACTTAATTCAGATGAACTTTATAAGAAATGGAATTAAGACTTTTCAGGTCCTAGCAACTTAATTCTTTGAATCCATAAGACTATGTTCACATATCGTCTTGATTAGTCTAAGTAGAATATTTAACAACACACGCATGATTCTTCTAGACCATGGCTTATCTTGGACAAGCATACACATAACTCTTCATGGAGGAGGTAGTAAGAAGGCAGAATCTTTTGGCTCAGGGTAGCACACAGGTATGTAGCAACTAGTAGGAATATCTGTCTTCCTCTATGGAGGGTAGAGCATCTCAAATCTGATCTAGTAGCATTAAGTTATAAAGATAGGATGTTGTGGGGTTGCAATAATGCTTCGAAAGAGGAATAGTCTACTTGCTCAAGAGGAAAAACTCGTTATGTACATGTTGCACCTTGTATATATTTGAAAAAAAAGGAAAAAATTCAGAATCTCCAAAAGTGGACAAGCATGATTGAAAAGTAAAATGCACGCCGAAATGTATATATATGTATAAAAAAGAACTTCAAAGTAAATTTTTTGTAAGCTTGCAACTAGATGACTTGGCTACACTGGTAATGCATCCAAGGATAGATAGCTACATTAGTTACCGTCCATTATTTTCTCCATCTCCTCTTCTTGAGCTGGTTATACTTGAACTTAGAAGGGAATATCCACGCTCCTCGAGGAAAGAGTTGCTAGATTGGGGGGCTAGAGTCACCTTGTTGAGGGAGGTTGTTTATTTGCTACTTTTGATGTGGGGAGCTATATTTCACTTACACTGTACATTCATAGTCATAAGAATTTATGTATGTAGACTTGTTTTGGCCTGACTGTTTAGGCGACCTAAATAGGAGTCTTGTGGAACTTAAAGGTTGTTACTACAACTTTATGGAGATAAGTTTAATACTCAATATTGTCCTATTTTCATTATTTTCCTTTCTTTTTCTTTTATTCATTTATTCAATCAAATAAGTGTTTGCTAAGAGACTAGCAAAGATAAAGCATAAGGGGATGATGAATATGCATTTCATCGTATTTATTCATATATTTTAGAATAAAATATCTTATAAAACACATGAATATATTAATAAATCCATATTCTTACTAACATGCATCTGTGTGTAATTATTGTACCTTTACTACTATTTAACCTAAAATAAATAAATAAATAAATAAAGGAAAAATAAAGAAAATGTAATATTGTATATATGCAATAGATACAAGCTGACCCGAAACCTAAGAAGGGGTCAAAACTTGACCTAATCGACCATGAATAAAGTAGAAGGAGATAGAGTCTTTAATCAGAAAATCAAAATAAATATATTTTGTATATACTTTTGAATTTATTCTTTGTATATTTGTATAAAACTCAAAGTATTTTATTTGTCTATAAATTGACCTCAAATTAAATAATTTTCTATCGAAAGTTGTAAATAAAAATGTTTTCTGAATAATAAAAGGGATATTTACACCCGTAACCCTGAGTAATTCCGTAATTACCCCGGAAACCCTCTATAATAACGAATTACACATATAACACTGAGTAAATTCTCCGGTTTACACACATAACCTTCCGTTAGTTTTGTTTATTAACTCAACCATATGGGTGAGTTAATCTAACCAATATTTGATCTAACGGCTATGATTAATCCAAAATAATAAAAAAAGAAAAAGACCTGCAGGCATTGCAGTACTTCCAGGCTACCAGGCGGAGTTTGAGATAGGAAGGGGATGGGCGAGGCATTGCAAGACCTCCCCCACCAACCACATTCTCCTTCCGTCAGCCCCCTTCCGTCCTTGGGATTCCGTGGCAGAAGATCGAGGTTTATTGGAGTTCTTTAGGACTGTTTCGATCGGAATGCCATCGGAAAAGAAGAAGACTATTGCTTTGGTGCACCAACTCGAGGAGAGGGAACTGCAGCAGATCAATAGGAGCTAGCAAGTCCAACTTTGAATCATCTTGTAGTCTTTGAACACCACAACAAGATCACTGCAACACCTCTTCCATATTCAGCACCCATTGTTCGTGAAGCTCTAGCCGACGACTAATCCATAGAGTTGTTTGTACCCAACTCTAAGAGCTCGACCTCTAAGATAACAGCCTCTCCGCGGCTTCCCAACCGCGATACTCTCTCTCACCGCCCTCACCCACCTCATCCTCGTAGGGAACAACCTGTCCGTATCCCTCTCCGCCTCCTTGACCAACCTCGAGAATCTCGTCTCGCTCGACCTCGAACACAACTGGTCCTCCAATGAGCTCCCCAAACTCGATCTCTCCTAACTCGACCAGTTCAACGTCTCCTTCAACCTCCTCAGCGGGTCCATCCCCACCAGCCTCTTGGGGGGGAGATCAAGAATGTCTTCCTTGGGATGCCGCTCTACAGTGAGCCCATTTTGGCATGGAGCGATAAGAGAAGAAGGTGAAGGTGCCAGGAAAGGCGATTGCAACAATATAGGTATAGCGATCCTAGTACTGTTGATGGTCATGTTGATGTTGCTCGTGCACCGATATAAACAGGAAAACAGTGAGGAGGGGAAGGATCAGAGGAAAATTCGTGTGGGGGGTAAGTTAGTAATGAAATTCACCCTATGCGGTATGTATTATTTTTTTTATTAAGTACCGTAGATAAGCCGCCTCTTCAAGAGGCGGCTTTGGTTAAGTAAGAGCCGCCTCTTCAAGAGGCGGCTTTAGACCAAAGCCGCCTCTTAAAGAAGCGGCTCTTAGCAAAAGTCGCCTCTTGAAGAGGCGGCTTTGCTGCAGAACCTTAAAAAAAAGGGGGGAAGCAGCAGCTCTGCTGCTCGCAGAGCTGCTGCTTCCCCTCTTTTTTTATGGAATTTATACGTTGGCGAAGTGAACGTCTTGCACAGTATGTAATAGCAAATATGATATTAGAACAACTTTTAAAGATAAGATTCATAGACAATAGTGAAGTGAAGACAATAGTGAGATTCATAGAAAGTAACTTGATCATAGTTGCAAACACATTTACATGCTTGGTTTACATTACAAAAAAATGGCAACATCACATTCTATGGTCTACGCTCCCTCCTCCTTTTGTATTGTAATTTGACAGGTCTTTCATCCGCCATGATGGTCTCCGGTGGTCTTGGGTCAAATCCATGCAGTTGACTGTTGCGATCTATGTCGTCGGTGTTGGTCATCTCGGGTCCTTCAACTCCAAAGGACAACGGGAGGGGTGAATGATGTGAAGGTCCTGCATTGTGCTCCGCTCGATCCCTCCGTGGTGCAGGCGGCGTTGTAGGCTGTGTAGATGTCCCACACTCAGGAATTGGGGTCTCAAATTCTACGCCAGACTGAGGGGGTTGTGTATCCACTGGGACATCTCCCTCGCCAGAAGGCCTCTCTCCCCTTTGTTGTTTACCACGTCCCCGTCCACGTCCTCGAACACGTGTACGGGGATGAGATGTACCTTCTGCATCGGCGTCTTCCTGTGAATGCTCATCTGTAGGTCCATCTCGGAACTGTCGTTGTATAGAGTCACGTATCCTAGAACTTGCTTCAGCAGCAAGTTCTCTAATACGTGGTGAACCATCATCGCAAAGTCGAACAATCTCCTCGAATTGAGACACCTGCAATATGATCAAATCTTGTTAAAACATGTAAAATCATACTAGAAAATGTAAATCAAGTAAATGCTATCTTACCGCGTAATCGAGTGTGCATCCATGTCGTCCAATGAAACGTCTTGTTATTCGACGATACCATGGCATGTACTCGGCGGTCGTATCTGGTCCTCCCAATGAAATGGGAGTCATCGACACCACGTAGTCTCTACGGATGTTCCATAGTCTAATATAGACTGCATGGAACTCCGTCCAATCCACATTGCTCTTTCCTCGGAGATCGATTGCATGCAATTGAGATGAAGTGTCGCAAGCCCTTGGAACCCCCTGAATGCCCCCAAACTGTCGAAGGACTCTGTCCGGTGTGTGTAGCTCAACAATACAAAAATGAATGAGGGGGACACGAGCCACATGTAAATACTCATTGCCACGGCAATACAATGGCAACTGGGACAACACGTCCTCTGTATATGGCCTCCATATCACCTGCGTTAAATTAGAAATATTATAAAACCCGTTATAATTGAAAATAAAATGTAATAACGTGATAACTGAATACCTGCTCATCTAGCTGTAGGTCAAGTGCATCCCTATATGGCCGAACCACATGTGTAGATTCCGCTGAGATGTCAAACTCTGCATGCCACCTTGCCCCCAAGGGCTTCCCTTGCCAAAGAGGTCGGTGGTGAACTACCGGAGCGATATGGGGGAATCGCTCCCAAGCCCACAACTGCAACAGTATCAATGGACCCCCAATCTCTACTGCGTCAGCCTTCGATGCAACACACAACTGCCTGTACAAGTACGCCAAACAAGCTGAGCCCCAACTGTACCTCCCACAACTCTCCAGGTCCTCCAAAAAAGGTAGGTAGATCAGGGAGACCTCGTTTCCGGACTTGTCCGGAAAGATCACACCACCAAAAAGCTGTAGAATGTACGCCCGTGTGTATCGCATAATGGTATCATCATCGGCGTCCTCTGGCAGAACTGAGAAGTGCTCTAGTAGCCAAGTCATGCGGACTCGAGCACCATCAATGTTGGGCCGTTCAGGCCGGACCCCAAGTAATCGCTCGCACAAGCCTGCCCAACTGGGAGAAGTAGTAGGACCAATCACTGCCTGACCATCAATCTGCAACCCAAATATGTACGCCACATCCTGTAATGTAACTGTCATCTCCCCGTGGCGCATGTGAAATGTGTGCGTCTCGGGACGCCATCTCTCAACAAGAGCTGTAATCAGGTGCCAGTCCAAGGATATGTAATCAGATTCCAGTACCGTGAAGTTGTAATGACGTTTAATGTGGAAAACTTTCACGGCGAACACCAAATCGGCTTTGCATTTGAAAAGCATGCCATTTTTCAACTCGTTAGACAGACTGATCCCATCATCGGTATTCATGCAATCTTCACCATTCAGAATATAGCCATCACCACCTCTCATGTTCAAAAATGGAATATCAGAAACAATACGGTTTCCAACATGATGATCCTCCTCCTCATTGTCATCATTTTCCATCTCATCATCCGTATTCTGTGGTGAGGGTTCCATTAACCTGTCCAGTTCCGGATCATTAAATGGATCCATGTCTACCACTGGAGGTACGGACCCACACTGTGGTACAGAAACTGGAGGTACAGATCCACATTGTGGTACAGAAACTGGAGGTGCGGATCCACATTGTGGTACAGAAACTGGAGGTGCAGATCCGGGTATAGAGACAGCGACAGTAAATATCACGGGCCGATATGTAGCACCCATCTCCTCAGCATATTCAACAATCTCTCGGACATCATCATCATACTCGACACGGCCAATATAAAAACTTGCTCCATCTTGGGACATTTTATGAAAGACCTGTAACTCAAGTCCTTGAGCTAAATCCAACCTGAATACGGACTTAATGTGCTCAATCAGTCCCAAATATGACATTTCGTGACCGATTTTGATGGTTTTCATACGACCTCCTACGTAGGTCACGTCCTTACTAGACTTCGATATTGTACCCCCACAGTGACAGAAACAACGAACTTCTCGAGACATCCTACATACCATTACGTCGACATCAATGTATTAGAGTGAAGAAAGTATTTCAAACAATTATTTAAACCCTAAACATGTGCCAAAACCCTAAACCATAGACAAATCATACCTTCCTTGAGGTGGAGAAGGAGATGAATAGCGGAAATGCGGCCAACGGACGTTGGCAAAATGACCGGAGAGCGTACGGCGGCGGGAGGGGGAGCCGAAGGCCGCTTGGAGATCGCAGGGGGGCTTGGGCGGAGGAAGGGCTCGCTGTGGGAATGGGTTCTGTTCGCGTGGGGGAGGCAGTGGCCGCCCGCTGGGGTTTATTGCCCGATAAAGCCGCCTCTTCAAGAGGCGGCTTTGGTCTAAAGCCGCCTCTTCAAGAGGCGGCTCTTACTTAACCAAAGCCGCCTCTTCAAGAGGCGGCTTATCTACGGTAGTTAATAAAAAAAAATAATTCCGACCGCATAGGGCGAATTTGATTAACAACTTACCCCCCACGCGAATTTTCCTCGGAAGGATCAAGTCGGAAACTCAGCTCCGAGGGTTTATCTGATGCCATTGCAAGAGAGAGCTCATCGTTACTGGTATTTTTGACAAGGATGGGAATGCGGGATGATGAGAGGAATCAGATCTGTAGCAACTAGCTGTAGGAACCAAGTTCGATTTTTTTGTAACCACTAAAGGGGAATCTTAGTTTCGATGTATAGCTGCTCAGATTCCCGTTTATTTTGACAGTATCAACTGATTTTACTGACAAATCACTTTTTTGTTGTTCTTCCAATCTTGTTTTGAAATAATTAAGTTGAATTTAATCTGTTGCATTTCTGTCCTGTGTAATTTACGGTTGGTTCGGTTGCTTATGTGACCTTTCTTGTTGAGCATCAAGTGGATTTCTTAGGACTTCCTGATGTAATCATCGAACTCGGAAAGCATTGTTTGACTCTTGAAATTTCTCTGTATTGGATCTTCCGAAGGACCAGCAGCTCGATTCGGAGTGGAGCTTTTCCGTCCTCCCCCAATCAGTCCTGAGCGGAGCTTTAACCAGTGGGTCTTTGGCTCGTCTTTGACTCTTCCCCACGAGCAAGCGCAGCAGCTCCGATTTGTTTCGGCTGCGAAATCATCTCAGATGGAGTTGTTTCAGATCTATTCAATTTTTACTTTTTTGATAGCGATGGGAGGGGATGGAGCTGGCAGCACTGGGGAGGGGTGTGGCGCTTGCAGAGGCGATGGAGCTGGCGGCGCAGGGGGGTGGGGGTGACGAGGGGGATGCCTGGAGCTCGTGAGCTAGGGGCGGAGGCGTGGATGGAGCCCGCCGGCGGGGAGAGGTGGGTGCTGGACCTCCCGAGCTGGGGGTGGAGGCGCGGGCCGGAGGTGAGAGAGCAGGTCAGCTTTCGTGGGGGAGGGGAGCATGCTTTTGTTTGATATAAAGAATGGCATCATGTTTTAAATTTGACGTGTTTCAGAGGGTAAAATGGTCAACATATCACTTTTCCCGTCAAAGTTAACGGTCACTTAAGACGAAACATGACACAGGGTTATGCCATGTAAAGGTTAAGCATTATTCAGGGTACTAAGCGTATTCGTTATTATAGAGTGTTTCCGGGGTAATTACGGAATTACTCAGGGTTATGAGCGTAAATATCCCATAATAAAAATACTTGCACAATAAAATCATGTATAGAATAAAAGTAAATGCATTCGGAAAAAGCCGTAAAGCAATATTTAAAAGACCAATTCTGATTCCGTATAAACTCAAACTGAATCAAGCTCACTTCCACCGTATTTTAAATTAAATTGTCTTTAATATGGTAGTGGCTTCATATTTTTTGGTGTTACAATTTGAAAGATAGTTTTCTAGGGTTGTTTTTACAAATTTATCACTTATTAATTGTATTTATTTATTCATGTTTATTTTTATACATAAATATTATTAAATAATTGTATATTTTTTTAATAATAATTATTTCAAAATAAAATAAAAAGATATAAAACATAAAATAAACTAATTCCATTATTTATCTATGTATATAATGTGGCATATGTATATATTATATGTACATAATTAATTTCCTTAAATGACCATATAAAAAATAAAATAATCAACACATATTATTTAAATTAATAAAGAGATAAAAATAATCTAATTAATTATGCAAATAATATACAATATATATAATTTAATTAATTCCTTAATTAACCCACCATTAAGATTGCTCATTAAGTTATTGGTATTTCTTATTATTTTAATTAATATATTTTTGAAAATTAGTTTATTTATTTATTGAATTAATGTAATTCCACCATTAACATCTTGTCGTTTATTCCCTCTCCATTAATTCATTTTTTGAATTTCAAATTCTTTTCTATTTATTTTTCTCCTCCTCCCTCATTCCAATTTGATCAATCCTTTGGTGAGACGAGCCTAATCTCCAACATCAATCTTGTTGTAGAAAGACGCCCAGCTTCCGAGCTGTCCGGTGGAAGCAAGTCGGCATTCATCCGCTTCCATAGTGAGATCCAAATCTTTATTTTTCATCTTGTATCTAAGTCAATCATAGTGTAATTTGTGGGATTTTTTAAAATAATTATTAAAAAAATCATAATTAATTAAATAAATATGAAGAAAAAAATTAAAAAAATAGGCATCGATCAGCACCTGAGGTGCCGATTTGGGGCGCCCCCTCCAAATCGGCACCTGAGGTGCCGATTTGGGCGATACCCGTTGGCCTCAACTCCAAATCGGCACCTCAGGTGCCGATTTGGGAGGGGCGCCAACGGCTATGGCCCAAATCGACACCTCAGGTGCCGATTTGGGAGAGGGCCGTTGGAAATTTGCCAACGGTCCCCTGCTTCCCCATTTGTTATATATACCTCCCCCCTCCTCATTCCATTCTTTTCACAATTTCCTCCTCTCCTTCTTCATCATCTCCTCTTCTTCATCCTCTCTTATTTCACTCAATCTGATTTCTGAAGTGGGATTGCTTCTCTCGATCGCCTAATCTTATTCAAGTAAGAATAAGATATTTTTTTGTAGATTTTGTTGTGCGTTTTTTGCAGGGTTTTATCAGTGAGGACGCTATATACATCGGATACCGGATTATATTATTATCTTTTGGATAACATTTCTTGTAGAAGACACGCATCTTTCAGGTAATTTTACTTAGGATTTTTTTTAAATTTAACAAGTAATTAGATGCAAAATTGATACTTAGTTTAAAAATAGTAATTTTAAATGTAATATTGTTTTTTTAATGTCACTCAGATTAGACATTTTAAGAAGAGATTTTTGTAATAGTTATTAAAAAAATCGAAATCAATTAAGTAGGGGACAATAGACATTTTATTAGGAGTTTTTGTTGTAATTATTAAATAATTGAAATTAATTAAGTAGTGGACAGTAGACATTTTATTAGGATATTTTTGTAATAATTATTAAAAAAAATCGAAATTAATTAAATAGGGGACATTAGACATTACATTAGCATTTCATTCATTTAGATTTAAAAGTGCACATATTCATGTTGAAATTACTGTCATTTAGATTTGGAATCGAGCGCCGAGAGGGTCTCTATACAGCGCTGACAGGACTCACTGTGGTGAGCACCGATGAGCCCCCAAGACCGGACTTTTGGATTCCATTTCTGAGTGATTAGTATATCAATTAAATTATCGATTATTAAAGATAACATCTGACTGAAATGTTAATTAAACTAATTGTTACAACCGATTATTAAGTAATTGTTTCGTGTAATTAAACTAATGAAATCATTATTTTATTCGTATAGATGGCCTCCAACACCGCTCATGTCTTAATATATTGGGGAGGATCGATTGATGTCTCTGATGACCACGTAGAATATATTGAGGGCAAGAAACGGATGGTTACATTACCATGCCAATTAACATACATTGGCTTATTGTCTCGAGTCTCTGAAGTCACTAATCTCCCGCTCGACCAGTATATACTTACATTAACTTGTAAGTGGTTGTATGAGGGATCCACTTTCTTTGCAGTACCGATTGACGATGATGAATCAACATTAGCAATGTTGAGTTCAATCGTCGATGTGAGATTTATCCATCTTTTTGTACAAGCTACTCCCTTTCGTATGGAAAATATGCCGTCATATTCGAGGTAAAATTAATTACATTCAAATTATAGAATAATTTCACCATTTATATTTAAACTAACAAAGATTTAAATTAATCAGGCCAACAAATGAGACCATTTTTGAGGATATCGAAGGGTCATCACAAGTAATGTAGAAGATGATTTAGTGACAAAAATATCCGAAGAAAATGAGGAGTCCGAAAATGACGAGCCAGAAAATGATACTCAAACATTAGAAGAAAATATTGGTGGTAATACTTGTCATGATTTTGGATATGGTTCGCTAGTTCTAGCCGTAGGTAATGAGGAGAGGGGGAACTCATATTCTGCTAATAACGATGATGCTGAAGAAGAACCGATGGAGGAGTTGCCTCACGTTTTCGATCATGAAATTGCAGAGGCAGAAGATGTAGTATTTGTAGAGAGTCAATCAGAATCCACCGATGATTCCGGACTAAGTTATTGATTAGGTTGGAGTTATAAGTCGAAAAGGGAATTACAATACGATTTACAGAAATGGAGCATGGAAAATCATGTGCAATATAAACCCAAAGCATCAAACAAGCAGATTTTCACTGCTGTTTGTATTTATGAAAACTGTGGATGGCGTTTGCATGCATCAGAGAGGAAATCTCGAGGAGATTGGTATGTTTAAGGATATAGGGGAAAGCATACATGCAGAAATCCAGTCCTTTTAGTGAAACATCGCCAGTGCACTTCTGTTTTTGTAGCGCAGTATATTTTATCTTCCTTTAAAGCAAAAGTTAGTATGACCCCAGGAGCAATAACGTACAAGATAAAGGAGGAGTTGAAAACTGAAATCAACTACATGACAGCTTGGAATGCTAGACGTCGTGCAATGGATGTGGTTTATGGAAATGAGGTGGACTCATATCGTGATCTCCGGAGATTCATTCGTGCTTTAGAACGACATAACCCTGGAACATATACGTGGTTCAAGACAGTAGAAGGCCAAAACGACAGCACTATACATTTTCAGAGAGTGTTTGTAGTGTTTGCAGCGTGTCGTAGAGCGTTTAGATTTTGTCGACCTGTTTTGTCAATTTACGGAACCCATCTATACGGGAGATACGCCGGTCACATGTACGTAGCCACAACAATTGACGCCAATAATGGCCTTTTTCCGTTGGCATTTGCCGTTGATGAAAAGAACGAGAATATTTCGGCATGGGGCTGATTTTTGAATTTATTAAAACAAATTATCGATCGTCGGGACATTTGTTTTATAAGTGATCGATTTCCTGGGCTAAAGAATACTGTACGTAGTTTATTTCCACCGGAAGAGGGATTCACACATCGTCATTGTCTCAGACACATGCGTGCAAACATGCAGAGAGCTGGTCATAGAAATCGTACAGTTCTAAGTCGATTCTACGCTGCTGGACAAGAACCATGTCAGAACAAGTTCAACAGCATGATGCGTGAAATTTTCATTCTAGATAGAAGTGCTTTCGAGTGGATCGTATCTCAGGATAATGGCGATCAGAGATATTGGGCATTAAGTTTAGATGATGGACATCGTTATGGACATATGACAACCAACTTATCTGAAAGTTTTAACGGAGCCTTTAGAGGAGCACGTGGTTTGCCAATTATTTCTCTCATCCTAACAGTATTCCTTAGAATAAATGGCTATTTCAATGATCGTCGTGAGGAGTCAGAAGGAATGACTACATATTTGACTAAGAAATATGAAGAGTTGTTAGAGAAACAAACCAGGGAGGCAAGAACTTGTCACGTTGAAAGATTTTCGTTAACTCAGTTTCAAGTCCGCGATCGTGATGGATTTGCACATGAAGTCAATCTAAATGGCCGAGAAAGTGAGTGCATGTGCGGGTTTATGCAGATGAAACACTTCGTATGTCCACATGTTATTGCCGCAGCTTCAAATACTCGTACTCATGTAGATAACTACTATTTATGTTCGCAGTACTTCTCCAGCGATTATTACCGTCTGGCATACAACTTCTACTTTCATCCCATACCTGATAGACGTTATTGGGGAGAAGAAGATGCTACTGTTATGTTACCTCCAAAAATGGGAAAGAGAAATGTCGGAAGACCTGTGTAGGGAAGAATTAGAAATGAAATGGACGAAGTGTGCGTCCGACCGAAATTATGTAAAATCTGCAAGCAACCAGGACATAATAGATTAAGTTGTCCACACAGAACATAGGCACACTTGCATTTATAAGGGTAATTTAATTTCATTGTTAATATATCATTTTATTTACATATTTATAGTTATTTTTTCATGACATTTGTATTTATTACTGTAGATGGCACAGATGGATAGGCTTCCTAGACCAGTAGATACCTCAGTATTGTATATGCAGAATGACCATCGATCAACCCAACCCACTAGTTCGGTAAGTATTTTTTATAATTTTTAAAATTTACTAGTTCGGTAATACTGTTTCTTATTTTTTATTCAACATATTTTACAGATTCGATTTGTAGAGCATAATGAGTTATTGAACTCTATTTCTGACAAGAGTGGCGTAGTAGAACGATTAATAGAAGCGTCAGGTTTTTCATGTGTGGTGAACATGAGAAGAGTCCAAATGGATCCATCATTATTGACCAGCTTACTGGAGAGATGGAGACTGAGACACACACATTTCACCTACGCTTAGGAGAGGCTACTATTACTCTTCAGGATATGGGATTAATTAGTGGTTTAAGAGTTGATGGTCTACATGTAACTGGTCCGGATTCTCCGCCTGGTGGATGGGATGCAGAGTGCATGAGTTTGTTAGGAGTAGTACCCACTCGGATAAAGAGTGGAAAGGTGAAGTTGTCTTGGATACGCGACGCCTTTTTTAAGACAGAACATCCGTTGCAAGGTATTGATGACGAAAAACAAGTGACCCGTGTGGTTAGAGCACTAATTTTTTATCGTATAGGATGTAGTGTACTTGCAGACAACAGCGGGGATATGGTGCCTCTAAGGTATGCGTTAATGATTGACTGTATTACATTATTAACTGTTTTTGTATTCTTAGCTTTAATTAATTTTTTAGGTACCTATTACACTTACGTGAACTGCAAGAATGTGCTCAACTGGCTTGGGGTGCTGCTGCTTTGGCGCATATGTATTCAGAACTCGATAGTGGTGCAAAGATCGGCACGTCTAGGATATATGGGTTCTTCTCAAATTTACAAGTATGTAGAGTACCCCTACATGTCTCAATTTGGTTTATTTGCATCTTCTAATATTTTCAATTACAGGTTTGGGCATGGGAGCATGTACATATTGGACGGCCGATAGTACGTGCTGGTGCTCAGATAACTGGAGGTTCATTAGCGTTGAAGTGGATAGAAGTGCGTAGCTTTAAAGAGAACGTGCATACGGCAACATTAGCATTCTATCGCAACGAACTCGATACACAAGAACCTCATCAGGTAAAAAACTTTAATGCTCATCTTAATTTTAAATTATTATAAATCACAATATCTAACTTTTTTACTAAAATACAGATGATTTGGACACCATACGCTGAAGTTGAGATATCACAGCTGCATCCTATCTGCAGAAGTGGTCAGCCTGTATGGATGAGTCGAGTTCCACTTATTTGCTACGATCTTATAGTGATGCACCTACCTGATCGTGTGATGCGACAATTTGGGATGCGTCAGCACATTCCTCTTTCCGTGGAGAGGATAAACGTTGTATCTAGACGTAACAAAACTCGAAGTGGGGACATCCTAAACTGGGCTACTATACATCGACAGTACGTGGATCGTTGGGAGGACAGAGAAGCCGCAGTTGTTCATGAGCACCCGGAATGCAATACCGATATTTATATGCAATGGTATTGGAATATAACCAGAAGATGGATCCAAACACAGATTCCTCCTCCTGTAGTAGCTTACTGACCACACGGACCAATGGAACGACGTCTGGTATGTTTAAAAAGTCTATTTATTCTACTGAGATTCTTTTAAATTATTCTTATTATATTTGTAAATGGATTAGGTGGATACAATTGTACAAGGAAGAAACAGTATGGAATAACTTAGACGATCGACGGACTTACCTACCAACATGAGGATAACGGTCGAAAATACAATTAACATGTTCGATGAAACACTCGACATGTTCTCCTTGATGTATCCCTTCCATCAATATGAGCATCAACAATTCATGCCATCACAGGAGCATCATACTTCTGGAGCATCAGGTTTTGTGATTTCTTTCTTACAAATGTAAACTATTTTTTATCTTAAAATCGTGAATTTATAAAATTATATGTTGTAAATTGTACAGGAAGGGAGTACACGGAATATGGTGGGGAGGGGACACAACCACCACCGACGTTTGCTACTTCAGGTTTTAGTTATTTATTTATGTATAGTCAACTCTTATTCATATATCGATTTTTAGACATATAAATACAGCTCCTCATAAAATATAGCAGGACTTGGTGAGCGGGCATTTTCTCAAGGTCAGACAATGGAGGAGTCAATATTTGGCACCTCAGGAATGACGTCTGCGGGATATGACGGGCAAGGGTACTCATCAGGTCATCAAGGACTCGCATCTCAATATGACCAAACCGGATTTGGAGCTTCAGGTAATAAAATGACTAAATAAAATAACTAATTTTTATCTTATGTATTATTTTCTAAAAGATGGATATCTCATTCTTGCAAGATATGGAGAAGCTTTCAGTCAATCGCAATTTGCAGGATCATCATTTGCTGGTCCTTCGAGTCAGGGATACAGCAGGCAGGAACTTCCACCAATTCAGCTTGGATTCGTATCTACAGGTAAATTGTACTTAATTTATTATATTGCATTATCCTCTTATTTATTAAGTAATTTATGTGACATATAATGTAATTAACATCTTTCAGGTATGACCTATATCGAGTATGGCTTTAGAGGGTCTCAAATCGGTGAAACCAGATTTAGAGGTTCAGGTATAAATATATTATAGAATATACGAACTCATTTCAATACTTACGTTTAAATTTTGTGATACTTATAACAATGAAAATGTCTCAATCTTGTAGGACCATCGCTTGTGGGACCTTCGAGTCAATTTGACTCTGGACCCTCTCAGCTCATACCGTCTACCCAATATAGTTCAGGAGATTTGCAGTCGCAGATATTTGATAGTGTTCGGCAAATGGAGGTAACTGATTTTGATAGACAGTTGTTTGGTATATCCACGATACCACAACAACGTCCGGAGCTGTCTCGAAGACCTCCCGGAGTAAGGATCACTGAGCCTCCTCCATCAGAGCCACCTCGCCATTCAACAAGCGTACGAACCGCCACGGAATCACAAACAATCGAACCGCCACGGAAGTCATCAGCTAGACCGCATCCTCCAGGGCACGTTCCAACGCATTCAGAACAAATGTCCAAGTAGAAGAAGAAGAAGACAACACATGAGGAGACTCACAAAAAATTGGGAGATGGAGGGAAAGGAAACGACAAGGGAGGTGGTGCAGGAGGTGGAGGAGGAGGTCTGAAGGGGTTTCTGAAGATATGGAAACTTTAAGTTTTTGTAAATTTTTTTCTTATTATTTGTAAACTCATATTTCTTCTCTTATGATTTTAATAAAATACTTGTAATTTTTTTAAATTAATTCATGTCAAGTTGTACCTTGTTGAGTTCACGTATATCAATGGTAAATGATGTTGTTCAAACTCTCATTTTTTTATATTTACTATAATATTGTTGATATGTCAATCATAAATATTCTAAGTATGTATCAATAATGAAGAATATAATAAAAAATAGAGATATACTTAACATTTTACAATAACGTTATCGGGAAGAAGATGAGACCACGAAGCTCTACTGATAGATCAAAAATATTGTGATGAAGGAAAATATTGATAGCCAATTAAATTTATTTTCTTTTTTATAATTATTTACATAGTTCGTCAAATGTCCTCAAATGAACATAAATATAATTCTAGAATATTATTTTGTAAAATTATTTACATAATTCCTCAAAATATTTTTAAATTATTCACATGTAATGAACATAATAATAATTATTAGTATTCTGAAATTGAATTACAGTGATAAGGGGTTGTGTTTTGTAAAATGTCCATCCCAAATCGGCACCTCATGTGCCGATTTGGCGCCTCTGCCCAAATCGACACCTCAGGTGCCGATTTGGAGGGGGCGCCCCAAATCGGCACCTCAGGTGCCGATCGATGCCTATTTTTTTAATTTTTTTTCTTCATGTTTATTTAATTAATTATTAATTTTTTAATAATTATTTAAAAAAATCCCGTAATTTGTAATTTTAATTCCATAGTCATTATTTTAGATTTGTAATCTTAGTTAATTGCTTCTAAATTGTTCATCAATGTTTGATTCGCCTCCGATTGGCGATCTCACATCATTTTCCAAATTCTCATCGCTTTACATTGTACATGGTAAGAGCAGTTCCAATCCATCACTACTGATGTATCCCCCTCACCCACTCATTCTTATTTGGTTTTTGTGGACAAGTCCTTAAAAAATATATTTACAAAAAAAGAAAAAAAAGGAAAAAAATTTGGGCGAAAGGACATCCGCACCCTCCACTGGGCGTCGTTGCCACCGCCTTCTGCCTCCATCACCATCCACCTCCTCTGTCATCGCTTAGCCCCTTGTCGTCGACCCCCTTCAATAACCACCACTAGAGTCGTGTGTCGCCCCACCGCCTACGCATCAAACTGCCTCGAGCCTCGCCCCACCATCTGGAGTCGCCAGCCCGTCGATCATCGCACATCACGAGAGCCGCTAGGATCTTGAAGCTCCACCATCGTTCTCAACGAGACCACACAACACCTCCATCACCCATCTGCCAGGAGCTCGGCGCCTGGAGCGACGACCACCGCCTTCTAGATCTAGTTCCTCTGCCCACTCGCAGATAGGAGCTCCACCGCCGTAGCATCTCGTCGTACGAAGAATGCCCTCACCGTCAGGACCTCCTTCCACGTGGCTCAACACCACCTTAGACCTCCTCCCTGCTCGATCTCCACCTCTGCATGAAGCTCTCCTCCCTGCCTTAGACATCCAGATCCTCCGCCAACTACAGTCGAGCTCTGGAGATCCACCGCCGCTGCACTTCAGATTTGGGGAAGAAAGAAGAAGGGGCGGCACCTTCCCCCCTTTTTTATTTCAAGACGATCAGGGGGCTCGATCAGAGCCCTAGATCTAAGGGCTGAAAACAAGCCATGTCACCACCATTTTTAAATCCATATTTTTGTGTAAATATTAGTAAAGCCCTCTGCTTTTCTGATAAATACGCAAAAGCCCCTACCAACGTTCTGATCTCCTGAAGTACACATATTGGGTAAATTGCAAAAGTTTTCCTGTACTATTTTTGTTATATTTTAATCCAAAGACTTTGAACAATTTCTTTTAAATCCCTAAACTCCAAACATTTATTTTGCTTGCTTTCCTTATTAAAATAATATTTTTCATGTTCATTAAATTCTACTCCTGTTTTATGTTTGTTGGTAGTCTAAATTTTTCATTGCATTTTGTTTACATTTGCTATTATTAAAAAAATAAAAAACATCACATTTTCTCGATTTGAAATTTCAAAATTCATAAAAAATGGGATATTACGTCAAAAATTCCATAAAAATAGAATAGTTTTATTTTCGTGTACTTTATTTCTTGTGTATATTTCACGCATTAATTATTTTCAAAGATTTAAAAATTAGCAAAGTATCAAATATCTTATAAAAATTGTAGAAAATTCCAAAAATTGAGATTTCACTTCATTTTTTATAGATAATTTCTTATGGTTTTTGGAAAAATAAATCCAATGATTTTTGAGTTTATTTGGTTTTTTTAAACTTCGAAATATTTCAGATTGTTCACTATTTAACATTATTTTCAATCTATGATTTTTAAAATAAATAAAAATTTCAAAAAACTTGAGAAGTCACCAAAAAACACTATAAAAAGTATAAAACACAAAAAAACATTTTATTTTTATCCTTGTAATCATTTTTACTAATTAAAAAAAAAGAAAAAAAGCCCTTACTTTTTTCTATATATAATCGTTCTTTGGAAATTACATTCTTGAAAATAAGAAAAATTACAAAACTAAAAACCACTAAAGATTAAAATACAGAAAATACAAACATTATAAAATAAAAAATAATAAATTAAAAATAAATTAAAAAGAAAACAAGGCATAGTGTACATTGAGATTCCCTTTTCTTTTCATTGATTTTTCAATTATTAGAATAACCCTCAGGATTTGTAGCCTCTCTGAGTTTGATCTTATTTTCTACACAGTTAAATTGAATAGTGATTTTTTTGCTACATTTTTGTATTTATTTTAACTTGAGAATCAAATAAATTTTTTGTTTACGCTTGATTGGGTTGTGATAACACTTTTTCATTATACATCATAAATAAAAACTCGAGAGGGGTGCTGTAACAACTATGTGCCGGGGACTCACCCATTTGTTGTCAGAGATGGGATAGAAAAATCCCGCATCACACCATTTGACAATTTCTTTAATGATCACCTCCTACAAATTGGGAGTCAATATACGTTTAAATTCTCAAGAAGGCTTGCTATCTTCTTCTAAATTGATGTGATGCAAGTATAGTGAAGGATTTATCCCATAGAGTTGTGATATTTCAGCCTATTACCTTGTAGTTTCTTTCAAGAGCATCAAGAGAACGAGATTCTTACTTTTCGGCAGATGAGAATTTATAATGACCAGATGCAAATCTGGTTCTCCACTAAGCAAGGCATACTTCATATTGGAGGGAAGATACTTGAACCCTAGTGGAAGAGTCGTATTGATTGCAACTTCAACAATGATAACTGGTATCATCTCTTTTGAGTGTTTGTTGTCCACCATTGTGCATTCATAATCCAAAATTAATATATCATACAAATTTGTAATGAGTTCATACTACTCAGAAGAGGATGGCTATTCAAACATATCAGTGTACCCATCAACGAACATCTTGTTGTCAAAGACATTGGTAAATTCCATTGCACTTTCTAGGCTTTCTTCAGGGGAGAGAAATTCATATGTCTCAGTATGATCCAGGAATAAATAAGTGTCTCTAATCTTAGCTAGAAATCCATAGACTTCTTTTCCTTGTGGTTCAAACAATCTCGATACAGATGCCACGTCAGCCAGTTTGGGTTTGGGAGACCGTCTCTATAAGCACTTTGTCGCTGCTTGAGCAGAATGGTATTTCTCAATGCCATAATCTACCACTACCTCGGTAGTTTGAAAGAATGAACTATCGAGGATGATCTGAGTGTGGAGTAGAGGTCTCCATATCTAGGACAATGAAATCCACATGGAATCGTTGATAAAAAGGATTTGACGAGGGCCTAAAAGGTTATCCTCGCTAAATAAATAACGAAGATAAAAGTGTCACTAATGCAACCCTCACAAAACCCTACTTCAAACAACAATTAAACTACAATATCAATTAATCAATGAATAGAAAAATATGGAGTTAAATTTTATTATAACTCTACAACAAATGTGTATAGTGTGTATGCATGTGTAGAGGTCGAACTTAGGGAGCGAATGGTAAATTGTGTAATAATGCACAAAATTTGTTCTTTCTCTTGTCCATTTATTTTTTTGTGGGTTTTGAATTTTACTTTTTATTTTAATTTATATATATTTTAATCATTTTTAATTTTATAAATTTTACTTTCTTTTTTCATTTTCTGATTTTTAATTTCATTTTCTTTTCAAATATTTAACATAAATATATATGAAGCTATTTGTACAATATAGGGTAATGTAATTATAAGCATTAATAAAAATAAATAAAAAACATGAAATAAAATACATTGAGTTTTAAATATCAAGTGTTTGTGATTTTTCTGGATTTTTTGAAAATTTTATATATTTTTAAAGTAAAAAATATCCCAAATCAAGGAATAAATAACAGTAAGAATTGATTTGATGATTAAAAATAGCAAATAAATACCGAAATTCCTCAAAACAATTTTAATGAATAGATAATAAAATAAAAAAAATTAAGAGGTAAAAATAAATATTTTTGGAATTTTTAATGATTTTTCCTTTTTTGCTGGATTTTGGAGATTTTTAATTTTTATGCTTTTTCTTTTTCTATTTTTAGGGATTTTTTGTCTGATGTTATAAAATATAATAATAAGAAACATATATTTTTTGGGTATTTTTATGCTAGCAGGCATCTGTACGTATTTTTGCATGATATTTGAAGAACGGATGCTATTTTAAATAAATGAAATTCTAGGACCAAAAGTATATGAATTGAAAAGGGCATTTTTGCAATTAAAATGAAAGTCAGAAGCATGTATGGAATTTTCTTAGAAATATACATCATGTATTTAAATTATTAGACTAAACATAAATACAAAAACCTACAAGGGTAAACATGTAATTTGCCCAACTCACATGGGACGACACGAGATGAGTTAGATTGGACCCATGTGCAATTTATAATAAATTAAGGGGCCAATATACAAATTTCCATGTTTACTTACACTACACAAATTTTAAATAAATAAAAAAATTTGGGGATGAGATTTGCAATTTATCTCCAAAGGCGTGCGATCCAACGACGCAACTCAATTCACTTGCTACACATCGCAAGCTGGTCAGTCGATACCCCTTTGTATCTGACGTCCAAGATTAAATCTCTGTATGAGATCCAATGGTCAATGATGGATCTGGGGTGGGGGCTCATCGAACGGTTGCCGCAGCTCTGGAAGAACAAGGAATACTACGACCTTCCCTTAGCTTCGATTAGTGATTGCTTGCTTCTCTAGTGGTCTCGGATAATAATCATTGGCTCTACACGATCGGGAGGAGTATCTATAATGGTTTATGGGCTCGAGATGGTCCAGGACCTGGTAGGGTCCTGGTACGTCGTGGAAGGTGGAGTTCCTGGAGACCTACAGGAAGAAATGCCCTTCTAGTGAGTCGTGGAAGGTGGTACTTGTGTGATTCTTGGCCCAAGAAATGGCCTTCTGGTGCGAGACCTACACGAAGAAGTTCCTTGGTCTGAGGCAATGAACGTTGGCCCATTTTGAAGCTAGAATGCATAATAGATGAGGTTGGCATAGATGGTCCGATGAAAGGCATAGGAAGACTCTCGATTTGCAGAACCACGAGCGTTATGGTTGATCAACTGATTTGTGGAGATGGAGAAGACGTTGGGGAAGATGTGGAGGTGGAAAGGGTGATTCAGGAATAGGGAGGTCACAGTGGCACACCTCGCCGTATCTCTAGAGCTCCGAGGAAGTAAAATCCTAAAACTAAGCTAAGTACGAATGATAAACGCTAATCTAAGTACTGTAAATGGAATGTAATAAATAAAATTACCTAAAAATCATAAAAAGTGTAGTTCTCATACCTTGTCGGAGGACCAAGAAGCAGGGTGGCCAGAGGTCTGTTATGGGTGCACCTCCCTCCTCCTTTAGTCGCTCCAGAACTCTAGGGGTTCGCCAACATCACATGGTGACAAGATTGATCAGATATGGGGGTTTATGAAGGATATTGTGAGTATCCTCAAGCGCATCACGGAAGCGTGTCGATCGCATCGTATGCAATCGGAGCAACTAGTCGCACTAGTTGCTAGATGCAGCGGAAATTAAAATTAACTTTAAAGATGAAACCACATGATCACGAGAACACTTCTCGGATCGTTTCATCAAACCACAAAGTACAAGGAATACCTCTTGAAGCGTGGTTGTGATCGCGAGATCCCAAAGTAGAGATCCTCCTATCTTAAGTCCGATCCACAAAGAATGCACTTGCGGGCGCGATGATGAGTCACGTTCCTTCCCGCAATCCTCGATGAAGATCCAAGCGATGGCTCCCCCGATTTCGTCAAACGAAATCCGTCGTCTTCCTTTAGAGTAAAAAACTCCAAAGAAGATGGAGATCCACGAGTCGTCGAAGAAGAAGCCGAGAGTCCCTCCTTTCTCAACACAAAGTGGACGGCCACTTAATGGAGAAGAGAAAGAGAGATAGGGCGAGAATGAGAAAGAGAGAGAGAGAGTTGTCACCTTGTACAACTCTTAATGATGTACCATGGAAGGCTACCCTAGCCCTCTATTTATATTAGTTTAGGATCCATTGGATCTCAATCCATGGACTCATAGATCCAACGGCTAGGCTTGGTCTATGTAAGATCAATGGTTATGATTGTTGTTGGTTAAAACCAACAACATTTATTTATGATTAAATTAAATATATGTTACAACATTATCAACACATTTTTAATTCAACATAAATAAATTAGTTGAGAGATTAATCATCATAATAAAATGGAGTCAATATAGCCTCCTAAAATTAAGGGGCGTCACCCATGACTCTTTCATGGGTGACGCCACCTCTAAATTTGGTGGCTTTATTTCTCCTTTTATTATATTATTTTATCTCTCAATTATTTCAAAAATATCCACCAAATTAATTCCA
Organism: Ottelia alismoides; assembly: GCA_037367405.1. NCBI lineage: Eukaryota > Viridiplantae > Streptophyta > Magnoliopsida > Alismatales > Hydrocharitaceae > Ottelia > Ottelia alismoides. Next base: position 517,981 of record JAZKJV010008163.1, read on the forward strand.
AATTAATTTGTGAATATTTCAATCATGCCATTGAACATTATGTGAATCATATTCACAACCCAAACTAATTTGTAAATTGCATTTCCAATTAATTAACAAATGTGAATCCAATTCACACTATTAATTAACAAATGCTATTTACATAAATTCTCTCTCTTTTATATACATATTATAAATCACATTTATAATACACATATATCATGGATAGTATTATCCACATTCTCTTAATCCTTGATAATTAAATCCCATTTAATTATCTTAGATAATCATTTTCACAATATGAATCATATTCATATTTAAGCTTGATAATTAAATCTCATTTAATCATCAAGTCCTTGCTTGGATATTTCATCAAAAGAATTATTCTTGAACCCTTTCAAGAATAATGTGCTTTCTCCGCAGATACTTGGAGATAAGGACAGGGCGATTGTATTATTCCACGTATAGTGACTTGGATATTGAGATATTATCTCAAATCCAGATCTTACGAACCTCCCATAGATGCTTGATTAAATCAAGACCGCAAATCTAATCTTCTCATTACATCTGAATCTCATTCAGACCAATGTCCAACACTTGGACTAAGATCAGATTGCTTCTCTACTGGAAGGAGTCACTAAAATCCAGACCTGTTTCATCACTCCCTCGGAATGGAAGCGTCATGGATATACAATCGTTTATGATCACATCACCCTTCAGGTATTCCCAATACCTGTACATCCTGCATACTGGAAGACCCATGGTCAACCCGAAGATCAAGATCTATTTTAAACTGTCTTCTTCAGGGTTTGATCACCAAGTTTCTCATTTGATCATTGGGATTTGGTATCGATCATATACTTTCCAAAGCATATAACATACCTAGGTCTTGATCATATACTTTCCAAAAGTATATATCAAACCTACAAATTCAGTCAAGCTTCCAAAGCAAGACGACCGTGCACGGAATTTGATTCTTCCCAATATCTCATGAGTGAGCTCATGTCTTCCGGTTCAGTAGTGAACCTGTATGATCCCTTTGAGAGATTGTATTACTCATATGCCCTTATATGCACACCAACGCGCCGGTGTATAGACCTTGGTTAGGTCATCAACCTATTGGTCTGTCAAATGTACATACTCAGACATATAGCAATACATCTGTCTCCGGTCAGAGGATGTGTGCCTATGCTGTGACAGCATTCAACATAGGACTTATGTTATCTCGATCTCGTTAATTCAACTCTTTGACCTAACTAATCTGACACCTCCGAATCTCTATTCCTATGCAGAGGACCTGCATCAAGAGGTCGGTCAGATATCAACCTATGTGAGAAAGGATTGCCATCTCCTACTCAGGCTGGAGATCACATCTTAATAATCATTTGACGGTGCTTGATGAGTCCTCAATCTAACCCTTTAGATATTCATCCAAGCACCAGCCTCTATAATTCATATATTGAATCAACAGCTGTATGATCATTAAGATAGCCATGGTACATAACCCTAATTGTACAGAGGGACCTATTATGCAAATTATTTATTCTTCATTTCAGATCAGGGAATGATATTTGCAATAACATTTATTGCATAATGGCTCGCCGTGGGCTCACATGTCCAATAATCTCCCACTAGCCCAAAGAGCCATTAATGGGCTAATCATTTAAACCCGCACTCATGTGACAATCATAGGTTATTTAGAAATAGCTAGGTAAGCTGATCAGTCACTCTATTCCCAAAAGACTATGCCAAGTCCTTTTACGGCACTTGCATATCCCTAGGTAACAGTGCTCGCATCCAATGCGAATGTTGCATCTTATGCAGCCAATACTCAATCTAGTCAAAGCAGTTATAGTGTCCTTGACACTATTGCTCAATAACTATTACAACCAGTATTTCCATAATCCTTATCAGAATACCTTTATTCCTGGAGATCACTATCTCTTAAGGTATCCACAGTTAAGACCTTTTAGATCTCTATCTATAAAGTCTTAAGCTTTTGAAGATATGACTTTGAGATCACTATCTCAAAAAAAAACTTGTCATCTATGAAGATTTTGTTATTTACTGCAATCAAGTGTTCTTTCTCAATAGTAGGATTAGTAACAGTTTACTACTCCCACTGCATGGCAGATATCTGGCTTTTGTACACATCTAGCATACACTTAGCTTCTCGTAACTGATGCACAAGTGCAAGCAGTTTCAGCATACTTCCTCAACTCTTTGAGGTGCTATCCCTTTTGATAGGTCAGTACCAAATCTCAAGGGAAGGAAGCCTTTCTTGGAATTTCCAAGAATGGATTATGTCCAAGGTGTACTACAAATGTGACAGTCCCAATACCCTCTTTTCTTTGCTTCTGAACAACTTCAGAACTAAGATCTAAGAGGTATTCTTGAGATCATATATCAAGGTATGGAATAGCCAGTCTATAAAACACTTATTATCATCCTTATATCATTCCAAATGATTAGGATATTATCTACATTTAGCTCGATGAACACAATGGCACTCCCACTAAGCTTCACATGGTTCATCAAGATTCTATTTGAAATCATAACATTTATAATTTCATCAAATCTTATGTTCCAACAACAAGAAGCTTATTTGAGTCCATAGATGGATTTCTTTAGCTTTCACACCTTACTTTCCCTGATCATGAAGCCCTGGGGCTACTTCATGTGAATATCCCCAGAGAGGTATTCTTAGAGGAATGCAATCTTGAATTACATCCCGAAGATGCAATAGTCAAGTTGTGTAGCTAAGGTTAGCAATATTCTGATGAGTTTAAGCATGGTTACCGAAGAGCAAGTTTCATTGCAAGCAATGTCTTCTCTTCCGGTGTGTAGCTTGTGGCTACGAACCGAGCTTTGAAGGTCTCTACCTTCTCATCAGGTTCCCTCTTCTCTTGAAGATCCATTTACATCTTTATGGGTCTAACCCTTATAGGTGGATCCTCGAGGGTCCATATCCAACACTTGTATATGAAGTCTACTTTAGACTTTATTGCTAATATCCATCATTCCATGTCATGATCCTTAGGAGCTTCATCACATGAAGTCCGATCACTCTCAGACTTAACTGACACATGGAATACATCCTCAAACTCATTTGAAGAGGTATTAATGTTTCATCTTTAATTGTCCTTTTAGTTTCTGATTTCAGGAGCCTCATTATCTTCTCAAGATTAAATGAGTTCCTTCACTTCATTTTCATCTTGATTCTTAAGAGTCTCAATCCTCCCAGAATCACATTCTCAGAAATGAGATCTTTTAAGAATCTCAAGGTCATAAAGTAGGTATCCAATACCATCCTTTATTTTCCTAATGAAGTAGCACTCTTAAGTGCTAGATTCCAGCTTACATGCATGTAACCTTATTAAGGATATATATTGTAGTCTCTACTACACATATATACCTGGAAACTAAGAGGAAATTATGCTAAAATTAATCATTGATCAAATCATGTCACACATGATCCAATTGTATCTCCCTACAACTCCATTGAGTTTAGGTGTATTAGGAGGAGTGAGATAGAAATGATATTCATATCTCCATAAGGTATTCTTTGAATTTTATCTACTAGGTACAAGCTACCTAGGTTAGATCAAATTCATTTCATCTTTCTCCAAACTTTGGTTCTAAACCAAAATTGTGAAATCTTTGAACATTTCAAAGGTTTCTCAGGTGAAGAGAAGAAATCTCATATCATACGTAATCATCAATAGATATCACATATCCATAATGTTCACTATGATATAGATGATCCACATACATCAATATGTATGAGATCCTGAATACCTTGACATCTAACACCATTCCCAGAGAAGGGTGTATTGGACATTTTACTTTGAATACAATATTCACAAGTATGTAAGATTTGAAATTTTAGACATTCTAAAGTTTCATATCTTACTAGTCTATTGATCAAATCAACAAACAAATGTCCAAGGCTTGATGCCATATCATTGTCAAATGATCTTTCATCCTCCTATTGATCTTATAAGGTTTGATTTTCAGTGTTAGAAATCTTAATGAACCATTCATTAATTTTTCTAATTTCGTGGAGTCCACTAGATGTTAGATTACTATCTGAAATATTTCCATCATAACTCTTTATGATAGTTCTATCTCAGAATTCATGTTTATTTCCAACATTTAGAAACAAACAATGAGGGTATTCTAATATCTAGGTCATAGAGACATCCTCTAAGACTAAGGGCTCTCCCACTGAGAATATAGAGTCTATCTATCCAACAGAGATTGCTGCAACAATTACACCAATATCCATGTAGATGACTATAAAACCTTAAGATCAAATTTCTAATCTTCTAATATATATATGCAACCAATTGCAAATGTCATTAGAAGATTGGGATACAATTGTCAGACTTTATCTTATGAAATAATAAAGTCAGAGTCAATGATTATATGTAGATTATTCTGATGCTCTATCTGAGTCCTTCACTAAGGATTTTAGACAGACTTGATAGTCATACTATCAACACATCAACATATTGCAGTATTGGCATTCATCCAACTCTTTGGATGTCATATGGAAGTCACAGAAGTAGGTCAACTCTTTGACTTTCCTTCTTACTCGGGTCCGACCCATGCTTCCACTGCACTCTCTTAATCTATAAACAACCATTGCTTAAGACTAAGGATCTCTTATGTTAAATTCAAAAGAATTCAATGTAAGAGCATTTCAACATTTATACATGCTTCATTAAATTCATACAATATGAATATCATAAAGCTTCATGAATGACTTGAGTATAGATAGTAGAATGATGACACTCATCATATCTACATTCATCTTAACTCTTGGAGACTTAGGTTCAGGTAGGTATTCAAACATTTTGAATACATCATCTCTTTTGAGCTACCATTCTGCATAATGCAGAGAACCATGTCATTCATGATTAAATGTCTAGAGCATATATGCCAAAATATCTTCTTTTATTTTATAAGGATTATTCGACAATTACGATCACCATCGACATGTCACTTCCAAAGTACACTCGATGAAAGATCAAGACTATAGAGACATACAAACCCTAAGGTGATGCCTTATTGTCTTATTTAATTGCCCTTCCTCATTATGTTGAGGGGACTTGCACACTGCAACCACATACATTATGTGTCCAATTGCAAGTACAATATCTGGATCATGAGTCCAATCCAAGATATTTTTACTGGTTATCATTGAGTATAACATTGAGTGGGTTTAATGAAGGATTATCTGAAATAAGAAATTTGCATAAGGGTATATATATTATATATATACATATTTTACTTTGATTTAGGAATTTTATATCAAAGTTGTCTTGCCTTGTCAACATTGAAAGTTCATTCCCTTAATCACTTTCAATGTAAGAGATATTCTTACCATTATATCTCTAGCAAGATCTGGGATCTCCTTTCCTATCTTCGTTGCATCCCAATAATATGAGAACCTACAACTCGGATAAAAAGAAGCGGGAACACATTCCGCCTTGCAAGTCCAACTTGCATCTCCCAATTCGGTCTTTAACACCCGGGCCCACCACCCCTAAGGCAATGTTGACCCGTCATTAATTGAACCAACCGTCAACAGACTTAATACTCGCTATACGCAATCCAATATCGCCCCAATAATATGAGGACCCGATATTGGGGTCACTACGTATACGGCCTTACTCTTTCGAGAAGCAAAGAACCCGATCCAATTAAATCATATATAGGATCTGTCACTTCGGACAGGCGTCTCCTATGTACAACAACTGGCGACGGAATCCTTTGCCTTGACGGGAGACCATGGATGTCACTTATGTGATCCTCCACCTCATATTCAAATTTTATAATTAATTATCGTGAATCACATTCACATAATTAATTCTTCCAAGGGAAATACACATCAATTCAAAATAGAGTGTTTATTGGATATAATTAATTTAATCATATTAAATTAATCATCAATCCAATCATCAATCAACAAACATGTCTTTTACTTGAATAGTAGGTATTATCTCAAAATACGTATTATTTGAATTTTAATAATTAGAAAAATACATATTGACTTTCTCCGGCATTATACAATCCCTACCCGCTGTCATGGCCAGTACCGACGAGAGTGGGACGGACCACATACGTTGCAACCCGCGACCCCAATGCTCTCCGACTAGGCACCACATCCGCCTCGGGAAAGGATAATACCAGATAGATCATCATGTACTTTGAGATGCTCATCGGTTTTTCAACCGAAATTATACCATATAATATACATCAAAACATTTTTGATTATATTATAAGGAGATTTGCTAGACAAATCCCCAATCCTATTCAAGGAAGAGGGTTTTTCATGTAAAAGTTGTCCTACAACTATTGTAGGATAAACTATGGTTTCATGAAATCAATGTTTGTTGATGAATCAATGATCAAGATCTAATATCTCATCATTGTGGTTTAGGCAAGTGTCATTCAATGAAATAATTATCTCTTTAAATATTTCACAAATATTTATCACTAATTATTCCAGAAAATTAACAATTAATTTTCATCATGATAATTGAATGACATATCACAAGGTTCAAGATCAAAAATGTTAATTTCCAGCAGTGACCCCCAATCACTAAAATTAACTTATCTTGATCAATTTAAATCCAAAAAATGCAAACTCAGTTTCCAAAGATTGCCTATTTGATTTATTAAAGAACCCAAGTGATAATTCACGCATTTCAAGGCGGATTAAAACCGTAATCATCTCATTAATTACGTTCAAATCCGCAGTTCCCGCAACAGTGAATATAGTCATATTCAAAAAGCCATATCTTGAGCAAATAAAGTCCAAATTTAGTAAACTCAAGTCCTATGGTTTCCTTGTTTAATGGGGAACAAAATCCAATTGAAAATTTCGTGTTTAAACATTTTAAACAGTACAGAAAAATTCAATTAGACAGAGGTGCGAAAATTGAAATGCAGTAAAAATTTCGCAACCCTTTCAAGAACCAAATCGTCTAAGATCTATGGATCATATCCAAAACCTTATTCGACCTATGGCTCTGATACCACTAGAAGGATATTGTGAGTATCCTCAAGCGCATCACGGAAGCGTGTCGATCGCATCGTATGCAATCGGAGCAACTAGTCGCACTAGTTGCTAGATGCAACGGAAATTAAAATTAACTTTAAAGATGAAACCACATGATCACGAGAACACTTCTCGGATCGTTTCATCAAACCACAAAGTACAAGGAATACCTCTTGAAGCGTGGTTGTGATCGCGAGATCCCAAAGTAGAGATCCTCCTATCTTAAGTCCGATCCACGAAGAACGCACTTGCGGGCGCGATGATGAGTCACGTTCCTTCCCGCAATCCTCGATGAAGATCCAAGCGATGGCTCCCCCGATTTTGTCAAACGAAATCCGTCGTCTTCCTTTAGAGTAAAAAACTCCAAAGAAGATGGAGATCCACGAGTCGTCGAAGAAGAAGCCGAGAGTCCCTCCTTTCTCAACACAAAGTGGACGACCACTTAATGGAGAAGAGAAAGAGAGAGAGGGCGAGAATGAGAAAGAGAGAGAGAGAGTTGTCACCTTGTACAACTCTTAATGATGTACCATAGAAGGCTACCCTAGCCCTCTATTTATATTAGTTTAGGATCCATTGGATCTCAATCCATGGACTCATAGATCCAACGGCTAGGCTTGGTCTATGTAAGATCAATGGTTATGATTGTTGTTGGTTAAAACCAACAACATTTATTTATGATTAAATTAAATATATGTTGCAACATTATCAACACATTTTTAATTCAACATAAATAAATTAGTTGAGAGATTAATCATCATAATAAAATGGAGTCAATATAGCCTCCTAAAATTAAGGGGCGTCACCCATGACTCTTTCATGGGTGACGCCACCTCTAAATTTGGTGGCTTTATTTCTCCTTTTATTATATTATTTTATCTCTCAATTATTTCAAAAATATCCACCAAATTAATTCCAAATTAATTTGTGAATATTTCAATCATGCCATTGAACATTATGTGAATCATATTCACAACCCAAACTAATTTGTAAATTGCATTTCCAATTAATTAACAAATGTGAATCCAATTCACACTATTAATTAACAAATGCTATTTACATAAATTCTCTCTCTTTTATATACATATTATAAATCACATTTATAATACACATATATCATGGATAGTATTATCCACATTCTCTTAATCCTTGATAATTAAATCCCATTTAATTATCTTAGATAATCATTTTCACAATATGAATCATATTCATATTTAAGCTTGATAATTAAATCTCATTTAATCATCAAGTCCTTGCTTGGATATTTCATCAAAAGAATTATTCTTGAACCCTTTCAAGAATAATGTGCTTTCTCCGCAGATACTTGGAGATAAGGACAGGGCGATTGTATTATTCCACGTATAGTGACTTGGATATTGAGATATTATCTCAAATCCAGATCTTACGAACCTCCCATAGATGCTTGATTAAATCAAGACCGCAAATCTAATCTTCTCATTACATCTGAATCTCATTCAGACCAATGTCCAACACTTGGACTAAGATCAGATTGCTTCTCTACTGGAAGGAGTCACTAAAATCCAGACCTGTTTCATCACTCCCTCGGAATGGAAGCGTCATGGATATACAATCGTTTATGATCACATCACCCTTCAGGTATTCCCAATACCTGTACATCCTGCATACTGGAAGACCCATGGTCAACCCGAAGATCAAGATCTATTTTAAACTGTCTTCTTCAGGGTTTGATCACCAAGTTTCTCATTTGATCATTGGGATTTGGTATCGATCATATACTTTCCAAAGCATATAACATACCTAGGTCTTGATCATATACTTTCCAAAAGTATATATCAAACCTACAAATTCAGTCAAGCTTCCAAAGCAAGACGACCGTGCACGGAATTTGATTCTTCCCAATATCTCATGAGTGAGCTCATGTCTTCCGGTTCAGTAGTGAACCTGTATGATCCCTTTGAGAGATTGTATTACTCATATGCCCTTATATGCACACCAACGCGCCGGTGTATAGACCTTGGTTAGGTCATCAACCTATTGGTCTGTCAAATGTACATACTCAGACATATAGCAATACATCTGTCTCCGGTCAGAGGATGTGTGCCTATGCTGTGACAGCATTCAACATAGGACTTATGTTATCTCGATCTCGTTAAGTCAACTCTTTGACCTAACTAATCTGACACCTCCGAATCTCTATTCCTATGCAGAGGACCTGCATCAAGAGGTCGGTCAGATATCAACCTATGTGAGAAAGGATTGCCATCTCCTACTCAAGCTGGAGATCACATCTTAATAATCATTTGACGGTGCTTGATGAGTCCTCAATCTAACCCTTTAGATATTCATCCAAGCACCAGCCTCTATGATTCATATATTGAATCAACAGCTGTATGATCATTAAGATAGCCATGGTACATAACCCTAATTGTACAGAGGGACCTATTATGCAAATTATTTATTCTTCATTTCAAATCAGGGAATGATATTTGCAATAACATTTATTGCATAATGGCTCGCCGTGGGCTCACATGTCCAACAGTTTAGAGCTTGGAAAAGCGACCAAATTCGATTAAGGAGGCTAGAGGTATTATTTATACACAGTGGTTGGTACCCTTATTGACCTAGGGTTTGGGGCGAATCAAAACTATGTACAATGGATATGGAGGGACGACGAGAGTCATGAAAGTTCAAGGAGCAAAAAAGGCATAGGGATCGAGGGTGTAGGATCATTGGGGCGATAGGGAAAATTCAAGAAACTTGGCTGCTTGAGGCATTGGACGCGGTCTGGAGAGAAGACATGCCAGTTGACTTAGGTCAACTATCCCTGCGATACGATTGGTCCATATAGGACACTATAGGGCAAAATATCCAATTTTATTCAAAATTAATTAATTAAAAATAGTAAATGATATTATTAATTTTTGGGTATAAAATAAAAAATGTCAATTATGTAATACTTTAATATGATTTTATTTATTTTTATGGGCTTATTTGTTAAATGTTTATATTTAATGGTATATTTGTAGGTATATTCATCTATGTTTTGTATATTTTATTTTTGTTTGTATTTTTGATTTTGTTATTTTATTATCATATTTTATATATTTACAACTTATATATATACCCAAAAATATTTTTATTTTATTGTTCTAATGTAATTTATATACTTAAATAAACAAAGGTATATGTTATGTATGTATAAGTATAGATATTTTATAATGTATTTATATAGGCTATTTTATTTTGTGTATTCTTTATGGTTTTATTCTATTCTAAGATTGTATATTCATTATAAATAATATTTACAAAATTATAAAAATATAACATTGAAAAAACAATAAAGAATAAATAAAATAAATATTTTATTCGTGTATATTGTACAATAGGGGTCCAAAACCTAACTTTTACACAGTAACTCAAAATTAATTGAAACTCCCTTCATTAAATATCTTATTTAAAGTTATATACAATTACATGATTTTGATACATTTTGAGTTTTTATTTACGAGATATGGGTATTGGACATTTTTGTATGAAATCAAATTTGTATTTTTTTATACATTTTTATCTACAACTTTCATGTACAAGGTTTCTTTATTTGATGAATAAATAATAAAAAATAATATAGGTCATAAAAATTTATTATTGATGAATAAAAGAATGAGATTTTTAATTTGTATTTGCCACTTATCTCCCCCAACTTTATTCATTGTCGACCAATCAATTATTGACTTGCCCTCAGGGTTTAGGGTCATAAAATATCTTTGATATTTTATTCATTTTCTTTTCTTTCCTTTATTTTATAATTTTGGTATTAAAAACAATATTTTATATACAATAAATGGAATAAATAATGAATGTTAATTTGCATAAAATAATTCTATTTACATGCATTAGCTAGGGTTTTTTAGTCCAAAATGATAGAATAAAGGTGGTGAAATGGAGATTCATCACCCCATATACTGGCCCTTGCTAGTTCCTATCAAACACTTATGCAATGAGTGAAAAAAAAAATAAATAAAAGAAAAAGAAATAAAGTGTATTGATTTTCTCAAACTTGTCTTCATAAAATCAAAGTTTGGAGCTCAGGTCAGACCTTGGTGTGAGAATGTGTGTGGAACCTGGTAGGGAACCAGATTTAAAACCCAACAACCTTCGAGAGTCATAGAACTTGGTTTAAACCACCTCAATAGCTATGCCAGAACCAGTCTATATCATACGCAAACCCTTATGAGTATGAAGCTGACTTATACAGTGTAAGTGATATTGGCTCTTCCCAACTGAAATGACAAAAGAACTGACTTTTCCGGGATGACAACCCGATGATTCCCCAATATAGAGACTATTTCCTCGAGGAGTGGGGTATTCACTTCTATGTTCAAGTGCACCTGACTCAAGAGGAGGGGGGTGAAGAGAAGAATGGACAGTGGCCGGTGTAGCTACCTATCTAGGGATGCATGACCAGTGTAGTCAAGTCATCTAGCTACAAGCTCATATGATTTTTACTTTTGAAGCTAAAGCTTCCTTATTGATTATGCAAATATGTACTCTCTAGCAGGTATTTTATTTTCAATCAGGGTTATCCACTTTTTTGGATTTTTTAAAAGAAAATACTATATAAAACAACATTTACAAAAGAAAATTTTCTTCTTGACTAAGAAGACTATCCCTTTATTGAAGCATTACTGTGACCTACACTCTCCTGTCTTTAGACGTCGACACCACTAGATGGGTTGGAGTACACTTGCCTCCCTAGATGAGGATGAATGTTTCCACTCATGTACGTCTCATAATGGAAAATCCAATCCCTTAACCACTCCAACTGAGTTGAGCCAAGTGAAAGGTGCAAATATCCAAGTTAGGTCACAACCGACAAGAGTCATACGTTCGTCTCAAAAAGTTCTACTTAGGTAGTTGAGGTGTCTTAAACCCAGCCCCGAGTCTGAAAGAACTAAGTCTGAATAGACCTAAAGTACCCCAAAGTTAGTTCCTATAAGGTTCTGGTGAATCTAGGTGCATTAGGGTCCAACCAAACTCCAATCTTCAACTTTACTCATACTAGTTCAATCATCAAACTCATTTTGAAATGCAAATGCTACGTACAATGCAGTGAAAAAACTTTTTTGTGATGCAATTTTTATAATTTGAGCTTTTTATGGATTTATGAAAAAGTTTTGTAATTTTTATGTAATTTCTCAAAAGGATTTTGTGAATGTTTTTGGGATTTTTTTAAAATGTTTTTAGAATAAAAGATAGGTACAAATACTTACACAGGAGTGCATCAATTATTTACAAGAATTAGGATTTTTAAGGATTTAGACAAGGGATATGTTCTTATATATACACAATTGGTGAAGAACGTAAGGATGTATATATTCGTTGAACTTATTTGAAAATCATTTTACAAAAATTTTGAAAACTATAGTCCAAACTAATTTTTACAAATAATTTTTACAGACATTTGAAAATCATTTTGCGAAAGTTTTTTCAAACAATATATAAAGACTTTTAACACATTTTTGCAACCATTTTAAAAACCATTTACAAATAGATTTTCAAAACATTTTTATTTCACAAAAAGTGAAGGAATTTTTACAAACAAAGCATTTTTACAAAGGTGAAAATATTTTACAATTTTTTCAAAAAGTTTTCAAAATATTTTTCAAAATAATTTCAAACTAGTTTTCAAACATTTTTCAAAACATTTTAACTGATTTATTAATCAGTATATACAAAAAGAATTTGAGGAATACTATGCATATTTTTATTAATTGATTTAATGAATCATATATGTCTATATATAGTATTTTAGCCATATTATTCAAAAATACAAAAGTACGAGTTATGGCTAAAGTATATATAAAGTATATATGACCCCGCATACTTAGCCTAAGATATGTCCTAATATATCGACAAGAAAAGAGAAGGCATAACTCATACTGAGTATAGAAAAGACTATGCTGTAACAACCAAAGACTAAGGAACGAAATAATGAAGAAATAAATGAATGAGAAATCAACCGCCCCCCTATGCTTAGGATGAAATATTCCTAAGTATATAAGGTTGTATCTACATGCAAGGAGGGTCGATGGTAGGAATGAACAGATCACAACTCAGTCTGTCTCTCCTATACTAGGGTAAAATATCTCTAAGTATAATAGAGAAAATCAATAATAGAGGAGACAAGCAAGGGGAGCAATAAAAAGAAACTGATAACAAGAGAAAATACATCAGGTGAATACACACATCACTCCGCATATACTTAAGGTAAGATAGCCCTAAGTATAAGTAACAATAGAAGTGATGAAACAGAATAGAGAAAGAATAATAAAATTGGTTCACCTCCTATACTTAGGACAAAATACGTCTTAAGTATAAACACACATATATAGTGAATGATCTGTGGTACACCTAACATACAAGAGAATGAAGGAATGGAAAGAAAAAACATATATATACAAAAAGTACAGAATGGTGAGGTGCATGACAGTATCTGACAGTCGAATACCATGCTTTCGTCCATGTCTCCCTGTGAGAACAGTGATGTAGTCAGAAAAAGAAAGACACCCTAAGATACAATTAAGTGGGAGTCTGCTACTGGGAAAAGAAAGCGAAAACTAAGCCAGGAATCCAGCAACGGGAAGCAGAACATCAACTCAAGAGAAAAGAGCGTAAGAGCAAAGTCGATATCGTAAGACATGGAGGAGGAAGGATCAGTATAGATTCCTTCGTGTCACTCATAGTATCAGGAATATATGAAAAGTGAAGAACATGATATTCTCTATGGAACTCAATATCTGGTGGACATAAGGTCGAAAGATCTAGGACACACTGAATATCACAAGACATGGCTCAACCTTGCGAGGGTCGCCAAGGTGAGCACACTAAGATGGTTTGGAGATCTTAGAGAAATCAGAAGATTTGGTCTCGTGATCTGCCAAATAGGATACACAGCTAGAGATGAGACCAAGCACACAAATCAGAAGACTCGATTTCATGCTCCACTAAATCAGAGACACCAGAAGTGAAGCTGAGTACCCACAAAATGATGTATCCTTCTACATATAACCCTCGGGGAGTAATACATATTAAGCAATGATTAATCAAAACCGAACTCATCTGTGCGAGGGTCGTCAAGGAGAAGACTTAAAGGAGTTAGATCCATTAGACGGATCAGCAAAAGCGGTCTCGATAGGTGATAGATTGACTACCCAATATAAGAGACCAAAAGACCTCGAAGATATCACAATCTCCCACAGATAACCCTCTGAGAGTACTATGAAGTAGGTAGGGAATAATCAGAAGAAAGTGACTCATCTTTGCGAGGGTCGTCAAGGAGAGAAGACTTAAAGGAGTCCAAACAGGATAATCAGTCTTGATCTTCGACAGATAGGACACAATGGGACAATGATATCGACAACTCATATCAAATGACTTGCTTTCATGCTCTACGAAGATGGACTCTATAGGAGTGAGTGAAACCGATCGTAAAGAAAATGATGCATTCTCCCGTAGATAGTACTCGGGTAGTAATGCAAACTAAGTCAATAAAATCAAGTAAGTTCTAACATCAAGTCCTAGATCATAAAAAATAGTAAACCGATCATCAATAGGAGGGAACAAGTCTATGGGAGGGATAAGAGTTGTCAGGGTAATCATAGTGCAATCCCCCAAATCAACCAAATAAGCTGAGATGGATCAAGACGTCAGAAAGAGATACTCTAAGTGCAAGATGGGGATGGATGAGTCAAGAAATGGAGGATGTATCAATCAAGAAGAATAGTGAAATCATGTGGGTTCCGAACATCGTCGCTTTGAAGCACATATAGAGATAGTACATCAAGCTTTTGAATCAAGATAGACAAAATCTATTAAGAAATCATATAGTCATAGCTCAAGAAACCATCATCAAATCGTTAGGAGTCAATTACATCCTCAATCAGGTGTACGAGATCAAAAATCATCAATGAAGAATCACTCCTGTAATAGTGTCAAAATCAGAGTCCTTAATAAAGAGTCTATGCACATATAAATGTCAGATCAACCAAAAAGAGCACACCAATTCTTAGCATTCTCAAACAGTACGACATACTCAAATAATTCTGAAAATCAAAACCTCGATGAATGCCTCATCTAGTAGCACAATAATCCTAGGTGAAAGAAGGGTTATACTGAAGGGAACAAGGAGGTTGAGTGAGAATGATGAAAACGAAGAAAAAATTATGATTCAATAAAGGAGTCTTCTTGAACCGGACCAGAGACTGGTTGATATGGGCAAGGAGATAGATGCAAAATCCAGCTTCTAAATTGAAGACTAAGACTCGATAACATGACTTAAAAAGAAGAAAATATAGACAAAGAAAGAGAGATGAACTCGATAAAAATGACTCAAACACTCATAGATCTACCAACTCCAAGAATGATGAACGTGAATGGATCCAAACTCACAATTAATGTACAAAGTAAACTCCATGTTCACTGATGTATCCGAAAATGACGGGTTTAGAAAGTAGTTTTTATCGTGAAGTGCGTAAAAATGATAATTCGTGCGTTGTAGGCGGCAATCGGAAACGGTCAAGAAAATACCACAAATGATTTATTCAATTTTTAATCTCGTGGTTTTATGTTTATTTTACTTGGGCAAGTCCCAAGGTCGATCACAAGGAGGCAAAGGAACAACCTAGAGAGATGTCTATCAAAGTTCGTTCACGGTTTTCGAGACGGTTTTTTTAGAATTTTCAATGCAATAGAGGGTGCAATATGCAAATTCGGCCTATTTTAGGGACTAAAATGTGAATTACGTTCAAACGAAGTCCGAAAAATATGAAACTTGACCGAGATGTAAAATGTGATGAAATGAGTGCATTTTAATTTTTTTGGAATTTTTGGATGCAATATGAATTTTTTTATGGTTTTTTAAATGCAAACAGAATGAGTTTCAATATTTAATTTTAATAAATATTAAACCTAATTATTTTTAAGAAATAAAATTATCTAAGATCTATCACTAGGTGATGGATCTCAGAAAAATCCTAAATCTCAAAAATGTGGGGTTTAATACCTATTAAAAATTAAATACTAAAATATGCAAAATGATTTTTACAAGGCAAATGATGCATGCAAATTCGATCCTTTTTGGGTACAGTATTAAGCATAATTAATTCTACAATATGTGATTTTTCGAGAGTTTTTGGAGCAATGATTAATCAACTATGAATTTCAGAGCACAGATTGGGCAAATTATGCAAATTTTCACAAAAAACAATTAATTCGTAATTAGTCACGGACCACAAAAATTCCCACAATATGTCAAAGTTTAGAGAATTATATGAAGAACACAGTGTTATTTTTAAATAAATAAAATGATGGAAAACAGAGATCTAAAATGAAGGAGAAATGCAGGGGTACATATGCAATAAAGAAATAAATAAAGACAAATGCATGGGGGATGTAAACGTAATTACCTAAACAAGGGGGTGGGGGAGTTTCTGCAAATATTCCAGAGGGTTACGTGCAATGCACGTGCCTCTGGAGGCGGGGACTTTGCACAAATATAGAGGAATTTGGGGGCTTCTCCATAAATGACCCAGGTGGACACGTGCGTAGCACGTGACCCTTGGATGGCGTCTGATGAAGTCCTCCCCTGACGCACGTGCCCTGCACGTGCGTGGGGAGTCTCGGGTTCCGTGCCCGACCGATGAAAGGAGGCGGAGGGGTTGAGCTCCGGCCACGTAGCTGGGCGAAGGCAGAAGCGAGGTAGCTCGGTTCACGACCGATAGCGCGTACGTGGCGAGGTGTAGCAGGCCTACGAGGCTTGGACGGTGGCGACGATGGTTGTTCGCTGGTGATGGCGTCACGGCCCGGCGACGTTGGCGGAGAAGATGAAGTCGGCGGAGGTGCTGTCGATGGAGCGAAGGCGGAAGTGACGGTCGAAAGGTTGTGCAAGCGCGGCGGGGCTGGAGGTCGATGAAGCGGCGCTGAGGGCGGAGGTCGTCGATGAAGATCGAAGCAGGTGGCTGGTGGTGTGGCCGACACACGGCTGTGGGACTTCGATGAAGCGGATGGCGGTGGAGAAGATGATCGGAGGAGATCACCGCCTCCTGCTGCTGTCTGAAGTCGATGAAGGCGGAGCAGATGGCTGGTGGCTCGGAGTCGATGACGGCGAGGCGTAGTCGAAGGCGAAGTCGGCGAAACGAAGAACTCGAGGTGGGGGAATAGAGAGAGAGAGAGACAGAAAGAGAGATAGAGAGATAGAGAGAGATAACCTGAGGAAGGGGGCTCGACGGCGTACCGGAGCAAGGCAGCGGCTCGCGTGCGGGGCTGCAACGAAGTTGGAAGCTTCAGATTTCGCCGATAAGGGGGGCACCGGGATGTCACTTCCGATGAGAGAACCTCTGGTCGAACGACGGATGGGTTCTATGGAGGGCGGCGGTGCTCTTAAATAGGAGGAGGGTTGCCGTCAATGGCGAAATCCGAGGGATTTGATGGGAGTTTAGGTGATTGGCGGCGATTGGAGATCGGAATGGGGGCGGCGGCGAGATTCGAGGGAGATCGGGGACGACTAGGGGATTGGCGGCGGCGAGATTTGCGGGGGCTGGGATACGCGGCAGTGCGCCAAAAGGGGAAAGGGCAGCCTGGGAAGAAGATGATCACGGGCCGTCCGATCGGCCGAGATCAGACGACCCAGTAGAGGCCACGTGGCAGGTCAAAGGGGGCGGGGCGAGCGCACGTGTAGTGCGCGTGCGGATGCGGCACGTGCGCTGCACGTGAGCGGTTTTAATTTTTTTATTATATTATATTACATTTTTTTATATTTTTTTAATTAAAAATGATATACTAAAAAGGCGGAAAATGGCTGACACGTGGCGGCACCAGGTGCTGCCACGTGTCAGCACCAGAAAATTCCAAAGATAAATATTTTGTAAAATCGAGAAAAATAGTAAACTACCTCGGATAGAAAACATTTCTTCACAAAAGTTACTCGTCTCGATGAGATCTACAACTTTCATGAAGACATCAAAACCAAAATCGATCATTTGCACAAAGTGGTATTTTTGGGGTATCCCATGTACATAGAACACCTTGATTTTGGGGTTTTGTAATTTTTATGTCATTTTTTTGATCAGATAAAAATTCGTAAAAATTACGATAAAATCAAAGATAAATAAAGACACCTTAATCTAATTTTTTTGGATTTTTATTAATAAAAAAAGTATGTACATAAAATATTAGGTCAAAGATAGCAAAATTATACAATATACAAAAGAGGCCCAAAATCCAACTTTCACATACATGCTCCGATTCACTTGAACTTGGTCTTGTTTTGAAGGTAATTGAATGTACATTAGTTCAAAAGTGAGTAGGATTAAAACGGACACTGGACGAGGGAGATATGAGGGTTTTAGTCCGAAAATCCTAAAATTAGGGTTTGGGTTTTTGGTCTACTTATTTGGGTTAGTTATTTTTTGTATTTTTCATTAATTCTTGTTAGTGATATGTACACAATGGAGGTCATTTTGTGTCATTCGGAGTTAGCATGAATGAGTCAAAAATTGGGGAAGTTAGGCTATTTACAGGTCATTTTTTTGGCTTGGATTTTTGGCTTCTTATTTTGTGCAGATTTTTATGCTAAAATGCAATTCTTATGAAATCATGCACTAATGCTAATTATGCAAAATAGATGCAAATATGCTGTTGATTTTAAGGGATTTGAGCTTAATAAATGAGATTTAGAGTGATGAATACGAGATTCATCATTCACCTACTCAACACAATGAAGAACGAGATGGTGATCATTTATCTTTTCTAGTTTTGAGTTAGGTGAGTTTCAAAAAAGTTGTACGAACATGTAGGAAGGACTGGGATTAGGGCACTAATCCTTAGTATGCATGTGCAAATAAAATGCACATGCAATGAGGGGGTGCTCTCCCCAAGCAATGAATCCATTACATTTATTTTAAAGGTCCAATAGAATTAGATGACCCAATTTTATGTTTGGTTATCACTTTTTTTGTTATTTTCCAATGGAACCACCTAGTGAGTTTCCAATTCCATTAACATCCTAGGAGATCAAAATCAGAGGGAAATGGTCGGAAGAGAAATGCAAATCAGAAATCGTTTATGCATGCATAGTTAGAAGACTTACAATGCTTCCCAACTCTCTCCATGCGGGATGCATAAAATAATTGAAAACTACCCTATATGAGATGCAAGCCAATGAAATCACCCTAGAGTAGAATATTCAAGTCAAAACAATCAACAATAATGATTTGACTAAGTCCAAAAGCTAATATATAGGTACATGAGGGCTTCAGACCTTAATCTATCGAACAAGCACATCCTATGCTAGGGCTCAATCACACAATACAAATAAAATGAAATTGAAAGACAAAAAAAGTGATGAAAATGTGTCAAAACTAACGACACCCCAAGGGAACAATCCCTCGGAAAATAGACTTTGTGAAGTAAGAAGTATCATGAGAGTCCAAGTTATTAATCTATCTCTCACTTAAATTACCAAATAAATAAATGAAAGTAAAATTGCTTTTTGTCTTAAAAAATCCTCCAATTCCGCATTCAATGCTCTCTCCTACTAGCTAGGTCAAAATGTTGGCTCTGCCTTGCTTGGGTGCACAGGTCCTCCTAAGAAGTCCTCCCTTGCATAGCAGTCCCTCGTAACAAATTCAAACAAGGAGAGTGATTAAAAAAGTCACAAATATTATTAAATATGATAAAAATAAATAAATGACAAAAATATATAAGAGAGAAAGAACAAATAATTAAACACAATCTTTGTAGTGTTTCTCCCCGGTAACGGTACCATTTCATGAAGATGATTTGGCGAGGGCCTAAAAATTATTCTCACTAAATAAATAGCGAAGACAAAAGTGTCACTGAGGCAAACCTCACAAAACCCTAGTTCAAACAACAATTAACCCACAACGAATAGAAAAAATTTGGAGTTAAAATTTATTATAACTATACAATAAATGTGTATAGTGCGCAAGCATCTATAGATGTCGAACTCAGGGTATAAATGGTAGATTGGGAAATAATGCACAAAAAATGTTCTTTATCTTATCCACTTATTGTTATTGTGTTGTTTTAATTTTTGATTTTTTTATTTTAATTTTTATATTTTTATTTTTTTTTCAATTTTATAATTATTGTTTCCTTTTTATATTTCTAATTTTTTATTTCCTTTTCTTTTTAAATATATAATATAAAGATATATAATGCTATATGTACAATATAGGATAATGTAATTATAAACACTAATAAAAATAAATAAAATACAAGAAATAAAGTATTTTTTAATTTTAAATATTTTCTTCATATTTTTGTGATTTTTTGGAATTTCTGCTTATTTTTATCTAATTTTAATCAAAATTATCCCAAATCAGGAAATAAATAAATAGACAGAATTGATTTAAAGACTAGAAATAGCAAATAAAGTCCAAAATTCCTCAAATTAATTTTAATATATAGATAAGAAAATAAAGAAAAATCAGAAGCAAAGATAAAATTTTTTGGGATTTTTGGATATTTTTCCTATTTTTGCTAGATTTTGGGGCTTTTTAATTTTTATGCCTTTTCTTTTTATTTATTTAGGGATTTCTGGTTTAGAGTTATAAATATAATAAGAAGTAACATATTTTTTTTTGGAATTTTTCAAAATGTTTATTATTTTTTGGTAATATTTAAGTTAAACATGAACAAAAACATGCTCATTTGATTTTTAATGAATAAATAAAATGCCTACAATGCAAATCCAAAAATGTGATGTGAAAACACATTCTAGCTGGCCTCTATCCCTATTTTTTGAATAATTTGTGGAGGATGGATGCTATTTTTGATAAATGAACTTCATGCACCAAAAGTATGAACTAGGAAGGGCATTTTTATAATTAAAATTAAAGTCAGGGGCATGTGTGCAATTTTTCTAGAAAAATAGAATGTATATTTAAGTTTATTGCACTAAACATAAATACAAACCTATAAGGGTAAACTTGCAATTTGCCCAACTCATGTGGAACAACACATGAACTAAGCTGGACTTGACCCACGTATAATTTACAAAAAATTCAGGGGCTACTATGCAAATTTTCCATGTTTATTTACACTAAAATTATTTAGAGGACAAAATAAATAAAACAAAAGGTGGGGTGAGATATGCAATTTACCCCCAATGGTGCGTGATCCAACGATATAGATCATTTTGCTTTCATCGTGTCGCATGCTGGTCGCCCCATACCTCTTCGTATCTGACATCCATGATTATATCTCTAGAGGAGATCCAACGGTCAAGGCCTTGAAGAATCGATGGCTGATAATAGATCTGAGGCATAGGCTCCATCGAACCACTGCTGCAGCTCTGGAAGAACATGGAAGAAAGTGGCCTTCCTTGAGCTTCGATCCGTGGTTGCTCACTCCTATGGTTGTCTTCGATGATGATCTTTGACTCAACACATCCGGGAGGAGATTCCACAGCGGTTGGTGGGCTCGAGAAGGACCTGGACCCATCAGTGCGATCTTTGCATGTCGTGGAAGATGGAGCTCCTAAACATCCTCTACAAGTGCGATCCTTGCCTTAGAAGGGTCCTTTCAGCATGTGACCTACAAAAAGAAGTTCCTTAGCTTGAGGAAGTGAACCTTAGCCCATTTTGCAATTGGAATGCATAATATATGAGGTGGGTAGAAATGATCCAACGAAAGGTGGAGGAAGACCCTCGATTCACATAACCACAAGGGTTCTGGTTGATCGAATGGTTCGTGGAGATGGAGAAGGCGTTAGGGAGGATATGGAGGTGGAAAAGGCGAGTCAGGAACAAGGAGGTCACAGTGGCACACCTCATCAAAGCTATAGAACTCCGATGAGGTAAAATCCTAATACTAAGCTAAGTACAAATGATTAAACAGTAATCTAAGTACTGAAAATGAAATGCAATAAAAAATTACCAAAAAATCATAAAAATGTAGCTCTTAGACTTGGTCGGAGGACCATGGAGCAAGGTAATTGGAGGTCCTCCATGGGTGCACCTCCCTCATCCTTCATCCGCTCCAGAACTCCAGGGGTTCGCAAGCTGTCACCTGGTGACACTCATGACTGGAGGTGAGGGCTTTATGTCTTGAAAAAGTGACCAAATTCAATCAAGGAGGCTGGAGGTATTATTTATACATATTGGCTGGCACCCTTGTTGACATAGGGTTTGGGGTGAATCGAACTATGTACATGGATTTAGAGGGACGGTGAGAGTCACGGAAGATCAAGGAGTAGAAATGGTGAAGGGCTCGAGGGCGAAGGATCATTGGAGCGATGGGGAGAATTCAAGAAAGTGTTGGACATGTGAGCCCACGGCGAGCCATTATGCAATAAATGTTATTGCAAATATCATACCCTGATCTGAAATGAAGAATAAATAATTTACATAAAAGGTCCCTCTGTATAATTAGGGTTATGTACCATGGCTATCTTAATGATCATACAGCTATTGATTCAATTATTGAATCATAGAGGCTGTTGCTTGGATGAATATCTAAAGAGTTAGATTGAGGACTCATCAAGCACCGTCAAATGATTGTTAAAGATGTGATCTCCAGCCTGAGTAGGAGATAGTAATCCTTTCTCACATAGGATGATATCTGACCGACCTCTTGATGCAGGTCCTCTACATAGGAATAGAGATTCGGAGGTGTCAGATTAGTTAGGTCAAAGAGTTGACTTAACGAGATCGAGATAACCTAAGTCCTATGTTGAATGTTGTCACAGCATAGGTACGCATCCTCTGACCGAAGACAGATGCATTACTATATGCCTGAGTGTGTACAATTGGCAGACCAATAGGTTAATGGCCTAACCAAGGTCTATACACCGGCGAGCTGGTGTGCATATAAGGGCATATGAGTAATACAATCTCTCAAAGGGATCATACAGGTTCACTACTGAACCGGAAGGCATGAGCTCACTCATGAGATATTGGGAAGAATCAAATTCCGTGGACGGTCGTCCCGCTTTGCAAGCTTGACTAAATTTGAAGGTTTGATATATACTTTTGGAAAGTATATGATCAAGACCTAGGTATGATATATGCTTCTGGAATGTATATGATGGATACCAAATCCCAATGATCAAATGAGAAAATTATTGATAAAACCCTGAAGAAGATAGTATAAAATTGATCTTGATCTTCGGGTTGATCATAGGTCTTCCAGTTTGCAGGATGTACAGGTATTGGGAATACCTGAGGGTGATGTGATCATAAACGATTGTATATCCATGACGCTTCCATTCCGAGGGAGTGATGAAACAAGTCTGGATTTTAGTGACTCCTTTTCATAGAGAAGCAATCCGATCTTAGTCCAAGTGTTGGACATTGGTCTGAATGAGATTTAGATTCAATGAGAAGATTAGATTTGCGGTCTTGATTTAATCAAGCATCTGTGGGAGGTTCATAAGATCTGGATTTGAGATAAGATCTCAATATCCAAGTCACTATACATGGAACAATACACTCGTCCTGTCCTTATCTCCAAGTATCTGCGGAGAAATCACATTATTCTTGAAGGAGTTCAAGAATAATTCATTTAATGAAATTCATATCCAAGCAAGGAGAACATGATGATTAAATGAGATTTAATTATCAAGCATAATATGAGTGGAATTCATATTACGAGAATAATTATGCAAGATAATTAAATAAGATTTAATTATCAAGGATTAGAGAATGTGGATAATACTATCCATGATATTTGTTATTATAAATATGATTTATAATATACATATATTCAAGAGAGAGAAATTTCGTAAATGGCATTTATTAATTATTAAATGTGGATTGGATTCACATTTATTAATTAATTGGAAATGTGATTTACAAATTAGTTTGGGTTGTGAATTTGATTCACATATTTTTCGATGGCATGATGGAAATATTCACAAATTAATTTGGAATTAATTTGGTGGATATTTTTTGCGATAATTGAGAGATAATGTAATATAATAAAAAGGAGAAATAAAGCCACCATTTTTGAGGTGGCATCACCCATGAAAAAGTCATGGGTGACACCCCTTGTTTTTAGGAGGCAATATTATCTCCATTTTATTATGATGATTAATCTCTCAACTAATTTATTTATGTTAAATCAAAAATGTGTTGATAATGTTGCAACATATATTTAATTTAATCATAAATAAATGTTGTTGGTTTTGTTAGAGAATATTCTTTGTGGCTATTTATTAAGAGAATATTCTATGGAGAATATCCTATAGAATATTTTCCCTTGAGCACCTATATAAGGATCGCCACACCCCCTGTACTCATTGAGAAATTCCAATAGAATATCCGACCCTTTTGAGGGCTTCTCCCGTGGTTTCATCCCGCTCCTTAGAGAGTAAGGTTCCACGTAAATCTCCGAGTTCTTCATTATTATTATTCTTGTTTTATCGATTCCGCTTCCGCTTCTCTGATTTCAACATGGTATCAGAGCAGGTCGATTCTCGAGGATTTTATTGTATTCATTTTGAGAATCGATATTTAGTTTTAGAGTTCTTATTGGAACCCCAATTTCGTGAAGATTGAAGGAATAGATTTCATTCTTTGATTGTCCGTTGTTCGTCATGAAGTTCGTCAACATTCCAGATTCTATTTTATGTTCTAAGGTTCAATCTCTGATCATCGAAACAAGTCAAGAGGAGGTTGCTGGTAGGGTTTCTCTCATGAAACCCTAAAAAAACATGCAAAGTGTGACGGCAAGAACCAGGAGGCAATCTACGCGATCCCCAGGCCCCAATAAGGAGCTTTCTCCGATCCTGCTCCAGCCGTAATACTCCATCTTCATCGATTCCAGGAACACCAGGAGGCGGTGCCTCCATCTCCAGGCCGCAACGTGCTTCCATGCGGCACCCTCGTGCTCCTAGGGAAGATCATCATGGAGCCGATTTCCGCTCTCGAGGCCGCGCATCCCAGCCTCACGTGCCTCCTCGGCAGCCTCGCAGGGGCAGCATCATCTCCAACAACAAAATCTAAGGGATTTGGAGCGTACAGAAATCCTACAATGCAAATGCAAGCAACAACGAAAAATGAGTTGCAAAGAACTGACAGAGATTCCAGAACAGAGATTTCTGAGGAAAGGAAGTAAACAACAAAAAAGGTGGTGCTTCTTCCGCGCCAGGCTGCACGCATTCAAGAACCATGCGCAACACATCTCCGCACCTCCAACGAAGCCACACCTCCATCGAAGCCGCACCTCCTCTCCATCGCTGCAGTTCTCCAATCCTCCTCAAGCAGCCACTCCTAGGCGGTGCGCAAACCCTATCACGCGCGGAATCCCATCGCGCGCGGAGCTTCATCGCCGCCTCTCTTCGTGTATAGGCAACGCGCGGCGCTGCAGCGTCTCTCCTCCCTCCACGATGATCAGAACTAGCGCAGGCGGCGCCTCCCCGAGCTTCCTCCAGCGGGGCTTCTCCTGCGCATACTCTCCATCGGCGCCTCCGAAGCGTGGCGGTGCCCCTCATGCTCCAGCGACGTTCTTAGAGGGGGGGGGGTGGTTCCCGTGGAACCCTAAATAGGGATGCCCTCCCTTCCTTTCATTTGAAGCCCAACGAGCCTGGCGATAAATAAAAAAAACAAAGCATTTCAATTGGGCAGGGCCCAAGTGCTACAGTTACTATTTTTTTTAAAAAAGGAGGCAGCAACGACATTTCAAGGCCCAACTGGATCATATCTTGTAAAAAAAAGAGGGGAGAAGGGCCTGCTAAAAAAAAGAGGGACAGAGGGGGGAGGCCCAGTCCATATCTGCTAAAAAAATGAAGTGCAAAAAGAGAGAGAGAGAGATTGAACTGCTTAAAAAAAAGGTTGCGAAAAAAAAAGTAAAAAAAAAGTGCGTACAAAATAAAAAAAGCAGTACGCAAAATGCAAAAAAAAAATAATTTCAAAAAAAAGGATGATTTGCAAAAGCCGAAAAAAATATGGTTGAACGGCTTGAAAAAGAGAGAAAGAGACAAAAAAATGCTTCTTTTGGTTTCTCCCAACTTGATCCACGATCTTTATTCTATCAAGTATGGGAGAAAGGGGGAGTCAGAGGTATATTCTTCACAAATGTCCATCTACACTGACAGACCGACATCTCTAGCTTCTACAGAGCATCCATTTTCACGGAGCATCAATTTCTTCGTCAGGGTGCATACTTCTTCTTTTGCAACCCGACTACTACTCCGCGCTGGGCTTCTTCTTCTGCAGCGACTCTACTCCAGGCATGACAGAGATATGTTCCGGTGACCTGCAGGCACGACAGAGATACGTTCCGGTGACCTGATATCGCAGCGGTTCTACAGGCATGACAGAGATACGTTCCGATGACCTGAAAGCCGCAGACCCGTCCTCGTGCGAGGTCTTCTACCAGCAACGGACATGTCTTCTTCTTGTGATGTATCATGTGAAGATGTGTTGTATACTTTCTTTTTGTTGCAAGCTGCAGCTTTCTCAGCTCCAGCTTGAGGGGGAGTGTTAGAGAATATTCTTTGTGGCTATTTATTAAGAGAATATTCTATGGAGAATATCCTATAGAATATTTTCCCTTGAGCACCTATATAAGGATCGCCACACCCCCTGTACTCATTGAGAAATTCCAATAGAATATCCGACCCTTTTGAGGGCTTCTCCCGTGGTTTCATCCCGCTCCTTAGAGAGTAGGGTTCCACGTAAATCTCCGAGTTCTTCATTATTATTA
The DNA here is from genome assembly GCA_037367405.1 of Ottelia alismoides. Taxonomy (NCBI): domain Eukaryota; kingdom Viridiplantae; phylum Streptophyta; class Magnoliopsida; order Alismatales; family Hydrocharitaceae; genus Ottelia; species Ottelia alismoides. The sequence continues at coordinate 544,736 of JAZKJV010008163.1, forward strand.
TTCTTGTTTTATCGATTCCGCTTCCGCTTCTCTGATTTCAACAGGTTTTAACCAACAATAATTATAGCCATTGATTTTACATGGACCAAGCCTGGCCTTTGGATCCATGTGTCCCATGGATTGAGATCCATTGGATCCTAAACTAATATAAAAGGAGGGCTAGGGTAGGCCTTCCAAGGTACATAATCTAGAGTTGTACAAGGTTACAACTCTCTCTCTCTCATATTCTCGCCCTCTCTCTTTCTCTCCTCCAAAAGATGGCCGTCCATCTTGTGTTGAGAAAGGAGAGACTCTCGGCTTCACCTTCGACGACTCGGGGATCTCCTTCTTCTTTGGGGCTGCTTGCTCTAGAGGAAGACGACGGATTTCGTTTGACGAAATCAGGGGATTCATTGCTTGGATCTTCATCGAGGATTGCGGGAGGAACGTGACTCATCATCGTCCCCGCAAGTGCATTCTTCGTGGATCGGACTTAAGACAGGAGGATCTCTTATTTGGGATCTCACGATCGCAACCACGATTCAAGAAGTATTCCTTATACTTGTGGTTTGATGAAACGATCCGAGAAGTGTTCTCGTGATCATGTGGTTTCATCTTTAGTTTTAAAATTTTAATTTCTGCCGCATCTAGAAACTAGTGCGACTAGTTGCTCCGATTGCATACGATGCGATCGACACGCTTCCGTGATGCGCTTAAGGATTCTCAATATCCTTCAAGTGGTATCAGAGCCATAGGTCGAATAAGGTTTTGGATATGATCCATAGACCTAGGACGACTTGGGCCTGAAAGAGTTGCGAAATTTTTGCTGCATTTCAATTTTCGCACCTCTGTTAAATTGAATTTTTCGGCTCTGTTTAAATTGCTTAAACACGAATTTTTAAATTGGATTTTGTTTCCCATTAAATAAGCAAACCATAGGACCTTAGTTTGTGAAATTTGGACTTCATTTTCTCAAGATATGGTCTTTTGAATATGCATATATTCACTGTTGCAGGAACTGCGGATCCGAACGTGATTAATGAGATAATTAATGTTTTGATCCGCCTTGAAATGCATGAATTATCATGTATTCTTTAATAAATCAAATAGGCAATATTAGGAAACTGAGTTTTCATTTTTCGGATTTAAATTGATCAAGATAAGTTAATTTTAGTGATGGGGGTCACTGCTGGAAATTGACATTTTTTGATCATGAACCTTGTGATAAGTCATTCAAATATGGTGATGAAAATTAATTGTTAATTTTCTGAAATAATTAGTGATAAATATTTGTGAAATATTTAAAGAAATAATTATTTCATTGAATGACATTTGCCTAACCATGATGATAAGATAATTGATCTTGATCATTGGTTGATATGAATCCATCAACAAACATTGATTTCATAAAAAAACCTTAGTTTATCCTACAATAGTTGTAGGACAACTTTTACATGAAAAATCCTCTTGCTTGAATAGGATTGGGGATTTGTTTAGCAAATCTCCTTATAATATAATCAAAATTGTTTTGATGTATATTATATGGTATAATTTCGGTTGAAAAACCGATGAGCATCTCAAAGTACATGATGATTTATCTGGCATTATCCTTTCCTGAGGTGGATATGGTGCCTAGTCGGAGAGCATCGGGGTCACGGGTTGCAATGTATATGGTCCGTCCCACTTTCGTCGGTACTGGCCATGACAACGGGTAGGGACTGGATAATGCCGGAGAAGTTAGAGTATATTTTTCTAATTATTAAAATTCGAATAATACGTACTTTGAGATTATACATACTATTCAAGTAATAATCAAGTTTGTTGATTGATGATCGGATTAATGATTAATTTAATGTGATTAAATTAATTATATCCAATTAACACTCTATTATGTATAGATGTGTATTTCCCTTGGAAGAGTTAATTATGTGAATATGATTCACGATAATTAATTATAAAATTTGAATATGAGATGGAGGATCACATAAGTGACATCCATGATCTCCCGTCAAGGCAAAGGATTCCGTCGCCAGTTGTTGTGAATAGGAGATGCCTGTCTGAAGTGACAGATCCTGTATATGATTTAATTAGATCGGGTTCTTTGCTTCTCGAAAGAGTAAGGCCGTATATGTAGTGACCCCAATATCGAGTCCTCATATTGTTGGGGCGATATTGGATTGCGTATAGCGAGTATTAAGCCCGTTTACGGTTGGTTCAATTAATGACGGGTCAACATCATCTTAGGGGTGGTGGGCCCGGGTGTTAAAGACCGAATTGGGAAATGCACGTTGAACTTACAAGGCGGAATGTGTTCCCGCTTCTTTTTATCGGAGTCGCAGGTTCTCATATTATTGGCATGTGACGAAGATAGGAAAGGAGATCCCAGATCTTGCTAGAGATATAATGGTAAGAATATCTCTTACATTGAAAGTGGTTAAGGGAATAAACTTTCATTGTTGACATGACAAGACAACTTTGATATAAAAAAATCAAAGTAAAACATGTATATGTAATATATATACCCATATGTAAATTTCTTATTTCAGATAATCCTTCATTAAACCCACTCATTGTTATACTCAATAATAACCAGTAAAATATCATGGATTGGACTCATGATCCAGATATTGTACTTGCAATTGAACACATAATGTATGTGGTTGCAATGTGTAAGTTTCCTCAACATAATGAGGAATGACAATTAAATAAGACATTCAAACATCATCTTAGGGTTTGTATGTCTCTATAGTCTTGATCTTTCATCGAGTGTACTTTGGAAGTGACATGTCGATGATGATCGTAATTGTCAAATAATCCTTATAAAATCTAAGAAGATGTTCTGGCATACATATGTGCTCTAGACATTTAATCATGATTGACATGGTTCTCTGCAGTATGCAGAATGGTGGCTCGAAAGAGATGATGTATTCAAAATGTATGAATACCTACTTGAACCTAAGTCTACAAGAGTTAAGATGTATGTAGATATGATGAGTGTCATCATTCTACTATCTATACTCAAGTCATTCATGAAGCTTCATATTATTCATATTGTATGAATTTACCGAAGCATGTATAAATGTTGAAATGCTCTTGTATTGAAATCTTTTGAATTCAACATAAGAGATTCTTTGTCTTGAACAATGGTTGTTTATAGATGAAGAGAGCACAATGGAAGCATGGGTCGGACCATGTGAGAAGGAAAGTCAAAGAGTTGATTGTACTTCTGTGACTTCCATGTGACATCCAAAGGGTTGGTTGAATGCCAATACTGCAATAAGTTGATGTGTTGATAGTATGACTATCAAATCTGTCTAAAATCCTTATTGAAGGACTCAGATAGAGCATTGAAATAATCTACATATAATCATTGACTCTGACTTTCTTATTTCATAAGATAAAGTCTGACAATTGTATCCCAATCTTCTAATGACATTTGCAATTGGTTGCATATATATATTAGAAGATTAGAAATTTGATCTTAAGGTTTAGTAGTCATCTACATGGATATTGCTGTAATTGTTGTAGCAATCTCTGTTGGATAGATAGACTTCATATTCTCAGTGGGAGAGTCCTTAGTTCTGGAGAATGTCTCTATGACCTAGATAGTAGAGTACACTCATTGTTTGTTTCTAAATGTTGGAAATAAACATGAATTCTGAGATAGAACTATCATAAAGAATTATGATGGAAATATTTCAGATAGTAATATAACATCTAGTGGACTCCACAAAATTAGAAAATTAATGAATGGTTCATTAAGATTTCTAATACTGAAATCAAACCTTATAAGATCAATAGGAGGATGAAGATCATTTGACAATGATCTGGCATCAAGCCTTGGACATTTGTCTGTTGATTTGATCAATAGACTAGTAAGATATGAAACTTTAGAATGTCTAAAATTTAAAATCTTACATACTTGTGAATATTGTATTCAAAGTAAAATGTCCAATACACCCTTCTCTGGGAATGATGTTAGATGTCGAGGTATTCAAGATCTCATACATATTGATGTATGTAGATCATCTATATCATAGTAAACATTATGGATATGTGATATCTATTGATGATTATGTATGATACGAGATTTCTTCTCTTCACCTGAGAAACCTTTGAAGTGCTCAGAGATTTCACAATTTTGGTTTAGAACCAAAGTTTGAAGAAAGAAGAAATGAATTTGATCTAACCTAGGTAGCTTGTACCTGTTAGATAAAATTCAAAGAATACCTTATGGAGATATGAATATTTTTTTATCTCACTCCTCCTGATAAACCTGAACTCAATAGAGTTGTAGGGAGATATAATTGGATCATGTGTGACATGATTTGATCAATGAGAAATTTTAGCATAATTACCTCTTAGTTTCCAGATATATATGTAGTAGAGACTACAATATATATCATTAATAAGGTTCCATGCATGTAAGCTAGAATCTAGCACTAGAGAGTGCTACTTCATTAGGAAAATAAAGGATGGTATGGGATACCTACTTTATGACTTTGAGATTCTTAAAATATCTCGTCTCTGAGAATGTGATTCTTAGATGCTGAAACTCTCGAGAATCAAGAAGAAATGAAGTAAAGGAACTCATTTAATCTTGAGAAGATAATGAGGCTCCTAAAATTGACAACTAAAAGGACAATTAAAGATGAAACACTAATACCTCTTCAAATGAGTTTGAGGATGTACTCCATGTGTCGATTAAGTCTGACAATGATCGGACTTCATGTGATGAAGCTCCTAAGGATCATGACATGGAAAGATGGATATTAGCAATAAAGTCTAAAGTAGACTTCATATACAAGTGTTGTATATGGACCCTCGAGGATCCACCTATATGGGTAAGACCCATAAAAATGTAAATGGTTCAAGAAAAAAGGAATCTGATGATAAGGTGGAGACCTTCAAAGCTCGGTTCGTAGACATGAGCTACACACTGGAAGAGAAGACATTTCTTGCGATGAGACTTGCTCTTCAGTTACCTTGCTTAAACCCATCAGATTATTGCTAACTATAGCTACACAACTTGGCTTTGACTTCTTCGAGATGGAAGTCAAGATTGCATTCCTCTATAAATGCCTCTCTGAGGATATTCACATGAAGTAGCCCCAGGGTTTCATGGTTGAGGAAAGCAAGGTGTGCAAGCTAAAGAAATCCATCTATGGACTCAAATAAGCTTCTTGTAGTTGGAACATAAGATTTGAAGAAATTTTAAATGTTATGATTTCAAATAGAATCTTGATGTACCATGTGAAGCTTAGTGGGAGTGCCATTGTGTTCATCGTGCTAAATGTAGATAATATCCTAATCATTTGGAATAATATAAGGATGATAATAAGTGTTTTGTGATCTGGCTATTCAATACCTTGAGATATGATCTCAAAAGATGCCTCTTGGATCTTAATTCTGAAGTTGTTCAGAAACAAAGAAAAGAGGGTATTGGGGCTGTCACATTTGTAAGTACACCTTGGACATGTTCCATTTTTTTTGGAAATTCCAAGAAAGTCTTTCTTACCTTAAAAGATTTGGTATTGACCAATCTAAAGGGATAGCACCTCAAAGAGTTGAGGAAGTAAATGCTAGAATTGCTTGCACTTGTGCATAAGTTACGAGAAGCTAATTGTATGCTAGATGTGTACAAAAGCCAGATATCTGCCATGCAGTGGGAGTAGTAAAGTGTTGCTAATCCTACTATGGAGATAAAACACTTGATTGAAGTAATAACAAAATCTTCATAGATGACAAGATTTTTTTTGAGATAGTGATCTCAAAGTCATATCTTCAAAAGCTCAAGACTTTGTAGATAGAGATCCAAAAGGTCTTAACTGTGGATACCTTGAGAGATAGTGATCTCCCAGAATAAGGGTATTCTGATAAGGATTATGGAAATACTGATACAATAATTACTGAGCAATAGTGTCAAGGACACTATAATTGCTTTATCAAGATTGAGTATTGGTTGCATAAGATGCAACATTCGCATTGGATGTGAGAACTGTTACTGGGGATATGCAAGTGCCGTAAAAGGACTTGGCGTAGTCTCACGGGAACAGAGTGACTGATCAACTTACCTAGCTATTTCCTAAATAGCCTATGATTGTCACATGAGTGTGGGTTTAAATGATTAGCCCATTAATGTCTCTTTGGGCTAGTGGGAGATTGTTGGACATGTGAGCCCACGGCGAGCCATTATGCAATAAATGTTATTGCAAATATCATTCCCTGATCTGAAATGAAGAATAAATAATTTGCATAAAAGGTCCCTCTGTACAATTAGGGTTATGTACCATGGCTATCTTAATGATCATACAGCTGTTGATTCAATTATTGAATCATAGAGGCTAGTGCTTGGATGAATATCTAAAGAGTTAGATTGAGGACTCATCAAGCACCGTCAAATGATTGTTAAAGATGTGATCTCCAGCCTGAGTAGGAGATAGCAATCCTTTCTCACATAGGCTGATATCTGACCAACCTCTTGATGTAGGTCCTCTGCACAAGAATAGATATTCGGAGGTGTCAGATTAGTTAGGTCAAAGAGTTGACTTAACGGGATCGAGATAACATAAGTCCTATGTTGAATGCTATCACAGCATAGGTACGCATCCTTTGACCGGAGACAGATGTATTACTATATGCCTGAGTGTGTACATTTGGTTGACCAATAGGTTAATGGCCTAACCAAGGTCTATACACCGACGAGCTGGTGTGCATATAAGGGCATATGAGTAATGCGATCTCTCAAAGGGATCATACAGGTTCACTACTGAACCGGAAGACATGAGCTCACTCATGAGATATTGGGAAGAATCAAATTCCATGCACAGTCATCTCGCTTTGGATGCTTGACTGAATTTGAAGGTTTGATATATACTTTTGGAAAGTATATGATCAATACTTAGGTATGATATATGCTTTTGGAAAGTATATGATCGATACCAAATCCCAATGATCAAATGAGAAACCTACTGATAAAACTATGAAGATGACAGTATAAAATTGATCTTGATCTTCGGGTTGATAATAGGTCTTCCAGTATGCAGGATGTACATGTATTGGGAATACCTGAGGGTGATGTGAACATAAATGATTGTATATCCATGACGCTTCCATTCCGAGGGAGTGATGAAACATGTCTGGATTTTAGTGACTCCTTTCAGTAGAGAAGCAATCCGATCTTAGTCCAAGTGTTGGACATTGGTCTGAATGAGATTCAGATTCAATGAGAAGATTAGATTTGCGGTCTTGATTTAATCAAGCATCTATGGGAGGTTCGTAAGATCTGGATTTGAGATAAGATCTTAATATCCAAGTCACTATACGTGGAACAATACAATCGCCCTGTCCTTATCTCAAGTATCTGCGGAGAAAGCACATTATTCTTGAAGGAGTTCAAGAATAATTCATTTGATGAAATTCATATCCAAGCAAGGAGAACTTGATGATTAAATGAGATTTAATTATCAAGCATAATATGAATGGGATTCATATTACAAGAATAATTATCCAAGATAATTAAATAGGATTTAAATATCAAGGATTAGAGAATGTTGATAATACTATCCATAATATTTGTATATTATAAATATGATTTATAATATACATATATTCAAGAGAGAGAAATTTCGTAAATGGCATTTGTTAATTATTAAATGTGGATTGGATTCACATTTATTAATTAATTGGAAATGTGATTTACAAATTAGTTTGGGTTGTGAATTTGATTCACATATTTTTCGATGGCATGATGGAAATATTCAAAAATTAATTTGGTGGATATTTTTTGTGATAATTGAGAGATAATGTAATATAATGAAAAGGAGAAATAAAGCCACCATTTTTGAGGTGGCATCACCCATGAAAAAGTCATGGGTGACACCCCTTGTTTTTAGGAGGCAATATTATCTCCATTTTATTATGATGATTAATCTCTCAACTAATTTATTTATGTTAAATTAAAAATGTGTTGATAATGTTGCAACATATATTTAATTTAATCATAAATGAATGTTGGTGGTTTTAACCAACAATAATTATAGCCATTGATTTTACATGGACCAAGCCTGGCCGTTGGATCCATGTGTCCCATGGATTGAGATCCATTGGATCCTAAACTAATATAAAAGGAGGGCTAGGGTAGCCTTCCAAGGTACATAATCAAGAGTTGTACAAGGTTACAACTCTCTCACTCTCTCTCTCTCTCATATTCTCGCCCTCTCTCTTTCTCTCCTCCAAAAGATGGCCATCCATCTTGTGTTGAGAAAGGAGAGACTCTCGGCTTCGCCTTCGACGACTCAGGGATCTCCTTCTTCTTTGGGACTGCTTGCTCTAGAGGAAGACGACGGATTTCGTTTGACGAAATCAGGGGATTCATTGCTTGGATTTTCATCGAGGATTTCGGGAGGAACACGACTCATCATCGTGCCCGCAAGTGCATTCTTCGTGGATCGGACTTAAGACAGGAGGATCTCTTGTTTGGGATCTCACGATCGCAACCACGCTTCAAGAGGTATTCCTTATACTTATGGTTTGATGAAATGATCCGAGAAGTGTTCTCGTGATCCTGTGGTTTCATCTTTAGTTTTAAAATTTTAATTTCCGCCGCATCTAGAAACTAGTGCGACTAGTTGCTCCGATTGCATACGATGCGATCGGCACGCTTCCGTGATGCGCTTAAGGATTCTCAATATCCTTCAGAAAGTTGGCTGCTCAAGGCATCTGACGTGGTCCAAAGAGAAGACAATGCAATTGACTTGGATCAACTGTCCCTGCGATATGATTGGTCCATGTAGGACACTGCATGATAAAACAACTAACTTTATTCAAAATTAATTAATTAAAAATAATAAATGATTTTTTTCAATTTTCAGATATAAAATATAAAATTCTAATTATTTTATTTAGGGTTTTAATATGGTTTTTATTATTTTTATGGGCTTATTTCTTACAAGTTAATTTTTAAAGGGTATATTATAGGTATATTCATCTATGTTTTGTATATTTTATTTTTATTTTATATTTTGTTATTTTACTATGATATTTTATATATTTACAACTTATTTTTATACACCTAAATATATTTTTATTTTATTTTTCTGATGTAATAGTTTTCAGGTAGTCTAGACAGTTTCTCTTTTAGTACCCTAGCTATTTATAGTACTGATCGACATCGGATTTCTTGAACGCCAAGAGAGTGGAAGTCTAAGAGGAGGAGGAGGAGGAGCCAAGAGGTTGACTCTTCTTCTTCATCTTCTTATGGGATTGATCCTTCGAAGACCCATGCTTTCATAACATTTTCCCTTGGCTTATACAATCATCGCACTGCCTGTAGGGTTTTCTTTCTTCATGACATCCTACATGGTCTTCAATGAAACCATGAACTCAGCAACATTTAACATAGTTTATTCATGTGGCATGTTACCGCATTGAAATACTTGAGTAAAACAACAGAATGAAGTCAATATGCTTTTCTACATCCATCTCTGCCCTAAGGGTACCCACTTTGAAGAGCTAACCAAATATTTTGATTACATGATCTTGAACTGATGTCCCTTCATGCATCTTAAAGTGTATCAGTTCTTTCAATAAAATCTACATTAGATCTGGGAAGCTCCCTATTAGCCATGTGAGCCTAGGGAGAACTATTTCTACAATAAAATGTTATTGTACTATTATATATATATCAATAAAGGTTATTAATTTACTTCACTCCTTATCTGAGATTAAATGAATGAATGCACAGTAAGGTCCCTCTGTACAATTAGGGTTATGTCCTGTGACCTTCTTAATGATCACACAACTGTTGATTCCAATTTTGAATCATAGAGGTCATGCTTGATGATATCTAAATAATTAGATTGATGGTTCATCAAGTACCGTCAAATGATTATTAGGATAGGATCTCCAACCTAAGAAAAAGATGGTAATTCTTCCCTAAAGGTTGATGTCTAACCAACCTCTTGATGCAGGTCATCAGCATAGGAATAGAGATTCAAAGGTGCTGGATAAGTCATGTCAAAAAGTCAAATTAACTAGATCGAGATAACCAAGACCTATGTCGTATACTATCAGGATATATGTACACATCCTCTGACCATAGACAAATGCATTAATACAAGTCTGAGATGTACATTTACCAAGCCAATAGGTTGATGACCTAGACAAGTTATATACACTTGTGAGCAAGTATGCATACAAGGGCATATGAGTAATACGATCCCTCATAAGGATCAAATAGGTTCATTATTAAATCGGAAGACATGAGTTCACTCATGATATATTAGATTGTCTCACTTTAGAAGTTTTACAGAATATATATGTATGATATATTCTTTGGAAGTATATGATCAATACCAACTCCCAATGACCAATGAGAACTTAATGAGAAAACCCTAAGGAAGACATTTCAAATATGATCTAATACTTCGAGTTAATCAAGGTCTTCCAATATCCAGGATGTATGAGTATTAAGAATACTCATGGGTGTGATTTTATCGTAAATGATTGTATAACCATGACACTTCCATTTTGAGGGAGTGATGAAACAAGATTGGATTTCAGTGACTCCTTTCAATAGATTATTAATCTAATATTACATCTGAATATGATTCAAATACAGTAGAAGGATCATATTTACTATAGGATTTAATCAAACATTTTTGAGATGTTCAGATGAATCTTCATTTCATAACCTTTATTCTATCATTTTAGCCTTAAAACCCTAGCTAAATAAATAGCATTATTTTGTACAAAATAACGTTCTTTTTTATTACATTTAATGTATTTAAAATATAAGTTTGAATGCCAAAATTATAGAATAAAAAATAAAAGAAAAAGAATAAAATACCAAAGGTATTTATGACCCTAAACCCTGAGACCAAGTCAATAACTGAATTGGTTGATAAGGAATGAAGTAGGGGGAGATAAGGTCGAAAAATCCAATAAATTTAACAATTTTTTATTCATTTTTTGGACCCATTTATTCTGTATTATTTATTCACAAAATCTATAAACTCTGTACATGAAATTTGTAATTAAAAATAAATAGAAAAATATAAAATTTAGTTTACCCAAAAGTAATATACAATGTACAGTTTTTACCCTGAATAAGAATCCAAAATCCAAACATCCCAGACCCATATCTTCTCCATATGAACTTAAAATGTATCAAAATCAACTTTAATTTATATAAATTTAAATAATATATTTAATGAAGGTGGTTTCATCCCATTTGAAGTTATGGTGTGAAAGTTTGGTTTTGAACGCCTATTGTAAAATATACCAGAATAAAATATTCATTTTATTTTTCATTATATTTTTTTTACAATTTTATATTTGTATAATTTTGTAAATATCATTTATAATATATGTACATATTTAGAATAGAATAAATCATAAAGAAAATACAAAAAATAGTTTATATAAATACATGGATGAATATACAATACTTATACATATATAACTAATTCCCTTATTTATTTAAGTGTACAAAATACAACCGAAAAATATAATAAGAATATATTTATGTATAGTAAAGTAAATTAAAAATATATAAATTAAGTTAATAAAATAATAAAATAAAAAAATACAAAATAAAAATAAAAAATACAAACATAGGTAAATATACCTATAAATAAAACCCAAAATGTAACTTGTAATAAATATACTCATAAAAATAAATACAATACATACTAAAATACTATAGAAAATAGTAAATTTTTTTTATTTTATAACTTAAAATTAGTTAATTCATTTAGTAATTTTTATTGATTTTACAAATAATGTTGGGTTGCATTTTTTCTGGTTTGTCCACGTGGACCAACCAGAGGGAGTCAAGAGTTGACCCTGGTCAACTCTTCTCCACTGGCATAACCCTATCTGAACCAGCCTTTGACCTCACCTTCTTCGATTTCCTCAAGGATTCCTTTATCCTTTTGGGTTGCTTCCCTCACCAACTTTTCTTCTCATTGATAGAGCTATCACGCGCCATTGATTTATCAAATAGATGAGCCATGCAGTGAGTTGACCACCTCGATCAAGTCACCCTTATATATAGCTCAACACTCTACCATTTTTTATTTTTGAATCCCTTTTACCCCATTTTCTCTCCTCCTTTTGTGCTCCAGGGCTCGAACCTCGTGACATGAGGTTCACCCAACCTTTATAGGATCGTGGAAGCGGAGTGGAGGTCGATTTTGCCATCTCCGATGGTGCTATGCCACTAGGTTTCCATCTCGTGACCCACAACCGCTTGAGGTTTGTTTTCCTATTTTCTAGGTAGATTTTAGGTTCTTGTTTAATTTCTTGTCATAAGATTTAGTTTTTATTGCTTGTATTAGCTTAGATTATCTCCTTCGCAATTCACCGGAGCTAGACTCCAGCAAACCCTCCACTGTACCTTTGTCTATTTTCTGACCCACACTCTTCCACCTCTTTGTTCCCCTTATCTTTCTCTGCATCCCTACACAATCCACTCACATTGCTCCTCCTTGGATAAGGAGATCCATTCTCCTCCACCACCCCTTCACAGGAGAACATCACAACGCCCCATCTTTCGCTATCTCCACCAACAAAACCCCCATGAATCCCCCATTTTGTGTGTGTGTGGTTTTCTTGCAAGACCCGGAGGCAAAGGACCTAGCTGGGTCGATTTTGAGAGGCAAGGAGGCTGATTGAAGTTGATTTCTTCTACAAGTTGCCAAGACCTCACCAATGGGTCCCGACCATATTTGAGAGGTCTAGGAGCGATGGCACATCGTCAGGAATGCAAGTCGACGCTTGGTGGAGGCTTAGGTGACCAGACATGCAACCATCATCGGATTCATGATCGCCTTCCACGAGTTCTTAGCATGTTCTTCGAGATCCTTCCTCTGTCGTTGGATCAGAGGATGTGTCCCATACGAGGCAGCTGTCATCTAATCATGAGGAGCTTCTACTATCAGATCCTTCCCAAGGACATAATTCTGGGTGTCAGCAGTAAACCATCATCGTGTATTGTGGGCATGACATGCGACAAGTGGCGACATCCGAGTCGTCCATCTCCGCACGTTAGGGGTTAAATTGAAACATTTGTCCCTACATTTTTGTTATTTTGTTTTAGTTCCGTAATTTAATTAATTTTTAATCTTTGTTGAAATTTTCATGTGAAGTCCTACATTTATTTATTATTGTATTTTGGTCCATGTCAGGTCACCTCACGTACGGTCCCACGTGAGGCGCTCATTTTGCATTAAAGCCCTTGTGGGTTTTGTATTTTCTATTTAGTCACAAAAGTTTTAATATTAGTTATAATATGAGTGATTTGCATTGTAACCCCTGGCTTTATTTTTATGTACAAAAATATCCGCTGACTTGTATTTTCACACCATATTTATACATTAGCATTTTAGGCATTTAACTATTTATTAAAAATGAAAAAGAGCATATTTTGAAATAGTTTGAATTAAAAATTATCAAAAAATATATAAATGTTTTGAAATATACCAAAAAATGTATTTTATCTATTATTATATTTTTAAAATCATGACCAAAAATACCTAAAAATATAAAAATAAAAAGACTAAAAATTAAAAAGCTCCAAAGTGCTTTATAAAAATATATAAAATCCCAACAAAAAACTTGAAAATATTCATTTCTGTTTTATAATTTTCTTTCTATCATTTATTATATATTAAAATTGATTTGGAAAATTTAGGACTTTATTTTGCCATTTTTAATCTCCAATTCAATTCGACCTATTTATTTAATCCATGTTTTGGGATATTTTTTTATTTAAAAATATATAAAAATATAAAAAATCCCCAAAAATCATAAAATAGTAGAAACTTATTTAAAATACTAAATCATTTTTTTGTATTTTGATTATTTTTAATAGTATTTATATTTATATTATCCTATATTGTGTATATAGTTATGTATATTCTTATATTATATGTTTAAATAGAAAAAGAATTAAAAAACTAGAAAATATGAAAAGGTAGTAAAAGTATAAATTTAAACAAAAATATATCAAAATTAAAATCCAAAAAAATATAAAATAGAAAACCCACAGAAAAACACTTAGACAAGATGAAGAACACAATTTTTGGAATTTATTTTCCCAATCTACCATTTGCTCCATGTGTTCGACACTTTACATACTTGCACTATACAGACATTTGCAGAGTTGAATAAAATAAATTTTAACTCCACACATTTATTTACGTTGCTAAATTTATTTGTGGGTTAATTGTTTAATTATTCGGGTTTCACGAGCGACCGCTTCAACGATAGTGTAATTCTCACCTTGTGTAGGCTACATTAGACCCTCGTAAAATTTGAGTTTTCAAATGGCGCCATTGTTGGGGAGCAATGTCGTATAGATTGTGTATCTTTGTTTTTTCCTTCATGTCTCTTGTCTATATGTTTTCTTTATTTATTTTCTATTTTATTTGATTTTATTTTTGAATTGTCTAACCCTCATTCTTGTTTGACTTTTTTTGTGAGGGACCACAGATCGAGGGAGGCTCTTCTAGGAGCACCTGTGAACCCACGTGAAGTGGAGTTGGCTTTCTGACCTAGCCAATAGAAGAAAGCGACAAAGGAAGACTTGGAGGAATGTTGAAGACAATAACATTTTACTTATCTGTATTTTATTTGTAATTCGAAGTGAGAGAGAGAGACATATTTATTGTAATAATTTGGACTCTCTTGGACTATGACACTTCACAAGGTCCACTGCCCGAGTGATAGTTCACTTGACGGCCTCATCGGTTTTTATTGCATTTTCATCACTTTTCTTTTTATTTGTTTCACGATTTCTTTTTATTTGTTTTGCTAGATTGTGTCCTAGCTTAGGATTTGCTTGACGATAGATTAAGGTCCAAATTCCTAATATATTACATGTATTTATTGATTCTCTTTTGGACTTGGTCAAATCATACTTACTGATTGTTTGGAATTGAGACTACACGTCGTGAGGAACCTCATACAACGCTTGCAAGCCCACTGTGGTGGGCACTGCGAGGTTACCAAGACTAGACTTAGGTTTCATATCTAGATAATTAGCATCTGGTGCTTCACGCTAATAGTATATTCTACTCTTGGGTGATTTCATCGAATTGCATTTGTATGTAGATGACGTTCATCGTTGTTTTCATCTCACATTGCTCTTGTGACTCTCTCCCTATGATTTTGATCACATAGGATCTGAAAAGAATTGACTCCTCGTTAGGTTCTTGATTTTTTTATTAAAAATAAAAAAGTGATAACTAATAAAATTAGGACTGCTAAGACTACTCGACCCTAAAGTAAAAAAGAAAAATGTTTGTCTTGGGGATAGTAACCCCCTCATTGTATTTGCATTTTATTTGCAACATATGCCATAAGGGTCAGTGCCCAAATACCAGGCCTATCTACGTGTTTGTACAACTTTGTGAAATCCACTTAACTCTAAATTTTAAGTAGATAAAAAAATTGAACCTTTACCGTCGTCAGTGCATTGAATCAGAGAATTGAGGGGTTTTTTTGTATATTTGTTTGTGTTTGTGTGTATACTAGATCTTCTATGCACATTTGCACCTTTTTCTCACATATCTTGATTTGACCTTCGTGTTCTCTCGATTATTTCAGAGATGTTCGACTGGCGTGATTTTTATTTGAACTTTGCAGATCCCTCATACCCTCCAGTTGGTCCACCTCCACTTTTCTGGGAGGACTTTGCACCTGACTCTTCTTTTTGTATATATCTGCCCAATCCACTTTTTCAGACATCAGATTTTTACCCACCACCACCCTCACATTTTGATAATCCATTTTTTAAGAGGACTTTGGTCTTGATTTTGACTCTTACACACAAACACCACCCTTATTCCACTTACTCAATACTGAGATTTTGGAGTCATCTCTCATGCAGACCACTCTTGAGCAAATGAATCGATTTGTGGAGCAAATGAATTCGAGGATAGATGACCTCACTAGACAAAATAAGAACCACATTTCTGCTTTACCACCCGTTTTCATGGATTCATTTGAGGACACCCATGGGAGTGAAGGATATGGAAGAATCCCTAAGCGCATCACGGAAGCGTGTGGATCACATCATATATGATCGATATCAACTAGTCTTACTAGTTTCTCGATGCATCAGAAATTAAAAAATTTTAATCCGATGAAACCACATGATCTGAGAACGCTTCTCGGAAAGATTCATTTAAACCACAAACAAGTATTAGGTTTACTTCTTGAATCATGGCTTCGATCGAATCTCTCAATGAAGAGACCTCTTGTCTCAAGTTTGATCCAACAGAGGAGACACTTGCGAGTACGTTGATGAGACACGTGCTCCTCGCAATCCATGTTGATAATCCAAGTAACAAATCTCCAGTTGTCATCTCATGAGATCTGACATCTTCTTCAAGAGTGAGTGATTAACGCCAAATTTGCCTCTTTAATAATGTTGTGTTATCAACATACATGAGGCAAATTTGGTTCAACAAAGACCACACCTTCAAATATGTGGAAATTATTTTACTTTGTAAGTTTAACAAGGTCGAACTCAGGGACTCGAGCCTCTTTGTCTATTTATCAAAATTTTTTATTTAATTGATGTGTGATTTTTTCTAAGTCTTTAGGTCTCAATGCACAATGATAAGCAATGCTGAGAAAACAATAGTGTATGCATGCATTTTTTTGATTTTATGCAAATTAAAAGGTATGCATGTATGTGATGCAGAAACACACATATATGACAAAAACATACAAAGATGCCCTAATTAATCATACCAATGAGCAATAGAATGAAGATTCATTTTAAAGTCAAATTAAGCATGAATACCATTTAAACAAAAGAGCAGGAGGCACTGTGGATCATTAGAATTCATCCCATTTAAATTAGCATCAAAACTTGAAATTGATAATTCCATTATGTAGAGAATGAAATAAGCAATAAAATGACATTTAAATAATAATTTGGATTTAAGATGCTTAAGATATGAAATAAATAATTTAAGGGCATAAATGTAAGAAAAATACAAGAACAAATAAAGATAAATATTATAAATCGGTCCCTGAAGGGACCCATTTGCAAATAATGAAAATCGATAGGTCCTTTATGCAAGTTTTCCTAAACCATGAAAATCGCAAGGGCCTCCCAATAAGATACCCAGACGCGTATATGAGGAATGGGCATGGGGACCAAAATGCAATTTCTGACAATGTTGGGGTCTACTCTGCAATTTACCTAGTCCCTCACCTACCTTGCACGTGAGGGGCGAGGTTTAGGGGGCTCAGTAGCTTCGGTCCACGTGGCAGCTCTTGGTATCTTCAGCTCTTGGTTCGGTGTGCCCAATCCTGTATGTTTAACGTAGAGGCTTGGGATGACACGTGTCGCCACTCGGTTCGTCCGATCGTGGGGATCGGGTGGTGACTGTAACTTCGTGCTCTGCCATATGTCTTCGGAGGAGGCTGCACACCGACGAGCACTTAGGAGCTCCTCCGTGCTCCAGACGCTTGCCTAAGGGTTGAGGAAGCTGGCTGAGGCTCTCGTGAGGGAGCTAGAGGTGATACGAGGCTTTGAGAGTGGCTAGTAATGCAAGGCGGTGGAGGGTGATCGAAGCAGCAAATGGAGACCAGTGGTGGCCGCATAGCTCCGAAAGTGAAGACCTACAGGGTGTTAGGAGATAGTCGAGGCGTGCACGGTGTTTGCATGGATGAAGTGAGGTGAGGGAGGCCTGATCGGAGCATAGAAGGTGGAGGCCCAAATGGGTCCTACGACATGTTGTCAAAGAAAATGGAGCAAGGAGGAGAGGTGATCGAGGATGTTGGCAAGGGTGATGTTAATATAGTGGAAGTGGGAGGATGGTCAGAAGGAGGTGAGAGTGAGTATAGGCTGCAGAATAAATAGGAGAAAAAGCAAGGAGAAGAAGGGAGAGTACCTGACCGAAGCAAGGAGAAAGAATGGTGGATGAAGTGGCCTAGGATGAGCTTGCTTGGAGCTCGGGGTCTTCGCATGATGAGGACGACCTTGACTCGGTGCTCGGGCATCCGCTGGAGGGACGGAGCGTACATGGCATTCGACCATGAATCTCTCCTAGGATATGAGGTCGTCTTCGCCTCAACACCTCCCTCCATTGTCACCAGAGGGCGGAGGAAGCTTGGCCGCAACCTCATCGAGTGGTAGATGAAGTGAGAAAGCGGAGGAGTAGAGGGATTTATAGACAAAGGAGAACAGTTACGGGGCGAGGTTTCAACAGTTGTAGTGGGTCATGAATGCGTGCATTGAGAGTATTGATGGATGAGCAATGAAGGTGGATCTGGGGGCGTTGTGGAGGTGGCCTTGAATCAAAGAGGGGTGATTGGAGCGATGGAGAAAATGGAAATGAGGCGAGGGTTCTATCATGCGTAACACTTGGAGCGGGGACCATATGGAGGAAGAAGATGACTCAGAGCCGGTTGATCATGTGATCCAACAGCTCGGATGGAGGCGTAGGTGGATACACCATATCATATCCTTAGGATCTGATCTAGCGATGAAGATTGAAGTAGGAGAGGTCAGTCGAGATGGAATCTAAAGGTCCATCCAATGGCTATTAGAGGCGAGATAACATGGAGTTCAGGGAACCTTAAGATAGGAATGAGACCAATGGCATAGATGTGGGTGGAGTCAAGCGATGAGGATTTGATCTTAAGATCAGATTTGACAGTTCAAGGTAGGTGATGAATCTGCGATTCGTCATCTTTATTCATTTATTTTAACTTAAATCCCTTATAAAACACCTGTACATACTACTAACTTCATATTCTTACTAACTTGCATCTATGTGTAAATATTGTATATTTGTATATTATTTTAACCTAAAATAAATAAATAAAGAAAGAAAGGAAAAATAAAGAAAAGAAAAGAAGACTGTATATATGTAATAGATACATGCTGACCCGAACCCCGAGCGAATGTTAAGACTTGACGTGATCAACCCAGAAGAAAGTAGGGGGAGATAGGGTCCTTAAATAGAAAATCCAAAAAAATGTGTGTTTTGTAAATGCTTCTCACTTATTATGTAAATTTATATAAAACTAACACTATTTTATTTTTATATAAATTAACCTTAAATTAAATAATTTTCAAAACAAAAGTTATAAATAAAAATGTGGACTAAATAACAAAAATAATTGTATAATCAAATCTTATACGGAATAAAATAACCACACTTAGAAAAAGCCACTAAGAGATAATTGAAAGACCAATTTCGGCTCCATATGAACTCAAATTGAACCAAACTTACTTCCATTGTATTCTAAATAAATTTATCTTTAAAATGGTTGTGATTTCATAATTTTTGGAGTTACGCGTAAAAAGTTGTTTTTCTGGGGTGGTTTGTGCAATTTTCCCATGTATTTGTACATATTGTATTTGGAATATTTATAAATATTTTTACTAATAAAAAATTTAAAAATAAAAATGTTAAAACAAAAGAAATTAATTTGCTTATTTGCCCATGTAGATACTACCATATTTGTATATAGCATATGTATATAGTTAATTTTCTTAACTATCAAAAAAATAAAAAAATTAACTTTTGATTTTCCAATAAATAAAGTGATGAAAATACAAAAAAGTTAATTTTTGTAAATATTTATCTTTCTACTTTATCTCATTTCAATCTCTCTTCTCTCTTATCTCTTATCTCATCGAAAAATTCAAAAAAAAATTCGAATTTAATTCTATCTATTAATAAGGCTCCTTCTCCATCTTTTCAACTTGATCAATCTTTGGTGAGAGGAGCCCGATCTCAGAGAATCTTCTTCTTGAGAAAGGTGCCTAGCCTCCGAGCCATCCGGTGACAGCGAGTCAGCCTTCGTCGAGGCAATCACGATCATTTCTGCTCCTAAGGTGAGATCCATAATCATTGTCTCTTATTTGATCTTAAACTAATCGTAGTTTTAGTTTCTCGCATTTGTTCTACATTGACATTTTTATTTAGATCTTAAAATCACATCACGATTTGATCCACATCGATTTCAAATTTTCACCTCATTTTCTCAATCTCTCCACGTTCATTTTCTATCTCCCATGATCTATCAACTCCGGCCACGCACGGTGGTCGGAGAACCGGATTCGAGTCCTCATTTTCATCGGATCCCTGTTAGCATATTCCGTTGGATTTTTGGATCGAACCATCATGTTTGCATTCTAATTGTTTATAAATAAAAAATATAATAAAAAATAACAAAAAATTATATGTTGTTTTTCTGCCTAACATTTATTTTGCAGGGATTAAAAAATAAAAAAAAGAAAAAATATACATAAAAAACTTTATTCTATGTTTATGCTTTCCAAAAAAAATTACAAAAAATAAAAAAAGGTGAACGACCGCCTGCACCCCCTTCTTGGAGCCCGCTGGCCGCCACCCACCACCTCTGGAGCAAGCTCCTCCACTCTCCGCCACGCTTGCCACGCCGTGCATGCCCGCTCTGTTCGCCACCAACGCCTCCTGCATCATCTCACAGTCGCCATCGATGCTAGTTCACCGCCCTTGCGCTCCCCAATCACAAACACCACCGCCGGTTGCGCCTCCTCACGCAACACCCCTCCATTGAAGCTCCTCCACCGTGCTCCGCCCTTCTCTACTAGTGCTGCCTCTGTAGCCGACCATCGCTCCACCGACTCTCTTCACCACGAAGACCACATCCGCCACCACCTCTCCTCCAGATCGTTGGCTCATCATTGTGCATCACCAACCCCCTCCACCGCTTTCTCCCTCACGCAGCCGCACCTCCTCCGTGTGGAGCAGAGCACGCCTCAGATCTGCTGGAAGCCCGTGACAGATACATCACCACTAGCCACCATTAGCCCTCTGAGCAGCCACCAAAGGTTGCACGCCTGCCCCTGGGAGAGAAGAGAAAGAAGGGTAGGCGGCGATCCTCATCCCCTTTGCAGTTGGCTTGAGAAGAAGGAAGGCACAAGAGGAACCCTAGGTATTGAATAAAAAAATTGGAGAATTTACAGTCAAACCCATGGTGATTCTAAGAATAGCAACGAAGCCCCCATTCCAGCAAGTCACATGCCACTCACGTGTTTATTGGGTAAAATTGTGAATACTTCCTTCGAATTATTTCTGGTTTTATTTTTGTGTGAAAGACAACAAGTATTTGTAAACTAGTCCCTGGATTCCAGAACTTAACTTTGCTTGCTTTGCTTATCGAAATGAATATTTTCTTTGGTCAATAAATTCTTTGAAAATCATGTAATACTTCTGATGTACTTTTCTTTTTAGCATAAAATTTTCATTGCATTTTAATTTCATTTATTATTATTAAAAAATAAAAAATAGTGTCATTTTATCTTCCTGAAATTCAAAAGTCATAAAAATTTGAATATTATTTCAAAAATTCCAAAAAATTAGATTATCTCTATTTCATTGTCTTTTAATTTCTGTGCAAATTTCATGCATTAATTCTTTTTAAAACCCAAAAAATTGAAAAATACTAAAAATTTTATAAAAAATCATAAAACATTCTACAAAAATCCAAAAATCATGATTTCAGTCCCAATTTGTAGATATTTGTCATTATTTTATCATAAAAATAATTTCCAGGAGTTTTATGCACTTAAAATATTTTTAAGTTGAAAATTACTCCAGGATGTGCATTGTTTCTCACTTTTACCACTGTCTTATTTTTAAAAAATATAAAAAGATCTTTAAATTCTACAAAAAATTCCAAAAACATTTCAAAGTCTTTAAAACCAAAAAATATTTTCTCTGATATTTTTATTAATATTTGTTATATAATTGAAAAATACAACAAGAGTTTGGTGTGCGTAGTTCTTACCTTGGGCATATTGTTCCTTATTGCAAAATTAAAATGACTAAAAATTTGAAAATCAGAAAAAAGTAGAAATAAAAAAAATACAAAAAATAAAAAGAGAAAAATTCCACAAAAACCAAGGATAGTTTGCCTTTGAGATTCATGCTTATTCTTTTAATTGTTTTTTTGATTAATTGAATGACCCTCGAGAATTGTTCCCTCCCTGAGTTCGATCCTGTCCTCTAAAGGTTAATAAGAAGCAAAAATAAAAAATTGTTTGTGTGTCTCAGGATTTTTGGGGATAACAATGACACTTTATATCATTAAATATCGGTCCTCGAAGATAACATGCAATGAAATGGCGCCGTTGCCGAGGATCAAACCCGGGTCACCCGTGTGACAGGCGGGAATATTCACCACATTATATCAAATATGGGTGCTTGGCTTTCCTGGATCACCTCCCTCGGTCCACGGACCCTCACAAGAAAAAGAAAAGAGAAAATGTGTAAGAAACGTAATTATCAAATATGAGCACAAATAATGAAATGAATGCAATGGTTATGAACAATGGAGTGAATGGCAAAATGTAAACAGATATTTACAACCAAGAATAGCAGGTCAAAAGAGAAACCTAACTACCCTTGCCATGCCTCCCTAGTAATGGTGCCATTTTATTGCATGTTATCTTCGAGGACCGATAAATAATGATATAAAGTGTCGTTGTTATCCCCAAAAATCTCGTGACAAACAAACCATTTTTTTATTTTTGCTACTTATTAACCTGTATAGAGGACATGATCGAACTCAGGGAGGCTACATATCCCAAGGGTTATTCGATTAATTAAAAAAATCAATTAAAAGAACAAGTAGGAATCTTAAAGGCAAACTATCCTTGGTTTGCCTTTGAGATTCCTGCTTGTTCTTTTAATTTATTTTTTTATTAATCAAATAACCCTCGGGAATTGTAGCCTCCCTGAGTTCGATCCTATCCGCTGTACAGGTTAATAAGTAGTAAAAATAAAAAAATTGTTTGTTTGTCACAAGATTTTTGTGGATAACAACGACACTTTATATCATTAATTATCGGTCCTCGAAGATAATGTGCAATAGTAGGGGGAGGAATGGTCTGGATGGAAGCGAGGAGGGATGATCCATCAGTCAAGAGTGGGGTTGGGTGGCGAGAAGAGGGAGCGGTTGCGTGGCAGCTCTAGAGAAAGCCACGTGACTGCTCCAGAAAATTAATTAAATACAAAAATAAAAGAAAAATAAAAAATAAATAATTAGGGGTAAAATTAGAAAAAAAATCAAAACATGAAAATTGTAGATCTCGATAAGGTCTACAAGCTTCAATTTAGACAAAAAACCAAAAGAAGTCATTTGTACAAAAAGTGTAGTTTTGGGGGTATTTTTACTGGGATAAAAATAACGTTTCTAGTCTTTGAGATTTTTTATATTTTTAATTTCTTTTTAAGGTTAAAACAAATATATATAACTAACTAACCTAATTTTTTAGGTATTTTTAGTAAGGTAGAAAATAAAGAAGAAATTTTAATTAAACACAATAAAAAGGATTAGAATATAGGCTAATTATATACATTTTATATACAATATAAAACATGATAATAATAATAATAATAATGAATTATTAGTGATTTTTATTGAACTGTATAAGCTTGGGATTAATAATTTGATTTTAGCATGATGAATATGAGATTCATCATACCCCTATACTTTCACTATGCTCTTCCTCGAGCATCTAAAGAATGAAGGAGTCGGATTAATTCCTGATAGTGAATCTAAATATTTCAAGGTTCAATTTTTCGAAGACCCTTAATTTAAGTGATCCTATAATTCTGAGTTTAACCATGCTCTAGTTAGAAGGAATCCAACTTCTCTAATTTTCAGCCTCTCTATTTGTACATAAAATATAAGGATATGAATGTTAGTGTACTGCAATCATGAGAGTCAAGTTGAGACATCACCCAAAGTTCCAGTCGAGAAGACTCTCATATAGACCTAATCCTCAACACTAGGGAATAAGTCTCTTCTTGCTTCAGTCAACCATCTCATTAGTTTGTCAGACTTGAAAGTGTAGATGGACAACCGGATGATGGAGGGAATAGGATTGTGTCTATTTTTAAAGCTCCCTCAAATTGGAACACGAGGCCTCTTGAGCGCCTTATTACTCAACACTTGTATATTTTTTATTTTGTTGATCTGTGTCCATCAAGAGAGTTCGGAGTCGTCTGCACTTGTTTTTCTGGGAGTACACCGAGGTGTGTCTCTTTTGAGTATCTAAGATACCCTAGACACCCATACGTGTATCACGATACAATGTAGATCCCTTTTATGGTACTAGCCCCACTCATTGGTCCTAAAAGCGTTTGGTCCAAGTGGACACTTTGAAAATGGTTGGGAGTGCTCACCTTTGGTGGAAGCTCTTTGTAATTTGATTTTGAAGGATAGAGATTTTCTTTGAATATTTCTTTCTTTTCTTTTCTTTCTTTTTGGTTAGCTCCACTACTTTTACCAAAAGTTGGCGCACACTGATCAACAATTACTTATGTTTCATCACACCCTGACACATAGGAAAATATCAAACTAACACTCATGTTTCTTGAAGAATTCATTGAATTTATCCCATCCCCGAGCATCATTAGATCAGGTCTAGACTCAAATCTCCAGTCCTAGTTCCTTAAGCGATAACTCAATTCATTTCATCAATCATGTAGTTGTGAATGTGTTGTGCTCATGACATTCTTTAGAAGGTATGAATGAAGAGTGCAATACAACGTTCAAATCTTTCAAACTAGGGAAGTGTGGATTATTAAGTTCAAAAAACCTAATGACTAAGGCATGTTAACTTAGTCTCTCAAGATCTCAGAAATTGTCTCCAAATCCTCAAGCCTCGAGTGATAGTAAATGTATCAGGAATACACCAACTCCTAGGTTATTGAATTTCTATTATTTTGTTTATCTTTTGCAAATTTTTATGAATTTTAATTTTCATTTTTTAGAGAGATAATGACTGGCCCAATCTAATATGAATAGTTGCATCTACTTACATCTAGTATGGTTGTAAGTATGGACCGTTAGACGTACCCATCTTACTTGAGGATGGAGCCATATAAAGTGTCCACTAAACCATGCACTCTGCTTAGGGTGACTGAAGTTCCTCACTGAAGGCTAGCTACTCATTTTTAGGCCTCGTAGTCAGAGTCTCTACCAAAGTAAATTTTTAATTTTTCAGTTTTTTATGGACTTTTTGAAAAAGGTTGATTTTATTTACAAAAAGTTAATCGCTAAATTTTTAAAGGATTTTTACAGCAATTTTTACACAAAATAGTTCCCAAGTCAACTTAAATCAAGTCCAAAAAGTTTTCAAAAAATTTAAAATACGAGTTATGGATAAAGTATAAATACAATAATATGCAGTATACCCCCCCATATACATAACTTTTGCTATGTCCTCATAATACAAGTGTTATAAAGCAACTTCTCTAGTCAAATATAAGGTGATATAGCAGAACTGAGGAGGAGGGTCACCCTATACTTAGGTCAAAAAAGACCTATGTATAAGATGATAGAGCGGGGGAAGAATGATTTAATTGGGTCCCCATATACTTAGGCTAAAAATAGCCGAAGTAAAGGATATGGGATTTGGGCTAGGGGGTCCGAGGTTGTTTAGGGTTAGGAGGTGATTTTACAGATGAGTGGAGAGAGGGGATTGAATTTTTACATATGACTATGAAGAACATGAGATGTAGGGTATATATATATATATATATTTGTGTGTGTGTGAATGTACAAAATTGATGGGGGGAAAGAGTGGATGTGCAAATATGAGGTGTATGTGTGAGTGGGGGTGGGGGTAGATCAACTAGTGATCTAATCTCTTTTTCTCTCTTTTTTTACACATGCGAGCCTTCAAACGAGGAATTCTAAAAATACACATGATACAAATTTTTTATACAATAAAATGCATGAATGAAATGCCTAAATTCCTTGAATTCTTCTGGATTTTCTTTTGCGAACTTCTCAGTGTGAGCTCCCAACTCCACGCCTCCATGGATCTCAAGCGTCCTCGATTTCCATGGGCCCTGCCACGAAAAAAAATGTTAGAAGAATGGCACGAAAAATAATCAACAAAAATGATGCAAAAATACATGATCAGAAGACCTATAAATTTTAAAATTATCCACAACAAAAAACATTTGAACAAAATTCAATAAATAAAAAAAGTGAGCTGTGTCCCAGACAACGACACCATTTGATGAACATCGAATTTACCTTTTTAATATAATCGTATTAACATAGTACATGAGCCAAATTTGGTTTAGCAAAGATCACACCTTCGAATATGTGGAAATTATTTTACTTGGTAAGTTTACCAAGGTCTAACTTAGGGACACGAGCCTCTTCATCTATTTATCAATTGGTTTCATTTAATTGATGTGTGATTATTTCCATGTAGTTAGGTCTCTATGCACAATGGTATGCAATGCTGAGAAAACAAAAGTTTATGCATGTACTTTTTTATGCAAGTTAAAAGTGATGCATGTATGCAATGCAGAAACACATAGATATGATAAAAACACGCAAATATGCCCTAATTTAATCATACCATTGAGCAATGGAATGAAGATTCATTTTAGAGTCAAATTAAGCATGAATAGTATTTAAACAAAAGAGCAGAGGACATTGTGGATCATTAAAATTCATAACATTTAAATTAGCGTTAAAACTTAAAATTAATATTACCATAATACAGAGAATGAAACAAGCATTAAAATGCCATAAAAATATGCAATTTAAATTTAAGATGCTCAAGATATGAAAGAAATAGTGCAAGGGCATAAATGTAAGAAAAATTATAGAAAAAATAAAGATAATATTGCAAATATGACCCCAGAGGGACCCATTTGTAAATAATGAAAATCGGTGGGGCCCATATGCAATTTTTCCTAAAGCATGGGGACCATTTTTTAATTTTCTAAAACTACAAGAGCCTCCTTGTAAAATACCCAAGTTTGCATGTAAGGCACTTGCCTATGGACCAAAATGCAATTTTTGAGAATGTTGGGGTCTTCTCTACAATATAACCAACCACCCCCGTGTCTTGCACGCAAGGGGCTAGGCTCAGGGGGCTAAGCATCTTCGGTTCACATGGCAGCTCTAGGTAGCTTTGGCTCTTAGTTCGGTGTATCCAAGCCTGTAGGTTTGGCGTGGAGGCTTAGGATGACACATGATGCCACGCGGGCCGTTCGATCATGGGGATCTGATGGTGACTGTAACTTCATGCTCCGTCATTTGTGTTCGAAGGAGGCTGCACTCCGACGAGCACTTGGGAGCTCCTCCATCTCCAGATGCTTGCCTTTGGGTTAAGGAAGCTGGCTGAGGCTATCACGAGGGAGCTAGAGGTGATACAAGGCCCTAGGAGCGGTTGGGAAGGCAAGGCCGTGGAGGGTGATCAGAGAAGTAAATGGAGACTAGCAGTGGTTGCGTATCTTCGACCAGTGAAGACCTGCATGGTGTTAGGAGATAGCTGGGGAGTGCATGGTGTTTGCATGAATGAAGTGAGGTGAGTGGAGGCCTGATCAGAGCGGAGAAGGAGGAAGCCTAAATGGGTCCTCCGATGTGTTGTCGGAGAAAATGGAGTGGAGCGGAGAGGGCTATGGTAGAGGAAGGGAGGTGATCGGGGATGTTGGCGAGGGTGATGTTGATATAGTGGAGGTGGGAGGATGGTCAGATGACGGTGATAGCGAGTGTAGGATGCAGAATAAATAGGAGAAAAAGGGGGAGTACTTGGCCGGAGCAAGGAGGAAGAATGATGGATGAAGTAGCCTTGGGTGAGCTTGCTTGGAGCTCGAGGTCGTCGCATAACGAAGGCGAACTTGCCTCAATGCTCGAGCATCCGCTGGAGGGGAGGAGCGTACATAGCATTCCACCATGGATCTCACTTGGGATCTGAGGTCATTTTTGCCTCAAGACCACCTTCCGCTATCATCAGAGGGATGAGGAAGCTGGGCCGCAGCCCCATCAAATGGTGGATGAAGGGAGAAGGCGACAGAGTGGAGGGATTTATAGGAAGAGGAGAACAATTACGGGGTAAGGTTTCAACGGTTGTAGTTAGTCATGAAGGCATGCATTGAGGGTATTGATGGATAAGAAAAGAAGGTGGATCTGGGGGTGATGAGGAGGTGGTCTTGAATCTAAGAGGGGATGATCAAAGCGATGGAGAAAATGGAAAGGGGGCGAGGGTTCCTCTAGACATAATGCCTGGAGTGGGGACTGTTTGGAAGAAGATGACTCAGTGTCGTTGGATCATGTGGCCCAACGGCTCGGATGGAGGCACAGGCAGATGCACCAAATCAGATCCTTAGGAACTGATATAGCAGTAAAGATTGAGGAGAGAGTGAGCGGTCGAGATGGAATCTAAAGGTCCATCCAATGGCTATTATAGGCGAGGTGACGTGGAGATCATGGAAGTATAGGATAGGAATGAGATCGAAGGTTTAGATGTGGGTAGAGTCGAGTGGTGAGGATCTAATCTTAAGATCAGATTGGATGGTTGAGGGCAGGACGCAGAGAAACAATCAGGATGGAGGCAAGGATGGATGATCCAACGGTCAAGAGAGGAGCCAGGTGGCGAGAAGAGGGATTGCCGCATGGCAGCTCCAGAGAGCGTCACGTGGCTGCTCCAGAAAATTCAATAAATATAAAAATAAAGAAAAATAAAAAAGAAATAGTTGGAGGAAAAATTAGGAAAAGTTAAAACATGAAAGTTGTAGATCTCGATGATATCTACAAGTTTTGTTGGACAAAAAGCCAAAAGAGGTCATTTGTATAAAAATACATTTTTGGATATTTTGAATGAGATAAAAACACAGCTTTTAGTCTTTGAGATTTTTTATATTTTAATTTATTTTAAAGCTTAAAACAAATATGGACAATTAATTAACCTATTTTTTAAGGGTTTTTAGTAGGATAGACAATAAAGAAAAAATGTCAGTAATTAAACACAATAAAAAGGGTTAGAATATAGGTTATATGTACGCAATTTATGTACAATATAATAGAAGACAATAATAGTGAATTATTAGTGATTTATATTGAACTATTTATGCTTGGGGATTAATAATTGATTTTAGCATGATGAATATGAGATTCATCAGTGAGGCGCACAGAAGGAGATGGATATCCACGAGCAAACGATCCGACAACATAACGACGATGCTGCGATGATGAAGACTCTCTCTAGGGCTCCATGATGGACGGCCACAATGAGAGAGAGAGAGTTAGCGTGTAGAGAGAGAGAGGGAGATGGTTTAATTCCTCTTGGAATTACGTGTGTCCTTCAAAGGCAAGGGTTACCCTTCCTTTTATACTAGTTGTATGCACATCGATCTCACCACATCTTCTCTTAATCTACGGTGTAGATTAAAAGTTTATAAATCAATGGCCATGGTTTGTTCCAAAAAACAACAATTAGTTTTAAAGAAATTAATTTTATACCTTTTTAAGATAATAGTTAATTCATTTTAAAACTAATTAATATACATAAATAATATAGAAGAGAAAGTCTCTTTATTATAAATAGGGTGCACCCCCCTGAACAAGTCAAGGTGGATGGCCACCATTAAAGGGATAATGTCTTCATTATCAATATATGCATTAATTAATATGCAATATTAATTATTTCATCAAAATGCACAAAAAATAATTTGCAAAACTAATCTTGTGAAAATTTCAATCATGCCATTGCCTAATATGAATTATATTCATACATCCAACATAATATGTAAATTAGATTTACAGTTAATTGTTCCTTGTGAGTCATATTCAAAACAACATATAATTTGTAAATCTATTTACAATAAAATATCTCCATCATATTATAAATCATCTTTATAATATCCATGATTGTTGTGGATAGTGATATCCATATTAATCATATTCTTGATAATTAAATCATATTTAATCATCTTGGATATCTATTTTCATGTGTTCAAATAATATGAATCACATTCACATTATTCACATCATTTATAATTAGATCACATTAAATCATCTTAGATGGATCTCCTCATATGGACAGATAATATGAATCAAATTCATATCATTCATGATAATTAAATCACATTTAATTATCCATTTCTCAATGCTCAGATACATTATCAACAATGAAATTATTCTTGAACTCTTTCAAGAATAATGTGCTTTCTCTGCGGATACTTAGATAAAAGGATAGGGTGATCATATTGTTCCATGTATAGTGACTTAGAAATTGAGATCATATCTCAAATCCATATCTCGTAGACCTCTCATAGATGCTTGTTTAAATCTGGACCGCTATTCTAATCTTCTCATTGCATTTGAATCACATTCAGATCAATGTCCAACAATTGGACCAATATCAAATCACTTCTCTACTGAGAGTTGTGACTAAAATTCAGACATATTTCATCACTCCCTAGAAATGGAAGAATCATGGTTATATAATCATTTATGATCACATTACCCTCATGTATTCATAGTTCTTGTACATCCTACATACTCAAAGAACAAGATTAAACCTGAAGTATTAAATCAATTTTACACTGTCTACCTCATGGTTTTATGATAAAGTTTCTCATTTGACTATTGGGAGTTGGTATCGATCATATACTTTGCAAAAGCATATATCATACCCCAGGTGTTGATCATATACTTTCCAAAATGATATATCAAACCTACAAATTCAGTCAAGCTTCCAAAGAGAGATGACTATGCACGAAATTTGATTCTTCCCAACACCTCATGAGTGAGCTCATGCTTCTGATTCAGTAAACGAACATGTATGATCCCTTTGAAAGATCCTGTTACTCATATGCCATTGCATGCACAACAACAGACCGGTGTATAGACTTTGGTTAGGACATCAATCTATTGGTCTGCCAAATGTGCTTGCTCAGACATATAGTAACATATCTATCTCTGGTTAGAGGATGCGTGCCTATATCGTGACAACATACGACATAGCTCTTTGGTTATTTCGATCTCGTTAAGTTAACCCTTTGACCTAACTTATCTAAAACCTTTGAATCTCTATTCATATGCAGAGGACCTACATCAAGAGGTCGGTCAGATATCAGCCTTTAGAGAAAGGATTGCCATCTCCTTCTTAGGTTGGAGATCCTCACTTAATAATCATTTGACGGTGCTTGATGAGTCCTCAATCTATCTCATTAGATATTCATCCAAGCATCAACCTCATAGATTCAACAATTGAATCAACATTTATATGATCATTAAGATGGCCAAAACCCTAATTGTATTAAGGGACCTATTATGCAAATGAGTTATTCTTCATTTATGCAAAAAATGGCCCGTCGTTGGCTCGTCGTTGCATAATAGATCAAAAATAATGTTTGAAAATGGAGCATGTCCAAGGTGTACCACTAATGTGACAATATCAATACCTTCTTCTCTTTTCTTCTGAAGAACTTCAGAAATAACATATAAGATGTATCATTGAGATCATGTCTCAAGGTTTGGAATAGCTAGACTATAAAATAGTCATTATCATCCTTATATCATTCCAAATTATTAGGATATCGTCTACATTCAACACTATGAACACAATAACACTCATACTAAGCTTCATACGGTTCATCAAGATTCTATCTGAAATCATAATATTTATAATTTCATCAAATCCAATGTTCCAACTACAAGAATCTTATTTGAGTCCATAGATGGAGTTCTTCATCTTACATACCTTGTTTTCCTCAACTACGAAGCCCTGGGGCTACTTCATATGAATATCCTCGGAGAGGTATTCACAGAGGAATGCAATATTGATTTCCATATTGAAGATGTCATAGCATGTTGTGTAACTATAGTTAGCAATAATCTGATGAGTTTAAGCATGGTCACTAGAAAGAAAGTCTCGTCGTAAGCGATTTCTTAGTTCTGTATGTATCTTGAGGATACGAGCCGTGTTTTGAATGTTCCTACCTACTGATCCGGTTCCCTCTTTCTCTTGAAGATCCATTTACACTTAACGGGTTTTACCCTTAGGTGGATCCTAGAAAGTACATATACAACACTTGTATATAAAGTCTACTTTAGACTTTATTGCTAACATCCATCTCTCCATGTCGTGATCTTCAGAGGCTTCATCACATGAAATCAGATCATTGTCAGACTTAACTTACACATGAAATTCATCTTTAAACTCATTTGAAGAGATATTAGTGTTTCATATTTAATTGTCCTTTTTAGTTTCTGATTTTAGGAGCCTCATTATCTTCTCAAGATTAAATGAGTTACTTCACTTCATTTTCCATCTTTGTTCTCAAGAGAGTCATCAATAAGAATCACATTCTCATATATGAAATATTTTAATAATCTCAAGGTCATAAAGTACGTATCCAATACTATCCTTTATTTTTCCTAATGAAGCAACACTCTCTGGTGCTATATTCCAGCTTACTTGCATCCATGACAATGCTATAGACCAAGCAACCCCTAAATCCTAAAGTGTCAAACACCTTATGAGGGGTTTGAGGTTCATATTTTCTTAGAATCACATTACGTATATATATATATATATATATATATATATATATATATATATATATATTACATTCTCTACTACATATATACCTAGAAATTAAGAGGTAATTATGTTAAGAGTCATCATTAATCGAATCATGTCACGCATGATCCAGTTGTATCTCCCTACAACTATATGTTTAGGTGAATTAGGAGGAGTGAGACATGAATGATATTCCTTACCCCATAAGGTATTCCTTGAACTAATATAATAGGTACTTGCAACCTAGGTTAGATCAAATTCATTTCATCTTCCTTCAAACTTTGGTTCTAAACCAAAATTGTTAAATCTTTGAATATTTCAAAGGTTTCTAAGGTGTAGGGAACATGATACAAATGAT
Organism: Ottelia alismoides; assembly: GCA_037367405.1. NCBI lineage: Eukaryota > Viridiplantae > Streptophyta > Magnoliopsida > Alismatales > Hydrocharitaceae > Ottelia > Ottelia alismoides. The sequence continues at coordinate 577,441 of JAZKJV010008163.1, forward strand.
CCACATACATCAATATGCATGAGATCTTGAATACCTTGGCATCATACACCATTCCTAGAGAAGGGTGCATTGGACATTTTTACATTGAATACAATATTCACAAATATGTAAGATTCGAAATTTCAGACATTATAAAGTTTCATTTCTTACAAGTATATTGATCTCAGGAATAGACATATGTACTAGGTTTGATGACAAATTATTGTCAAATAATCTTCATCCTCCTATTGATACTATAAGGTTTAATTTTCAGTATTTGGAAATATTAAGGAACTATTCATTAATATTCTAATTTAGTAGAGTCCACTAGATGTTAGACTACTATCGGAAACATATCCATCATAGCTCTTTATGATTTGTCTATTCCATAATACATGTTCATTTCTAACATTTAGAAATAAAAAATGAATGTATTCTAATATCTATATCATAGACACATTCTCTAAGACTAAGAGCTCTCCTACTGAAAATGTGAAGTCTATATATCCAACGGAGATTGTTGCAACAATTTTATCAATTCCAATGTAGATGACGACTAGACCTTAAGATCAAAATCTCAAAACATATGCAACAATTTCAAGTGTTATAAAAATAATGAGATACAATTATTTGACTTTGATTTTATCCAATAAGCATGTCAATTTCATTGATTATATGTAGATGTAGATTATTCTGATGCACTATCCGAGTCCTTCTTTAAGGATCCTAGATAGTCTAGATAGTCACACTATCAATACATCGGCTTATTGCAGTATTATCATTTATCCAACTCTTTGTATGTTATATGGAAATTACAGAAGTACAATCAGCTCCTTGACTTTCCTTCTTCCTTGGGTCAGACCCATGCTTCCACTGTGCTCCCTTCATCTATAAATAACCATTGCTTAAGATAAAGGATCTCTTATGTTGAATTCAAAATATTTCAATATAAGAGTACTTCAACATGTATACATACTTCATTCAATTCATAGAATATGAATATTATGAAGCTTCATCGATGACTTGATTACCGATAACAGATTGATGACACATTGTATCTACATCCATCTAAACTCTAAAAGACTTTGGTTCAGGTAGGTACTCAAACATTTTGAATACATCATCTCCTGTATAGCCACCAATCTACATGATGCAATGAACCATGTTATCCATCATTAAATGTCGAGAGCACATACGTTTGCCATAATATCTTCTTTGGTTTTTATAAGGATTATTTGACAATTACGATCATCATCGATATGATACATCCAAAGCACACTTTATGAGAGATCAAGACTATAGAGTCATACAAACCCTAGGGTTGTAGTCCAATTGTCTATCTATTTGTCTTTCCTCATTATTACGAGGAAACCTACACATTGCAACCGCATACATCATGTGTCCGACTACAAATACAATATCTTGATCATGAATTCAAATCATGAGAATTTACCGGTTATTATTGAGTATTGTATTGAGTGAGTTTAACAAGGACTATCTGAAATATGAAATTTACATAAATATATATTTTACTTTGATTTAGGAATTTTTATATCAAAGTTGTCTTGCCTTGTAAACATTGAAAGTTCATTCCCTTAACCAATTTCAATGTAAGAGATGTACATACCATTATCTCTTCAACAAGATATGGGTTCTCCTTTCTTATCTTTGTTACGTACCAATAATTTAAGAACCTGTAACTCAGATAAAAAGAAGCAAGAACACATTCCGACTTACAAGTCCAACTTGCATTCCCAATTCAGTCTTTAACATCTGAGCCCACCACCCCTAAAGTGATGTTGACCCGTCATTAATTGAACCAACCATCAACAGGATTACAATTTGCTTTGGGCAATCCAATATCGCTCTAATAATATGAGGACCCTATATTGGAATATGAGGACTCCAACGCTCCCCGACTAGGCACCATATCATCCTCAGTTCAGGGCCTTGGCAATTGATTACTTTATACTTGAGATGATAATTAGTATTTCAACCGAAGTTATACCATATAATATTTATCAAAATAATTTTGTTAATATTATAAGGAGATTTTCTAAACAAATCCCCAATCATGTTCAAGCAACTTCGTTTGTTTGAATTATTGTAACCATTTGTGATGAAGATCAATTATCTTATCATTTTTTGCTATGAAAAATGTCATTTAAGGAAATAATTATCATCAAATATTTCTCAAATATTTATCCATAATTGTTTTAGGAAATTTAGCCATCTAATTTCATCAAATTCTTAAATGAAAATAACAAGTTTCTTGATCAGGACAATAATTTTCAGCAGTGACCTTCACTTACTAAAATTAGCATATCTCAATCAATTTCAACCCAAATAAATCAAAAAAGTTTCTATAGATTGATAATTTGATTTACAAAAGAACTAAAGTTATTTGCATGCACATCTAGGCATTTCAGAACCGTAATTAACTCTTTAATTATGTCAAGATTCACTATCCCCGAAAAAGTAGATACATGTTCATTAAAATGATCATAAATTGAGAAATCGGATTCTACTTCATGAAAACTCAAATCCCAAGGTTTCCTTATTTAATTTATAACATTGTACAAGTGGTACTTTTTTTGTGAAAACACTTTTAAACAGAGCAAAAAAAACACACTAAACAGAGTTGCATGAATGAAATGTGATAAAACACCACACAACAAAAAAATGCCCAAGTCTTCATAGGTTTATGGACTGTATCCAAAACCTTTGACCAATGGCTTTGATACCACTTGAAGGATGTATAAGAATACTTAATCTCATCACGGAGGTGTGAGAATAACATCATATAGGATCGAGAGCGAGTAGTCGCAGTAGTTGCTCGGTGCAATGGAAATTAAAAATTTAATCCGATGAGACCACCTGATCCAAGAACACTAATCGGATCATTTCTAAACCACAAACAAGTATCAGGTTTACCACTTGAAGCATGGTTACGATTGAGTCTCTAAACAAAGAGACCTCCTGTCTCAAGTCCTATCTAATAGAGGAGACACTTGCGAACGCATTAATGAGACTCGTGTTCCTCACAATCCATATTGACAATTCAAGTGACAAATATCCTGATCTTGTCTCACGAGATCTGACATTTTCTTCATAAGTGAGGCGCACCGAAGGAGATGGACATACACGAGCAAACGATCCGGTAGAAAATGACAATGCTACGACGATGACAACTCTTTCTAGGGCTCCAGGGTGGATGACCACAATGAGAGAGAGAGAGAGAGAGAGAGAGAGTTAGCATATAAAGAGAGAGGAGGAGAGAGTTTAATTCCTCTTTGGATTATGTGTGCCTTTCAAAGGTAAGTGTTACCCTTCCTTTTATATTAGTTTGATGAACATGGATCTCAATCCATGTGCTCTCTTAATCTATGGTGTAGATTAAAATTTTATTAATAAATGGTCTTGATTTGCTACTCTAGAAACAATAATAATTAGATTAACACAAATGAACTTTAACCCTTCTCAAGATAATAATTAATTCATATTAAAATTAATTAATATAAATAGATAATATAGAAGACAATGTCTCTTTACTATAAACAGGGTGGTGGTGGTCCCCCCTTTGAACAAGTCAAGGTGGACGAGCACCATTAAAGAGATAATGTCTTCATTCATCTATATATGTATTAGTTATATGCAACACCAGTTATTTCATCAAAATTACCAAAAAATTAATTTCCAAAATTAATCTAGTGACAATTTCAATCATGTCATTGACTAATATTAATATATTCATACATCCAACATATTATGTAAATTAGGTTTACAATTAATTGTTAAATGTGAATCTCATTCACAACAACATATAATTTGTAATTCTATTTACATATAATTTGTAATTCCATGATTATTGTGGATCGTGATATCTACATTATCCTTGCTAACTAAATCATATTTAGTCATCTTGGATATCTATTCTCATGTGCTGAAATAACATGAATCACATTCACATTATTCACATATTTGATAACTAAATCACATTTAATCATATTATATGACTCTCCTTATATGGACAAATAATATGAATCAAATTCATATCATTCATGATATATTAATCATATTTAATTATCCATTTTCAATGCTCGTATACATTATCAACAATGAATTTATTCTTAAACTCTTTCAAGAGAAATGCGCTTTCTCTGATTATACTTGGAGATAAGGACAAGGCAATCTTATTGTTCCATATATAGTGACATGGATATTGAGATCATATCACAAATCCAGATCTTGCAGACCTCTCATAGATGCTTGATTAAATCACGACCACAATTCTAATCTTCTCATTGCATCTGAATCACATTCAGATCAATGTCCAATATTTGGACCAAGATCAGATCACTTCTCTACTGAGAGGAGTCGCTAAAATCCAGACCCATTTCATCACTCCCTAGGAATGGAAGCGTCAATGTTATACAATCGTTTTTGATCACATCACACTCAGGTATTCCAAATACTTGTACATCCTGCATACTGGAAGACCAAGATTAAACCTAAAGTAATAGATCAATTCTACATTGTCTACTTCAGGGTTTTATCATAAAGTTTCTCATTTTACTATTGGGAGTTGGTATCTTCCCTTCAACCAGCAGCCCCTTCCTTCTCCCTTTTCCCTCGTCGAAGAGCCACCGGGGCTCACCAGAGCTCACCGGATCGACGATACGAAGCCAACCCCATGTGGAGAAGGACGAAGTCATCCCTTGTACGGTTTTACGTTGTCATCGGAGCCCTGATCGGCTCATTCTCCGCTGGAGGAGAAATCGAAGTGACAAATTTTCTTAAGGTACAATGTCTCCTCCCACTTGCTGTGGATTCCACGCAATTTTCTTCCTATATCCAATCATCTATGGAGCCCTAGAACATGCTTAATTGCTGAAATTCAATCCATGTTGGGACAGTAGAAGATGCTATGAATTTAGGTGTCTTAGGCATGTATTTGTCTAAGATTGCACGTTGAATGTGTTACTAATCCTGATTCTAGTCGTTGAGCTGGCCATTTTCCTTATTGATAAATATTTTGAAACTTCCAAGGATAGTGGTCTAGCAAGAACATCTATAGAGACTATTGGATACAACTTGCAATTACTACTTTGAATCTTGGATATGCCATGTTCTCATCAGAGTTATGCCGTAAGCTCAAGGAAATCTGGTTTTTGGCCTATCATTGACATCACATTCTTAGTGTAAAATCTTATGCAGATAATTTTCTCTAGAATGATGTAGACAACGAGATTGATGTGCAATCAATTTTTTCATATAGCACCATTAATATCTCAATATTTATAAAATTTATGAAGATGAATAGAGTGCTAGCTTGATTAGGATGGTACAATGTTTTTATAGCTCCTATACTCATTGATCAAGCAAGATCTATTTTAAAATTCAGACAACCAGAGTGTTATCCATCCCGACCAATAGAAATTCAAGGAAACATTAAAATGGCCGGATCATGAAATCTGAACAAAACCTATACCTGAAATGAAAAGTTTGTGCACATGCCTTTTTCCAGTGCTCTATCTTAAATTTTTTAGAGTAATTAAAAATGGGAAGCCATGCACATTGATTTTATTTCACTATGCAGTGGATTGAGTATGCGTACCGTATAACATCCCATATTGTTGAAATTTTGTCACTCAGGGAAAAAATGTTAGTATAGGCCAAGAACCAGGTGTATCTGGAGTATTTGCATAGCCAAAAACATGAGATATGGTTGTCGGAGACCAAATCTTGAAGCTTAATTCTGACTCTACAGGTAATTTTGGAGTATGGACTATGATATTATCATGATGAGCTCTTTTCCCAACAATTTGATCATATGCTTTGCCCTTCCCAATATAATCTTAATCAGTGTTTTTTTAATACTGTTTTAATTTTGATGTTTGATCACCATTGAGACTAATAAATTTGTATTGATTAACATATCGAGCAATGATATTGCAGATACAATTTTAAACGCACAATCTTTTGGCAAAATAATTATTTAGCATAACTTTTGTGTGAGACTATATTCCTTTTCTATCTAAGACACCCTCTCTAGTCAAACATGTCATGGAAGGGAGGTCGAAATTGTCATTTCCGTGGATGGAAATATGCAATGATCGGGGTATCTAGAGTCAGGCGCATCAAGGGATCGAGCATGCACCCTTGAGGTCCCGGGGAGAAGCATAGATGACCGGGATCCCAACTGCTATTGTAGCAACGATGGTTGGGAGATATGCTGCTTGGCATACCGAGGTGCTAATTGATGTAGGCCTCAACACTTGCGCGTCGTTAGTACAGTTCTTTGAGCACGAGCCAACTGGTTATGGCTGGTGGTGTAGTGTTTCCTTGTTCATTTAGAGTTAACACTCCTGTATTGTCTAGTGTAGGCCACATTGGTTAGTATTTCGAGTGGGAGCTCTAAGAGGGAACTTCCAAGAAATGTGGTTAATGAAGTTGGGAATGAGAGTTGATACTCTGATGTATAAGGAGGATTGGGTTGTCGTGATGATTCCCGGGTTGGAATCTAAATTCTGAATCAGAAATAACATTGGGAAGTGTGGCTAAGTGGACGTATTGGGAACTTAGTCAGGGTGCATTGTATCCCATCGCATGCCTACGGAAGCACCCCAATCCTAAGGAATCTTTTTGCCTTACAGTCATAGTGTGAGGTCTCATCTAGATCAAGACCACAGACTATCCATGAAGCTTGGTTACTCATATCCAAATCCAGATCAAAAAACAATAATAAAAATGCTATTCTTTATGAGATCATTTACTCAGTTATTTCTTTTACACTTTTTTAAATTATACCTTGCTTGTTATTATATTATTGTTTATATCGTATTGAGCAACTTTGCTCATGATGTACCTATGTGTGGATTGGCAGGTTCGCAACAAAAACTAGCTGGAGGCATCATCTTTTGTGCAGCTTCACCCTTTTTATGGTATAGTGGTTGGTAGCTCTTTTACTATTTCATGTACTTAGTTTCTTTTTGAGAGACATGACATGTAATGTATAATTGTTGACATCTATATTTATGCTTACATGTATATTTTTGTGGACATGAAATGAATGAGTGGAAATACAAGTTGTTGTAAACAGGTTGAATGCAAAGCAAGGAAAAAATTTAAATTCCAATGCAGGTTGCTATTTTATCCTGCTTTTGTGAATGTCAAATATTCATGTGTGGAATGTCAAATATTCATGTGTGAAATGTATGTGCGTGAATTGATTTGCCAAGTACCCGGATCCTATAAGGGGACGGGCGTTACAATGATCCTCTCCCTTTAGAAGCTTCACAGAATTGATATGTATGATATATGCTTTGGAAGTATATGATCATTACCAACTCCCAATGATCAAATCAGAAACTTAATCATAAAATTCTAAAGAAGACAATTCAAATATTATTTGATACTCCAGGTTTAATCAAGGTCTTTCAGTATGCAGGATGTATGAGTATTATGAATACTCATGGTTGTGTTTTTATCGTAAATGATTGTATAACCATGAAACTTCCATTTCGAGGTAGTGGTGAAATGTATGTGAATTTCAGTGAATCCTCTAAATAGATTATTGATCTAGTCTTTGTTTAAATGTTGGATATTGATCTGAATATGATTCATATACAATAAGACGATCAGATTTATTGTAGGATTAATAAAACATCTTTGAGATGTTCCTGATGAATCTCCTTTTCATCACCTTTATTATATCATTTTTGCCTTAAAAATCCTATCTAAATACATGTAAATAACATTATTTTGTACAAATTAATATTCATTATTCATTCCATTTATTATATATAAAATAAAGTTTATAATGCCAAAACTATTGAATAAAGAAAATAAAAGAAAAAGAGATAAAGGTCAAAGTTATTTTAGGACCCTAAACCCTAAGACCAAGTCAAGAATTGAATTGGCCGACAAGGAATAAAGTAGGAGGAGAGAAGGGACAAAAATCCAATAAAATTCCCTTTATTTTATTCATTTTTGGGGCCCATTTTATTATTTATTATTTATTCACCAAATATATAAACTTCGAAAGTTGTAGAAAAATATATATATAAAAAATACAAAATCGAGTTTACATAAAAATAATATATAATGTACATTTTATAATCAGAATGAGAATACAAAATCCAAACTTCACAGATCCATATCTTCTACATATGAACTCAAAATGTATCAAAATCACATTTAATTGTATATAACTTTTAATAAGGTATTTAATGCAATGGCTTCATCAAATTTGGAGTTAAGGTCTGAAAGTTTAGATTTTGGACCCCTGTTGTATAATATACCTGAATAAAATAGTCATTTTATTTATTTATTTATAATTTTATAAATTTATATTTTTATAATTTTTTAATATCATTTATAATACATGTACTTTATTACAATAGAATAAAACCATAAAAAACACTAAAAAAATAGTTTATACAAATACATAGATGAACATATAATACTTATACCTATATAATTAATACCCTTATTTATTTAAAAGTATAAAATATAAACATATATAAGTGCATTTAAATAATTTATAAATATATAATGTAAGTGAATAAAATAATAAAATCAAAATCACAAAATAAAAATAAAATATACAAAACATAAGTTAGTATAACAATAAATGAAACCCTACAAAGTAACTTGAAATGTAGATACTCATAAAAATAAATAAAATTCATATAAAAATACTAAAAAAAATAATACTTTTTTATTTTATAACTTTAAATTAATTAATTCATTCAGAATTTATTATTGATTTTACAAATAATTTCAGGTTGCCTTTTTTCTGGTTGGTCCACATGACCCCGGTCAACTAGAGGAGTCAAGAGTTGACCCGATCAACTCTTCTCCCCCAGCGTAGCCCTGTCAGAACCAACCTTTGACCTTACCTTCATAGATTTTTCCCTAAGGAATCCTTCATCCTTTTGGATTGTTTCCTTCACCAACTTTTCTTCTCGATCATCAAGATATCATGTGCCATCGATTAAATAGAGGAGACCTATAGCGAGCTGACTAACCTGAACAAGTCAACCCTATATATATATTCGACCTCCGCCATTTTTTAATTTTGAATCCCTTTTACTCCATTTTCTCCTCCTTTGTTGCTCGAGGGCTCGAGCCTCGTGACAGGAGGTTAGCCCATCCTTTCGATAAATCTTAGATTCATCACTCTAAAAATGATGAATTATTCTTAAATCCCTAAAATGCATAGCCATTTCTTCATTTATTTTTCATAATTAGAATTCATTCATGTTTTGATAAGAATGATATTTTATCACTTATTATTGCTCAAAATAAGAAGCCAAAAAATACAATCTAATTGACCTGTAAATAGCCTAAATTCCCTGATTTTAATTAATTCATGCTAACTCCAATTGATCCAAAAGCACCTCCATTTATGTATATTACTAACAAGAATAAATATAAAATATAAAAAATTACTAACCTTAATAAGTGCACCAAAAATCCAAACCCTAGTTGTAGGATTTTCGGATGAAACCCTCAATATCTTCCTCATCCAGTGTCTGATTTGATCCTACTCACTTTTGAACTAATGTACATTCAAATACGTTCAAAACAAGACCAATTTCAAATGAATCGGAGCTCATACATGAAAGTTGGATTTTGGGCCTCTTTTGTACATTTTTTATTTTAACAGTTTTGACCTATTATTTTATGTACATAATTGACTCATTTTATTTTATTTCTTTTTCATTTGTCTTATTTGAGAAAAGTTTTATTCAAATGCGCAAAAATACAAATCCAAATTGAGCTTGAAATCAAAGAAACTAACCGAGTTAGAATCTTCACTAACTATCTATACAAAATTTGTCTTTTTCACATTTTATTTATTCTTATTCTTACTTAACAAAAATATAAAAAAGTATATTAATGGTTAAATATTTATCTCTGATTTTATCATTTTTTTTCGAATTTTTATCCGGTATAAAAATAACAACAAAATCATAAAACCCCAAAATCACGATATTCTATGAACATGGAATACCCCAAAAATATCAGTTTATGATCGATTTTGGTTTTGGTCTCTTCATGAAAATTGTAGATCTTGTCAAGACGAGCAACTTTTGTGAGGAATTTTTTCGATCCGAGGTTGTTTTCTATTTATTTTGGATTTTTCTTTGTATTTAGTATTCTGATTTTTGTGGGGTAGACACGTGGCCGCTCTCGAAGCCGCCACATGTCGCCCATTTTTGAGCTTTTTATTTATTTGTTTTTATAAAAAAATTAAAAGCCACACACGTGCAGTGCACGTGCCACCTGCGCATGCGCACTACACATGCGCCCATCTTCTTCCACGCCTTTCCCAATCGGGCAGTGGCACCCCCAAATCTCGCTTTTACCGCCATCTCCAACCCCGTGAATCTTGACAACCCCACGAATCCTTCCATCTCTGATTTCAATCGCATACCATCTCCCTCATTGCATATCTCCAATCACCAACTTCCCAAATAACAGGTCGCCCCTCTTCACCTATATAACTCCAACGCCCTTCCCTGTGAAAATCATCCGCCACTACAAAAATGTCATCAAAGGTGGTGACAACACCTCTAGGTCCTGCTTGATCATGAGGAGTGATCTGGGTCTTCTCAGCCCCATCACAGCCTCGTCTTCGATGTCTGCTCAAGCTCCTGTCTCCTACGTCCATTGAGCTGTACCCCCAGGTACACTAAGCCCTCTACTGATCATCTTTTCCAACCCCATCTTCTGTTACGAAAAAATCGCTTCATCCTTCTTCTCTTCCCTTTTCCTCTTCTTCGATCTTGCTTCGGTGATCACCACCAAGCGAACGATCCTCATCTCCAGATACGTTTTCGATTTCACCGCTAGTGGACTTTATCGCTTCCATGCCCGTCATCATCGTCGGTCTCTCTATCTCTCGCTCTGATCATCAACAATGCCCAGCTCCACCTGCATGTCTTCGACATCGCGCAACGACTCCTTCGCGCCTTCACTTCATCGATAGCCGACACCTCCTTCGAAGAACCGCCAACCACTCCATGCCTCCAGCTACTTTTAGGAGCTTCACCGACCGTTGCTATCGAAGCGCCACCTCCGTCTTCGATCTCTCTCTCTCTCCTCCGATGACTGTCAGCTGTATGTCATCCATCCATCATCGCGCTGACAAGCTATCCACCTCCAGAGCTTGCGGCTCCACCAACAACCTCCGATGACCTCTCAAGCGCTCAGCACATGTGAGGGAGGAAATTTTGAAGAAGCCTAGCATTCTCGCATATTTCCAAGAACCCTCCATCACGTGCTTAATGTTGGACATGTGAGCCCAGCGCGAGCCATTATGCAATAAATGTTATTGCGAATATCATTCCCTGATCCCAAATGAAGAATAAATAATTTGCGTAATAGGTCCCTATGTACAATTAGGGTTATGTACCATGGCTATCTTAATGATCATACAACTGTTGATTCAATTATTGAATCATAGAGGCTGGTGCTTGGATGAATATCTAAAGAGTTAGATTGAGGACTCATCAAGCACCATCAAATGATTGTTAAGATGTGATCTCCAGCCTGAGTAGGAGATGGCAATCCTTTCTCACATAGGCTGATATCTGACCGACCTCTTGATGCAGGTCCTCTTCATAGGAATAGAGATTCGGAGGTGTCAGATTAGTTAGGTCAATGGGTTGACTTAACGAGATCGAGATAACCTAAGTCCTATGTTGAATGTTGTCACGGCATAGGCACACATCCTCTGACCGGAGACAGATGTGTTACTATATGTCCGAGTATGTACATTTGGCAGACCAATAGGTTGATGACCTAACCAAGGTCTATACACCGACGCGCTGGTGTGCATGTAAGGGCATATGAGTGATACGATCTCTCAAAGGGATCATACAGGTTCACTACTGAACCGGAAGACATGAGCTCACTCATGAGATATTGGGAAGAATCAAATTCCGTGCACGGTCGTCTCGTTTTGGAAGCTTGACTGAATTTGTAGGTTTGATATATACTTTTGGAAAGTATATGATCAAGACCTAGGTATGATATATGATTTTGGAAAGTATGTGATCGATACCGAATCCCAATGATCAAATGAGAAACTTAGTGATCAAACCCTGAAGAAGACAGTGTAAAATTGATCTTGATCTTCGGGTTGACCATGGGTCTTCCAGTATGCAGGATGTTCAGGTATTGGGAATACCTGAGGGTGATGTGATCATAAACGATTGTATATCCACGACGCTTCCATTCCGAGGGAGTGATGAAACAGGTCTGGATTTTAGTGACTCCTTCTAGTAGAGAAGCAATCTGATCTTAGTCCAAGTGTTGGACATTGGTCTGAATGAGATTCAGATTCAATGAGAAGATTAGATTTGCGGTCTTGATTTAATCAAGCATCTGTGGGAGGTCCGTAAGATCTGGATTTGAGATGAGATCTCAACATCCAAGTCACTATACGTGGAACAATACAATCGCCCTGTCCTTATCTCCAAGTATCGGAGAAAGCACATTATTCTTGAAGGAGTTCGAGAATAATTCATTTGATGAAATTTATATCCAAGCAAGTAGAACTTGATGATTAAATGAGATTTAATTATCAAGCTTAATATGAATATGATTCATATTGTGAGAATGATTATCCAAGATAATTAAATGGGATTTAATTATCAAGAGAATGTGGATATTATTATCCATAATATTTGTGTATTATAAATATGATTTATAATATACATATATTCAAGAGAGAGAAATTTAGTAAATAACATTTGTTAATTATTAAATGTGGATTGGATTCACATTTGTTAATTAACTGGAAATGTCATTTACAAATTAGTTTGGGTTGTGAATATGATTCATATAATTTTCAATGGCATAATTGAAATATTCACAAATTAATTTGGAATTAATTTGGTGGATATATTTGTGATAATAGAGAGATAATGTAATATAATAAAAAGGAGAAATAAAGCCACCATTTTAGGATGCAATATTATCTCCATTTTATTATGATGACTAATCTCTCAACTAACTTATTTATGTTAAATTAAAAATGTGTTGATAATGTTGCAACATATATTTAGTTTAATCATAAATAAATGTTGTTGGTTTTAACCAACAATAATTATAGCCATTGATTTTACATGGACCAAGCCTGGCCGTTGGATCCATGTGTCCCATGGATTGAGATCCATTGGATCCTAAACTAATATAAAAGGAGGGCTAGGGTAGCCTTCCAAGGTATATGATTAAGAGTTGTACAAGGTTACAACTCTCTCTCTCTCTCTCTTTCATATTCTCGCGCTCTCTCTTTCTCTCCTCCAAAAGATGGCCGTCCATCTTGTGTTGAGAAAGGAGAGACTCTCAGCTTCTTCTTCGACGACTCGAGGATCTCCTTCTTATTTGGAGTTTCTTACTCTAAAGGAAGACGACGGATTTCGTTTGACGAAATCAGGGGATCCATTCCTTGGATCTTCATCGAGGATTGCAGGACGGACGCAACTCATCATCGTGCCCGCAAGTGCGTTCTTCGTGGATCGGACTTGAGACAGGAGGATCTCTACTTTGGGATCTTGCGATTACAGCCACGCTTCAAGAGGTATTCCTTATACTTGTGGTTTGATGAAATGATCCGAGAAGTGTTCTCGTGATCATGTGGTTTCATCTTTAGATTTAAAAAATTTTAATTTCCGCTGCATCTAGCATCTAGTGCGACTAGTTGCTCCGATTGCATACGATGCGATCGACACGCTTCCGTGATGCGCTTGAGGATACTAAATATCCTTCAAGTGGTATCTAAGCCAGGTTGAATAAGGTTTTGGATATGATCCATAGACCTTAGACGATTTGGTTCTTGAAAGAGTTGCGAAAGATTTTACTGCATTTCAATTTTCGCACCTCAGTATAATTGATTTTTTCGGTACTGTTTAAATTATTTAAACGCAAAATTTTTAATTGGATTTTGTTCCCCATTAATTAAGGAAACCATAGAATTTGAGTTTTTGAAATTTGGACTTTATTTGCTCAAGATATGGTCTTTTGAATATGCATATATTCACTGTTGCGGGAACTGCGGATTTGAACGTGATTAATGAGATAATTACGGTTTTAATCCGCCTTTAAATGCGCGAATTATCACTTGAATTATTTAATAAATCAAATAGGCAATCTTTGGAAATTGAGTTTGCATTTTTTGGATTTAAATTGATCAAGATAAGTTAATTTTAGTGATTGGGGGTCACTGCTGGAAATTAACATTTTTTTGATCTTGAACCCTGTGATAAGTCATTCAATTATCATGATGAAAATTAATCGTTAATTTTCTGGAATAATCAGTGATAAATATTTTGAAATATTTAAAGAGATAATTATTTCATTGAATTACATTTGCTTAAACCACAATGATGAGATATTAGATCTTGATCATTGGTTCATCAACAAACATTGATTTCATGAAAACCATAGTTTATCTTACAATAGTTGTAGGACAACTTTTACATGAAAAACCTTCTTGCTTGAATAGGATTGGGGATTTGTCTAGCAAATCTCCTTATAATACAATCAAAAATGTTTTGATGTATATTATATGGTACAATTTCGGTTGAAAAACCGATGAGCATCTCAAAGTACATGATGATCTATCTGGTATTATCCTTTCCCGAGGCGGATGTGGTGCCTAGTCGGAGAGCATCGGGGTCGCGGGTTGCAACGTATGTGGTCCGTCCCACTCTCGTCGATACTGGCCATGACAGCGGGTAGGGACTGTATAATGCCGGAGAAAGTCAATTTGTATTTTTCAAATTATTAAAATTCGAATAATACGTACTTTGAGATAATACCTAGTATTCAAGTAAAAGACATGTTTGTTGATTGATGATTGGATTGATGATTAATTTAATGTGATTAAATTAATTATATCCAATAAACACTCTATTATGAATAGATGTGTATTTCCCTTGGAAGAATTAATTATGTGAATATGATTCACGATAATTAATTACAATTTGAATATGAGGTGGAGGATCACATACGTGACATCCATGGTCTCCCATCAAGGAAAAGGATTCCGTCGCCAGTTGTTGTGTATAGGAGACGCATGTCTGAAGTGACAGATCCTGTATATGATTTAATTGGATCGGGTTCTTTGCTTCTCGAAAGAGTAAGGTCGTATACGTAGTGACCCCAATATCAGGTCCTCATATTATTGGGGCAATATTGGATTGCGTATAGCGAGTATTAAGCTTGTTGACGGTTGGTTCAATTAATGACGGGTCAACATCATCTTAGGGGTGGTGGGCTCGGGTGTTAAAGACCGAATTGGTAAATGCAAGTTGGACTTGCACGGCGGAATGAGTTCCCGCTTCTTTTTATCGGAGTCGTAAGTTCTCATATTATTCGGATGCGACAAAGATAGGAAAGGAGATCCCAGATCTTGCTAGAGATATAATAGTAAGAATATCTCTTACATTGAAAGTGATTAAGGGAATGAACTTTCAGTGTTGACAAGGCAAGACGACTTTGATATAAAAATTCCTAGATGAAGTAAAACATGTATATATAATATATATATACCCTTATGCAAATTTCTTATTTCAGATAATCCTTCATTAAACCCACTCAATGTTATACTCAATGATAATCAGTAAAAT
This sequence comes from Ottelia alismoides, assembly GCA_037367405.1. NCBI lineage: Eukaryota > Viridiplantae > Streptophyta > Magnoliopsida > Alismatales > Hydrocharitaceae > Ottelia > Ottelia alismoides. The sequence goes on from JAZKJV010008163.1 coordinate 593,067, forward strand.
ATCATGGATTGGACTCATGATCCAGATATTGTACTTGCAATTGGACACATAATGTATGTGGTTGCAATATGCACGTTTCCTCAACATAATGAGGAATGACAATTATGTAAGACAATAAGACATCACCTTAGGGTTTGTATGTCTCTATAGTCTTGATCTTTCATCGAGTGAACTTTGAAAATGACATGTCGATAGTGATCGTAATTGTCGAATAATCCTTATAAAATAAAAGAAGATATTTTGGCATACATATGTGCTCTAGACATTTAATCATGAATGACATGGTTCTCTGCATTATGCAGAATGGTGGCTCGAAAGAGATGATGTATTCAAAATGTTTGAATACCTGCCTGAACCTAAATCTCTGAGTGTTGAGATGCATGTAGATATGATGAGTGTCATCATTCTACTATCGATACTCAAGTCATTCATGAAGCTTCATGATATTCATATTGTATGAATTTAATGAAGCATGTATAAATGTTGAAATGGTCTTTGTATTGAAATCCTTTGAATTCAACATAAGAGATTCTTTGTCTTGAACAATGGTTGTTTATAGATGAAGAGAGCACAGTGAAAGCATGGTCCGGACCCGAGTAAGAAGGAAAGTCAAAGAGTTGACCTATTTCTGTGACTTCCATATGACATCCAAAGAGTTGGATGAATGCCAATACTGCAATAAGTTGATGTGTTGATAGTATGACTATCAAATCTGTCTAAAATCCTTAGTGAAGGACTCAGATAGAGCATCAGAATAATCTACATATAATCATTGACTCTAACTTTCTTATTTCATAAGATAAAGTCTGACAATTGTATCCCAATCTTCTAATGACATTTGCAATTGGTTGCATATATATATTAGAAGATTAGAAATTTGATCTTAAGGTTTAGTAGTCATTTACATGGATATTGCTGTAATTGTTGCAGCAATCTCTGTTGGATAGATAGACTTCATATTCTCAGTGGGAGAGCCCTTAGTCTTGGAGAATGTCTCTATGACCTAGATAGTAGAGTACACTCATTGTTTGTTTCTAAATGTTGGAAATAAACATGAATTCTGAGATACAACTGTCATAAAAAGTTATGATGGAAATATTTCAGATAGTAATCTAACATCTAGTGGATTCCACAAAATTAGAAAATTAATGAATGGTTCATTAAGATTTCTAATACTGAAAATCAAACCTTATAAGAGCAATAGGAGGATGAAGATCATTTGACAATGATCTGGCATCAAACCTTGGACATTTGTCTGTTGATTTAATCAATAGATTGGTAAGATATGAAACTTTAGAATGTCTAAAATTCCAAATCTTACATACTTGTGAATATTGTATTCAAAGTAAAATGTCCAATACACCCTTCTCTGGGAATGGTGTTAGATGTCGAGGTATTCAAGATCTCATACATATTGATGTATGTAGATCATCTATATCATAGTAAACATTATGGATATGTGATATCTATTGATGATTATGTATGATATGAGATTTTTTCTCTCTTCACCTGAGAAACCTTTGAAATGTTCAAAGATTTCACAATTTTGGTTTAGAACCAAAGTTTGAAGAAAGATGAAATGAATTTGATCTAACCTAGGTAGCTTGTACCTATTAGATAAAATTCAAAGAATACCTTATAGAGATATGAATATCATTTCTGTCTCACTCCTCATGATAAACCTGAACTCAATAGAGTTGTAGGGAGATACAATTGGATCATGTGTGACATGATTTTATCAATGATTAATTTTAGCATAATTACCTCTTAGTTTCATGGTATATGTAGTAGAGACTACACTATATATCCTTAATAAGATTCCATGCAAGTAAGCTGGAATTAAGCACTAGAGAGTGCTACTTCATTAGGAAAATAAAGGATGGTATTGGATACCTACTTTATGACCTTGAGATTCTTAGAAAATCCCATCTCTGAGAATGTGATTCTTGGAGGATGACTCTCTTGAGAATCAAGATGAAATGAAGTATATGAACTCATCTAATCTTGAGAAGATGACGAGGCTCCTGAAATCAGAAACTAAAAGGGATAATTGAAAATGAAACATTAATACCTCTTCAAATGAGTTTGAGGATGTATTCCATGTGTTAGTTAAGTCTGACAATGATCGGACTTCATGTGAAGCTCCTGAAGATCTTGACATGGAAAGATGGATATTAGCAATAAAGTCTAAAGTAGACTTCATATACAAATGTTGTATATGGACCCTCGAGGATCCACCTATAGGGGTAAGACCCGTTAAGGTGTAAATGGATCTTCAAGAAGAGAGGGAACCTGATGAGAAGGTAGAGACCTTCAAAGCTAGGTTCGTAGCCATAAGCTATACATCGGAAGAGAAGACATTGCTTGCAATGAGACTTGCTCTTCGGTTACCATGCTTAAAATCATCAGAATGTTGCTAACCTTAGCTACACATCTTGACTGTTGCATCTTCAAGATGTAAGTCAAGATTGCATTCCTCTAAAGAATACCTCTCTGAGGATATTCACATGAAGTAGCCCCAGGGCTTCATGGTTGAGGAAATCAAGGTGTGCAAGCTAAAGAAACCCCATTTGTGGACTCAAATAAGCTTATTGTTGTTGGAACATAAGATTTGATGAAATTATAAATGTTATGATTTCAGATAGAATCTTGATGTACCATGTGAAGCTTAGTGGGAGTGCCATTGTGCTCATCGTGCTAAATGTAGATAATATCCTAATCATTTGGAATGATATAAGGATGATAATAAGTGTTTTATAGACTGGCTATTCCATACTTTGAGATATGATCTCAAGAATACCTCTTAGATCTTAGTTCTGAAGTTGTTCAGAAGCAAAGAAAAGAGGGTATTGGGACTGTCACATTTGTAGTACACCTTGGACATATTCCATTCTTGGAAATTCCAAGAAAGGCTTCCTTCCATTGAGATTGGGTACTGACCTATCTAAAGGGATAGCACCTCAAAGAGTTGAGGAAGTGAATGCTAGAACTGCTTGCACTTGTGCATCAGTTACGAGAAGCTTAGTGTATGCTAGATGTGTACAAAAGCCAGATATCTGCCATGCAGTGGGAGTAGTAAACTGTTACTAATCCTACTATGGAGAAAGAACACTTGATTGCAGAAATAACGATATCTTCAAAGATGACAAGGCTTTAGAGATGGTGATCTCTGAGTCTTATCTTTTAGAGCTTAAGAATTTATAGATAGAGATCTAAAAGGTCTTAACTGTGGATACCTTGAGAGATAGTGATCTCCCGGAATAAGGGTATTCTAATAAGGATTATGGAAATACTGGTTATAATAGTTATTGAGCAATAGTGTCAAGGACACTATAATTGCTTTGACTAGATTGAGTATTGGTTGCATTGGATGCAACATTCGCATTGGATGCGAGCACTGTTACCTAGGGATATGCAAGTACCGTAAAAGGACTTGGCATAGTTTTTTTGGGAACAGAGTGAGTGGTCAGCTTACTTAGCTATTTCTAAATAGCCTATGATTGTCACATGAGTGTGGTTTTAAATGATTAGCCCATTAATGGCTCTTTGGGCTAGTGGGAGATTGTTGGACATGTGAGCCCACGACGAGCCATTATGCAATAAATTTATTGCGAATATCATTCCCTGATCCGAAATGAAGAATAAATAATTTGCATAATAGGTCCCTCTGTACAATTAGGGTTATGTACCATGGCTATCTTAATGATCATACAGCTGTTGATTCAATTATTGAATCATAGAGGCTGGTGCTTGGATGAATATCTAAAGAGTTAGATTGAGGACTCATCAAGCACCATCAAATGATTGTTAAGATGTGATCTCCAGCCTGAGTAGGAGATGGCAATCCTTTCTCACATAGGCTGATATCTGACCGACCTCTTGATGCAGGTCCTCTACATAGGAATAGAGATTTGGAGGTGTCAGATTAGTTAGGTCAATGGGTTGACGTAACGAGATCGAGATAACCTAAGTCCTATGTTGAATGCTGTCACAGCATAGGCACGCATCCTCTGACCGGAGACAGATGTGTTACTATATGTTTGAGTATGTACATTCGGCAGACCAATAGGTTGATGACCTAACCAAGGTCTATACACCGGCGCGCTGGTGTGCATGTAAGGGCATATGAGTAATACGATCTCTCAAAGGGATCATACATGTTCACTACTGAACCGGAAGACATGAGCTCACTCATGAGATATTGGGAAGAATCAAATTTCATGCACGGTCGTCTCGCTTTGGAAGCTTGACTGAATTTGTAGGTTTGATATATACTTTTGGAAAGTATATGATCAAGACCTAGGTATGATATATGCTTTTGGAAAGTATGTGATCGATACCGAATCCCAATGATCAAATGAGAAACTTAGTGATCAAACCCTGAAGAAGACAGTGTAAAATTGATCTTGATCTTCGGGTTGACCATGGGTCTTCCAGTATGCAGGATGTACAAGTATTGGGAATACCTGAGGGTGATGTGATCATAAACGATTGTATATCCATGACGCTTCCATTCCGAGGGAGTGATGAAACAGGTCTGGATTTTAGTGACTCCTTCCAGTAGAGAAGCAATCTGATCTTAGTCCAAGTGTTGGACATTGGTCTGAATGAGATTCAGATTCAATGAGAAGATTAGATTTGCGGTCTTGATTTAATCAAGCATCTGTGGGAGGTCCGTAAGATCTGGATTTGAGATGAGATCTCAACATCCAAGTCACTATACGTGGAACAATACAATCGCCCTGTCCTTATCTCCAAGTATCTGCGGAGAAAGCACATTATTCTTGAAGGAGTTCGAGAATAATTCATTTGATGAAATTTATATCCAAGCAAGTAGAACTTGATGATTAAATGAGATTTAATATTAAGCTTAATATGAATATGATTCATATTGTGGGAATGATTATCCAAGATAATTAAATGGGTTTTAATTATCAAGAGAATGTGGATATTATTATCCATAATATTTGTGTATTATAAATATGATTTATAATATACATATATTCAAGAGAGAGAAATTTAGTAAATAACATTTGTTAATTATTAAATGTGGATTGGATTCACATTTGTTAATTAACTGGAAATGTCATTTACAAATTAGTTTGGGTTGTGAATTTGATTCACATAATTTTCAATGGCATAATTGAAATATTCACAAATTAATTTGGAATTAATTTGGTGGATATTTTTGTGATAATAGAGAGATAATGTAATATAATAAAAAGGAGAAATAAAGCCACCATTTTAGGAGGCAATATTATCTCCATTTTATTATGATGATTAATCTCTCAACTAACTTATTTATGTTAAATTAAAAATGTGTTGATAATGTTGCAACATATATTTAATTTAATCATAAATAAATGTTGTTGGTTTTAACCAACAATAATTATAGCCATTGATTTTACATGGACCAAGCCTGGCCGTTGGATCCATGTGTCCCATGGATTGAGATCCATTGGATCCTAAACTAATATAAAAGGAGGGATAGGGTAGCCTTCCAAGGTACATGATTAAGAGTTGTACAAGGTTACAACTCTCTCTCTCTCTCTCATATTCTCGCCCTCTCTCTTTCTCTCCTCCAAAAGATGGCCGTCCATCTTGTGTTGAGAAAGGAGAGACTCTCGGCTTCTTCTTCGACGACTCGAGGATCTCCTTCTTATTTGGAGTTTCTTACTCCAAAGGAAGACGACGGATTTCGTTTGATGAAATCAGGGGATCCATTGCTTGGATCTTCATCGAGTATTGCGGGATGGATGCGACTCATCATCGTGCCCGCAAGTGCATTCTTCGTGGATCGGACTTGAGACAGGAGGATCTCTACTTTGGGATCTTGCGATCACAACCACGCTTCAAGAGGTATTCCTTATACTTGTGGTTTGATGAAACGATCCGAGTAGTGTTCTCGTGATCATGTGGTATCATCTTTAGATTTAAAAAATTTTAATTTCCGCTACATCTAGCATCTAGTGCGGCTAGTTGCTCTGATTGCATACGATGCGATCGACACGCTTCCGTGATGCGCTTGAGGATACTCAATATCCTTCACTTAACACACGTGTGTGGGGGATATTTGCGTTGAAGCCGCTAGAAGATCTCCTATTCACAGATCCAACCCCCCCGCCCAAGGGTCACGTTCTTATCACATGACTACTGGGAATTTTGCAGACATCACCCCCTAGCTCTCGGTATTAAGCTTTAGCCCTTGTTCATTATTTTCTTCATTACTTAATTATTGTAATTTGCATTGATACCCCTATATTCCCTTATTATTTTTATCAACATTTTCACATCATTATGATTTTATAAAAATAGCAAATTGTTTTTCAACTAATTCTCTACAATATGTCATATGCTTGACATTTATTGTGATCTGTGGTTAATTAAAAAATATTTATTTTGTGGAAAATTGCATATTTAACCCATTTTATGCTTAAAAATTCATAAGTAATTAACCATTGCTTTAAAAATTACCGAAAAATCATTGGTTCAAGGGTTAGAGGTGTTTAACATCATGCTTAAAAAGAATTGCATTTTCAAACATTGCTTTATCTGTAAAAATCATTTTGCATATTTCAAATTTTAATTTTTAATAGGTATTAAATCTAATATTTTTGAGGTTTAGGATTTTTCTAAGATCGATCACCTAGTGATAGATTTTAGATAATTTCATTTCTTAGAAATAATTAGGTCTAAAATTTATTATAATTAATTATTGAAATTCATTGTGATTGCATTTATAAATCCATAAAATATTTATCTTGATCCAAAAATTTCAAAAAATTCCACTGCATTCATTTCGTCATAACCAAAATCTTAGCCAAATTTCATATTTTTCGAACATGATTTGATCGAAAATTATATTTTAGTCCCTAAAATTGGTCTCATTTGCATGTTTGCATCCCAAATTTCAATAAGAATAACAAAAAATATCGTCTTGAAAACCGTGCACGAACTTTGATAGACAAAATTCTAGGTTATTCCTTTACCTCCTTGAGTTTGACCCTGGGACTTGTCCAAGTAAAATAAACAAAAAACCATGTTGATTAAAATTAATTAAATTTCTTCTGGTTATTTCTTGACTGATTCCGATTACCCACCTGCAACGAAATGAAAAATTCGACATTAATTTAAAAGCTCGATAATTTACGACAATTAACAAGGGTATTTCTGGGCTCGTCAGATGGTGACATTGTCGGGGAGGAAAATGGCTTAGATTTTTTTAAATTTTTTTTATATTCGGTTTTCCGCATTCGGGTAGTCTATCCCCCAAATCTTCACTGTAAAAATTCCATTATTTTATTTTATTTGTCCATATTTATTTTATATCTGTATTTTTTATAAACTTTTGAGTCACTCTCTTACACACTCTCTCTTATTTTTCTTGTGAGGTACCCGGCGTATGTGAAGCGATTTTTGGATACCGACACATCTTCACCAACTTGACAAAACACCGTAATTAAAATTAAGATCGAGTTGAGTCATGAGAGAGAGAGAGTAGAGTTTAGGATTTATTTTTCAGCAATTTTATTTTTGTAATTATTTGCTCATTTATAGCGGTGTCTGTTTGGACTCTCGCGTGTGTAATAAGACCTTGAACTTTTTTAATGGTGTGTCGTGGCCTGTTTCACTCTCAGTTGAGGGTGGGGCCCGACTTGAATGGTGCTTAGGATAAACCTGCATATACGACTATTAGAGCTTTTAAAATTTTGATTATGGCCGTATAACCTAGGACGACACTACACTTTAATCGAGATGCACAGTAGATCGTTTAACTTAGTAAAAAATTTAAACTCAATTCTTCACAGCTAATAGAACTTTCTGCTAGGTGCAGTTTTTATCGAATTGCATTCATATAGATTAATTTTTCAATTCTTATATTTCATCCCACATGGAGATTGCAGGGAATCACTGTAAGTCTTCTATTTGAGCATGCATCATTATTTCACGTGCATCAACTTTTTTCGAATTTATCCCTCCTATTTTGACACATAATTTTAAAGGAAATTGGGAGTAGATGGTAGAATTTGTGCTCACCTAATTTTTCAGTGATCGTGTAATTAAAATTGGGACTGCAAAACAAAACCGACTAAATCAACTCATAAAATCAAGAATTTTTGCGGGAGAGTAACCCCCACCTTGGATGCATTTATTTTTCTGAGTGAGTGAGAAACGACACTTAAGGCTAAAGCCCAACTCCAGATTTTCATATTGACTACTGATTCTATAAAAGCAATTAGCTCCTTCTCAATGAGGAATACAGGTAGTCGATAAACGGTCCGGATTTCCTTAGAAGCTTGGGTGGTTTAAAGGATACTGCATAAGGCTCCGTCCTTAAGTAACACGGGTAGCCGTATTATGGTATGTACTTACACCCACACTAGCTAAAAGTAGGTGCAACTAGTCGTAAGAATTCAGGACAATCTTTAAGAAAATTTTCGGTACCTAACAGCTCGCTAATTTTTTTTTTCAAGATTGAATCTATCACCAACTAAAATTGAAAAGATAATCACTGAACTCTAACGGATTCATATTGTGTGTTGGTGAACCTAGGGTTTGATTTATGTTTGTATTGGTGTGCGTAAACTGAATTTGAAGATAAAAAACCGCACACTTGTGCCATCACTCTCCTTTCTTGATCTGAAACATATAAGGTTTCTTCTGTTGAATATATTAAGCACTTGAACATCATTAACCAAGATCCATTATGGCAACCAATAAACCTCCTCGAACTAGACATCATCCAACTTCCATAGGAGACTCTCACCCACAAATAGATCAACCCTCTCTACAAATCCGATTTACTTCATAAATAACAATCCTCTATATTCGGATCATATAAACAAACAATCGACTAAGGTCTCCACTTCTTCGTATGTCAATCCTCTATATTCTGGTCATACAATCCATCCTTCATATTCTGTAAATGTTAATCCATCATTCATGGGAGATTCTAACCACATGATGAATCCGATCGAATTTAATACGTCTTCACATCTTCCACATTCCCCACCCTTGAATAAAAATGAGCAACTACCATCTTGGATTTACCCATTACTCATCGGAACTCATGAATCATTTGAACATCAAAGCACTTTTGACATGAATTACTGACCGAGACAACAACTCCAACCGACTTTAATCTCTCCTCACCATATTGTTGGAATAGGTTAATATTTCACAACGTCTGAACATATGAAGAGGATTGGCCCGCACCTGATAATCTTCCATCTTGGATTAACCGTGAAAATCCCACCTTCAGATATGACACTCATACAGAGGAATGGAATGATGATAGTGACACACATAATCCCTGTATGTTGACTCCACAGTACAAGGGTCCGAGCAATCATGACTAAAGGAATGGACTGTAGTCAAACCAACCTGAATCATACCATGTTGAGTATGAGACCAATAGTGGCCCTTACATCAAGCAGACTCCTTACATGATTTTTGAGGAGAAATTCTAAGAAAATGACAATCATATATTAGATATTTCAAGAGAATCTTCTCTCCGATCATATAGGAAAATGGAAGATGAAAATACTAAAACTCAAATTCAAAAACAAGAGCACACACCGACTGCTCCCATGATTGATCATGAACAGTTTTATGAGGATGAAATTTCAAGGATAAGTGAGAGATATGAATTAATGGAAGAAAAATTTAGAAATTTCATTGACCGAGTAATTTCGTTTTATGGAAACTCGGGGATGAAAGTGGAGGATGAAATGATTGGAACTAATGTTTAGAATCATGAGGATATTCAGAAACTCATAAATGATGATCATCCTAGGGATGACCCTGACAGCGACACCTTTGCCTACTACTCCCTAGAGACAACTCTAAATCCGTCTCGGCTTATCAAAACCCCTCATCATCTATGGAAAACACCACATTCACACACCATAATGAAAACACAAAAAATTTGAAATATTCAAAAACTCTCAAAAATCGAAAAATCAGATTTTTTTTTAAATTTGAAACTGAAGAAGATCTGAAAAATTTGGATCCTGTTGTACGAGAAGCACTAGAGAAAAGACTGATTTTTGAATTTCCCTTTTTACAGGCCATTGAACACTTCCCCGACCTTAAAGGATTTGTAATGACCAAATTAATGATGAAAAAGTCAGGCAGGATAAGAACAAATACTGAAAGACATATCTTGTCAATGGACACCTCCTTGGTGTTGATGAGAAAAACCATGAACCGCATGTTGAAGCAGTTGCCCATATTTTAATGTGGAATTAAAGACAACATATTTACCCATGCTAGAATCGATGACAACTCACCAATCAATAACCTCCTGACCTTTGTATTTGACAAACTCAAACTCGGACCTATCAGGAAGATAAGAGAGATCGTTCAATTGGCTTATCGATTGATAAAGCAGCCGAGAGGAACCATTTCTGTCATCATTACATTCCAAGGTGCTCCACTCAAAATAGACTTCACGATCATTAATACTGAGCATCAAGGAGAGTTCACCCAGTATCCGATCATTCTCAGAAAGCCATTCTTGGCATTAGCTAAGGCAATTATTAAGTGCGAGACTCGGGAAATCAATTTTACATCATTGGGAGTACTTCAATCTCAATAAATCTTTAAGGAAACACAATTTTCTGAGGCAACCCACGAAGCCCTCGACAGCCGTAACCACCAAGCGATAGAAGAGCCCTACCCCGTTGCTACATCTGAGATAGAGGTCGTTGATGAAACTATTGGTTTAGAGACTCTCCCTACTGTTCCATTTCCCGTTTCTCTCACCATGGAAAATGACTCTAATTATGATCCTGAGACTTATGCATAGGCACATCCGGAGTTGACCGAGATCTCCTCTGACCACATTGTTCACATCAACCCATCTTAGGAATGCACCAACATCAAGTCAATTGAGAATGAATATGCAGAGACTCTTCTCACTGTTCCATTTCCTGCTACTCTCACCATAGAAAAATGTTTCTTATATGATCCTGAGACATATGCATGGGCTCACCCTAAGTCAACCTTCTCTGACTACCTTGAACAAATCAATCAAACTAAGGAGTACACCAACATCAAGAAAACTAAACAAACGTGCACGACGAATACCGACCAAGTAGAAAAATTTCAATGGTTATTCATCTAAAAACTCAAGTGCCAACACCTCACTCCCAGGACCAACACTGACTGCTCCTTCATCTAAAAAGAAAGCCACCTTCGACCTTCCGGAAGAAGAACCGCCTGATGATCCCTCATAAGGTCCAGAAAAGGTAATCTACATGAGTGAGGACCGTTCGGCAATCTTAAAACCTTATCTTTGCAAGGATCCAAATTTCGATCCTCGTTGGATGACTCTCATTACTCACTATTATTCATCCAAAGATGATTCTCCTGGTCTCATTAAATACAATGGAATAATTTCTTATGAGTTGACTGAGACTGGTGCTTTAGAGTACTCATCCGAGAAAAAATTGCTTGATATTAAGAAGGAACGAATTATGAGAAAACAACTGAAGAGAATAAAGAACAAGAATATCTGGAGTGCCTCCACTTTCAAATACTATTCCTCTGAGGATAATTCCGATGATGGTTATCTTTCATCTGATTCATATGATTCATCTACTATCCAGCATGATTTGTCTAAATATAACACTGATAATGGTTGGGAATCATATGCTTCATATCCTTCTTATCATTAGGATCTCCCACCACAGGCTCACAAAAAGATCAGCTGAAAACCACCTTAATCATTGGTTGCCACCCTCCCTCTTGACCCCATCGGTCTCCCTGTACATCTTCTTCCTCTACTTAGGCAAAGGCCTAAGTAGAGTGGGGATCGATGCCATCTGTACATACCATTCTACCCATCTCACAATCGCCTCATTTCCACCATTCTTCTATACTTAGGTTGACCGGAGCCTAAGTATAGGGGGAACAAATGCTCATATGTATATAATCTCCTCATTCACATCTCCTGACCACTCAATTTCGCTCTTCTTCTATACTTAGACTGTCCATAGCCTTAGGGAGGTGGGCCGACTTCTATTATTTATAATTCTTTTTCATTTTCTTACGCTTAGCCAGAGCTATGTCTTCTTTTCGCTTCTTGTGCTCTGGGGACATAGCACTCGCTAAGTATAGGGGTGTGTGTATACATACTATGTATATATTTTACCCATAGCTCATACTTTTGCGTAAGTCTATATGTATTTACATGGTAGGTAATAAAAAACAAAAAAAAACAAAAAAACAAAATACAAAAAATAAAAAAAATTCTTTTGCTACTAACACTGACTGCGTCCAACGATTTTTTTTGAAAAATTGGCTTCTTATTCATTTTTGCATAAAAAACAAAAGAAATTCATGCGTTAAAAAACATAATAAAAAAATCACTAAAGTAAAAAATGTGTCAACAAGATCCATGCATAACCATCAAAAATCCAAACACAAAGAAGCCACTACCAAATAAACATTTGACCAAAAAGGTCCAAGCTTCAAGAAAACCTACAGATCTTGGTGGAGACTTGACTACACCCGCTAACTTCATAAGGAGAGGTGACTACACTGGTCACCCTCCAGTTCTTTTCCCCTTCTTCTATTCTTCTCCCCCATTTCGATTGTGAACACAACGCAATAGAACTTAGAAGGAAATACCTTACTCCCTGAGGACGAGTTACTGGAGAGGAGGTTTTCATAGTAGTCCGGCATTCTAGATGGGAAGAGCTAAAACCTTTCACACACATGATTCGATTGTTCAATGTTCATGTGGTATGCTTTGCGAGGAGGATTGATTTAAGATGATTTCTGAGCTTAAACTGCAACAATGATGTGTAGAACCTGAAGGCTGTTGACTTTACAAATTCTAAGTCTCACAAAAGTTCCGCCACACTAATAATCGAAAGGTCGGGTCTAGTTCCATCTTCACCTCTGCTCATGATCTTGGTATGAAACCCAATCTCATTTCACCTCATGCATTCATTTTGATGCTCAGGGACGAGCATGGTTTAAGTATAGGGGGATGATGAATCTCAGATTCATTACTCTAAAAATGATGAATTAAGCTCAAATCCCTAAAATGCATTGGCATTTCTTCATTTATTTTGCATAATTAGCATTCATGCAATTTTGATAAGAATGGCATTTTATCACTTATTATTGCACAAAATAAGAAGCCAAAAATCACGATCCAATTGACCTATAAATAACCTAACTTCCCTGATTTTTTAAAACTCCAATTGATCCAAAATCACTCTACTGTGTACATTTTACAAACAAGAACAAATTAAAAATACAAAAAAATCGCTAACCTAAATAAGTGGACCAAAAACCCAAACCCTAGTTATCGGATTTACGGACGAAAATCTCAATATCTTCCTCATCCAGTGTACGATTTGATCATACTCATTTTTGAACTAATGTACATTCATATACCTCCAAAACAAGACAAAGTTGAAATGAATCAGAGCTCATACGTGAAAGTCGGGTTTTGGGCCTTTTTTGTACATTTTGTATTTTAGCAGTTTTTGACCAATTATTTTATGTACATAATTGACTCATTTTATTTCTTTTCAGTTGTCTTATTTGATAAAAGTTTTATTAAAATATATAAAAATCCAAATCCAAACTGAGTTGGAAATCAAAGAAACTTACTGAGTTAAAGTCTTCACTAACTGTCTATACAAAATTGACTTTTTCACATTTTATTTCTTCTTTTTCTTACTCAACAAAAATGCAAAAAATTAGATTAATGTGTAAATATTTATATTTGATTTTATCATATTTTTTCAAATTTTTATCTCGTCAAAAAATAACAAAGAAATTATAAAACCACAAAATCAAGGTATTCTATGTACATGGAGTACCTAAAAAATATCACTTTACACAAATGATCAAATTTGCTTTTGTCTGTTCATGAAAGTTGTAGATCTTGTCAAGACGAGCAACTTTCGTGAGGAAATTTTTCGATCCGAGGTCATTTGCTATTTATTTTAGATTTTTATTAGTATTTATTTTTCGAATTTTGTGGGGCTAACATGTGACAGCTCTCGGATCCACCACGTGTGACCCATTTTTGAGCTTTTTATTTATTCATTTTTATAAAAAAACTAAAAGCCCCGCATGTGCAGTGAATGTGCAACCTGCGCACGGGCGTTGCACGTGTGTCCATCTTCTTCCCGCCTTTCCCAATCGGGCAACAACACCCCCAAATCTCACCACCGCCGCCATCTCCTCCCCCACTCGACAACCCCACGAATTCCTCCATCCCCGATTTCAATCGCATCCTGTCTCCATCATTGCGTATCTCCAATCGTCGTCTTCCCAAATCGCAGGTCACCATTCTTCTCCTATATAACTCTGACACCCTTCCTAGTAAAAATCATTCACCGCTACACAACGTCATCAGAGGTGGTGACAACACCTCCAGATCCTGGTTGATTGTGAGGCGTGATCCGGGTCTTCTCAGCCTTGTCGCAGCCTCGTCTTTGAGGTCTGCTCCAGCTCTGGGCTCCTACGTCCATCGAGCCGTACCCGCAAGTGTATTAAGCACTCTATTGATCACCTTTTCTTCTCCCATATCATGTTCCAGCAAAATATCTCCATCCTTCTTCTCTGCCCTTTTCCTCTTCTTCGATCTTGCTTCGGTGATCACCACCGAGCCAACGATCTGCATCCCCGGATACATTTTCAATTTCACCGCTAGTGGACTTCATCGCTTCCACACTTGTCTTCATCGCTGATCCCCATGTCTCTCACTCTAATCATTAACAACATCTAGCTCCACCTGTACGTCTTCGACACCGTGCAACGACTCCTTCGCACCTTCCCTTCATCAACAGATGGAGCCTCCTTCACAGAACCGCCAACCACTACGTGCCTCCAGCTACTTCCAGGAGCATCACCAACCATCGCTATAGAACCGTCACCGTCGTCATTAATCTCTCGCTCCTCCGATGATTTCCGACCACGTGTCGGCCAACCATCATCGCACCAGTAAGCTATCCACCTCTAGAGCTTGCAGCTCCACTAGCAGCCTCAAGAGTTCTGCTCCTTCCTTTGCCTTTAGGAGAGATGCTCAAGGACCCCTCACGCTCTTAGCATGCGTGAGGGAGTACATTTTGCAGAAGAAGCCTCGCATTCCCGTATATTTCCAAGAACCCTACATCACGTGCTTAACATGCGTGCGTTGGGGATATTTGCATTGAAGCCCTGGGAAGATCTCCTGTTTGCAGATCTAGCCACACCGCCTAAGGGTCACTTTCCTAGCACATGACTGCTGGGAATTTTGCAGACATCACCCCCCGACTCTCGGTAATCACGCTTTATCCCTTGGTTTGCATCTTATTTATTACTTATTTATTGTAATTTGCATTGATCCCCCTTTATTCCCCCATTATTTTGATCAATATTATTGCAATATTTTATTTTTATAAAAATAACACTCTATTTTTCAAGTAATTATCTACAATATGGCATATGCTTGACATTTTTTGTGATCTGTGGTTAATTAATAATTAATTATTTTGTAGAAAAATGCAAAACTTTCCTATTCCATGCTTAAAAATTTGTAAGTAATTAACCATAGTTTTAAAAATTGCAGAAAATCATTAATTCGAGGGTTAGTCGTGTTTAACATCGTGCCCCAAAAGAATTGCAGTTACATACATGGTTTGCTTTGTAAAAATCAATTTGCATATTTCAATTTTTAATAGGTATTAAATCTAGTATTTTTGAGGTTTACGATTTTTCTGAGATTGATCACCTAGTGATAGATCTTGGATAATTTTATCTCTTGGAAATAATTAGGTTTAAAATTTATAATAATTATTAATTATTGAAATTCATTGTGTTTGCATTCATAAATCCATGAAATATTTATCTTGCATCCAAAATTTCAAAAGAAATTATAACACATTAATTTCATCATAATTGACATCTTAGCCAAATTTCATATTTTTTTGAACATCGTTTGATCGAAAATTACATTTTAGTCCCTAAAATTGGTCTCATTTGCATGTTTGCATCCGAAATTGCAATAAAAATAACAAAAAGAATATCGTCTCCAAAACTGTGCATGAACTTTGATAGACAAAATTCTAGGTTGTTCCTTTGCCTCCTTGAGTTCGACCTTAGGACTTGCCCAAGTAAAATAAACAAAAAAACCACGTTGATTAAAATTAATTAAATTTCTTGTGGTTATTTTTTGATCGATTCAGATTGGCCACCTACAACGAAACGAAAAATTCGACATTAATTTAATAGCTTTATAATTCATGACAATTAACAAGGGTATTTTCGGACTCGTCACCTTTGCAGGATCTAGGAAGCAGAGTGGAGGTTGATTCCACCATCTCTAGCGATGCTCCACTGTGTGGTCACCATCTCATGGCCCACAACTACTCGAGGTTTGTTTTCTTATTTTCTAGGTAGATTTTAGGTTCTAGTTTAATTTCCTGTTATTAAATTTAGTTTTATTACTCGTATTATCTTAGATTAGCTCCTTCTTAGTTCACAAGAGCTTAATCCGGCAAAGCCTCCACTGTACCTTCGACTATTTTCTGACTCACACTATGCAACCTCTTCATTCCCCTTAACTTTCTCTTCATCCCTACACCATCCACCCACCTTGCTCCTCCTTGAGTCAAGAGATTAGTTCCCTCCACCACCCCTTTGTCGGAGAACGCCGCAACGCCCCATATTTTTCCATATCCACCAACAAAACCCCTAGGAACCCCCAGTTTTATGTATGCATGCTTTTCTTGCAGAACCTGGAGGCAAAGGACCAAGATGGGTTGATTTTGAGTAGCAAGGATGCTTCTTGGAGCTGTCTTCTTCCCCGAGTTGACATGACCCCACCAATGGGTCCTGACCATCTTTGAGGGCTCTATTAGTTGTAGGATGTCGGCAGGAATGTGATGGGACACGTGATGGATGCTTTGGTGATTGGAGCTGCACACAACATCCGATCCAAGCTCGTCTTTTGTGAGTTCTTGGCATGTTCTTCGAGAACCTTCCCCTGCCATTGGATCAGAGGCAACATCCCAAATGAAGCAGCTGACATCTGATCTGGAGGAGCTTCGATCGTAAAATCCTTCCTAAAGATCTAATCTTGGGCATCATCATCGAACCGTTATTGTATGTTGTGGGCACGACGTGTGGCAAGTGACAACATCTGAGCCACCCGTTTTTGCACGTTAGGTGGTAAATTGCAACATCCGTCCCCCCACATTTTTGTTATTTTGATTTAGTCCTTTAATTTAATTAATTAGTTAAAAACTTTTGTCAAATTTACATATGAGTATCTACTTTAATATTGTATTTTAGTCCATGCTAGATCACCTCACATGCGGTCCCACGTGATGTGGTCAATTTGCAATAAAGCCCTAACATGTTTTGTATTTTCTTTTTAGTATTGAAAATTTTAATATTAATTATAATATTTTGGGTAATTTGCATTGTAACGACTGACTTTATTATTAATTGCAATAATACCCTTTTCTAGTACATGTATTTTTGTACTTGTGTTACATTTACTAAAAATATCTCTCATGCTCCAAAAATTACACAAAAATAGGGCTAAGTATCTACTGATTTATAGTTTCACGTATATTTTGCATTTGAATTTTAGGCATTTTAACTATTTATTAAAAATAAAAAAGAAGACATTTTGGCCCTATTTGAATTAAAAATCACCAAAAATATATAAATATTTTGAAAAAAAATCCCCAAAAATATATTTTATCTATTATTGTTTTCTAACTGCTAACCAAATACCTCTAAAATAGAAAAATAACTAAAACTTAAAAGTTCTAAATTCCTTTAGAAAAATAAAAAATCCCACAAAACTCCAAAAACATTCATTTCTATTTTGTAATTTTCTATATATTATTTGTTATATATTAAAATTGATTTAGAAAATTTTAGACAATTTTCGCCATTTTTAATTTCCAAACTAATTTGGCCAATTTATTTATTTCCTGTTTTGGATATTATTGACTTTATAAATATATAAAATTTTTTAAAAATAGTACAAACTATTTAAACTACAAGAACATTTTATTTCTTGTATTTTAGTAATATTTAGTAGTACTTATAATTATATTATCCTATATTGTATATATAGTTATATGTTCTATGATATATATTTAAAAAGAAAAAGAACTAAAAAATCAAAAAATATAAGATAATAAAAAGTATATAATTAAAAAATATGAAGTTTAAAATCCAAAAAAAATTTAAAATCCATACAAAAACACAGACAAGAAGAAGAGTATAAATTTTGGAATTCATTTTCCCAATCTACCATTTTCTCCCTATGTTCGACTTTCTACATACTTGCATTATATACACAATTTGTAGAGTTAAATAAAATAAATTTTAACTTCACACATTTATTTACATTGTCATATTTATTTGTGGGTCAATTGTTCAATTATTCGGGTTTCGTGAGCAGTCGCTTCAGCGATATTGTAGTTATCACCTTGTGTAGACTACATTAGACCCTAACAAAATCCAAGTTTTTAGTTCCCAAGATATAGATTTGAGATGTGATCTCTGTTGGACATATGAGCCCCGGGCGAACCATTCCTACAATAAATGTTATTGTAATGTTTGATATATCAATAAAAGTTATTGGTATTTTTCACTACCTGTCTGGAATTAAGTGAATGAATGCACTATAAGGTCCCTCTGTACGAATGGGGTTATGTACCATGGTTGTCTTGATATCATAAAGATGTTGATTCAATTGTTAAATCATAGAGGCTAGTTCTTGGATGAATATCTAAAGAGTTAGATTGAGGGCTCATCAAGCACCATCAAATGATCATCAAGATGTGATCTCCAGCCTGAGTGGGAGATGGCAATCCTATCTCTAAAGCCTGATATCTGACTGACCTCTTGATGCAGGTCCTCTGCACAAGAATAGAGATTCGAAGGTGTTAGATCAGTTAGGTCAAAGAGTTGAGTTAACGAGATCGAGATAACCAAAGTCCTACATTGTATGATGTTGCGATATAGGCACACATCCTCTGATCGGAGGCAGATGTGTTAATATATGTCTGAGTATGTACATTTACTAGACCAATAAGTAGATGACTGATAACCGCTCCCGCACCCTTAGTTAATTCGGTCAGATTAATGTCCAAATTAATTGATGATGTTCGTTGCAGTCAGATACGAGAGGGAAGATTAAAAACCACTTTTAAACAGATTTGAGTTAAGTTCAAGCGACAAAATGTTTTTACTTGGTGAAGTCCAAGGTCGAACTCAGGGAGGCATCTGTCTCCTTAGGTGAATTATTAGCAAATTTCCAAGTGTTAGATTTTCCAAGGAATTATTTTTTTATCTTTTTCTATTTTCTGTGCAGACACATGCAACAATCTAGCCAATCCAAAGTTAAATAAGTTTGGGATATCAAATTAATTCCAAGAATTATGAAAATTGGCCAGATGATGAATAAAGGTGAAAATGAACTACCCTAATTTTTTTGGAATTTTTAGACAAAATGAATTTACCGTGAATTAAATATGCAGGCAGGGTGATTTTCACTAATTTATTTTTAATAAATATCAAATCACATTTTTTTCAGGAACAAAAATTATCCTAGATAGATCTAATGATAAGGAATCTAGAAAAATTGACTGACCTAAATTTTAATGCGAAATGAACCTATTAAAACTAAACTAAGGAAATCACTAAATAATTTATTTAGGCCTCGATATGTGTGCAAATAACATGAAATTTTTATGCAAGGTTGAGTTCGCTATCCTAGAGCTACTGTGAATTTTTGAGAATTTTTGGAGCGACAAAGAATTAATTACTAATTAAAAGGTTCAACTGGGCAAAATATCACACAAATAAACCAATTAATTCATTTAAAATTTTACTGCAATTACAAAAATGTGACAAGTGGCACAATAGATAGAGGACAAGTTACTTAACAATATGCAATTTTTAAAATTTAAAATTGATGCAAAATGACACCTAGGGATGCGTGCAAAGACAGGGGTGTATTTGCACTACAGAAAATAAAATTACATAAAATGAAACATGCTGACAGGGACTTAAATGCAATTATCTATAATAAGGGGACTGATATGCAATTTCTCCACAAGCACGTGCTCCTCACGTGGGGGATGCTTCACAAGAACTTTTTGTAATTTCAAAAAGTCTCCAGGGCCTCGGTGCAAAGTACCCAAGCCGCACGTGCTCCTCACGTGGGGGCTTAGGCTCGGGCGGCATATGAGGCCCGGGGCTTGGCTCGGGTGCTCCTGGAGGTCTGGAGTGAGGCTTGACGTAGCCTCGGTTAGTTCGAGCCTAGGGTCAGGGATGAGGCTCGGACTCCTCGACGTGGCAGGCTGTCGACCGCTGGATCCAGATGATCGATCCAACGGCTAGCTGATGCGAAATACATGGCGGACTCCTGAGCGTAGGATCAAGGATGATCCTACGGTCGTCTGCTGCTCCGGTCGGATGGTGACGTGGCTGATGCTAGACCGTTCGATTAGGATGATCGAACAGCTGCTGGATCTTCTCCCTCAACGATCCTCCACCGCCTGCGGAGGAGATGGAGGGGCTCCGACGACGAGGCCTTGGCTTCGCCCGTCCCTCCTCGTGTCGATGATGCTCTTCGACGGTTCGGAGCTATCCCAGAAGGTGCGCGGAGGCGCGGTGATGGTGCTAGTGGTCTCAGGAGCTGGAGAAGGCCGTCAGAGCTCCGTGGCGACGAAGCTCACAATGATCTCCGGTGATGTTCTGGCCATTGCACGAAAGTGGTACCTGCAAACGTTAAAAGAGTAGCCGAAGCAAGGGGAGCACTTGTGGAGACATGGGGATGGTCGGCGAGGCCTAGGGAGGAATGGAGAAGGGCTGGCGATGGTGCTCCGGCCAAGTGGCGGAGCTGGAGCTGATGGAGGACGAAGTGCGTCGTCGGCGGGCGTAAAGGGTATCGCGAGGATGAGAGCTCCGTCACGGAGCTTGACGGAGTGAGAGCGAAGCGAAAGGATCACGGTGAACGGCGAATAAAAAGGGAGAAATAGAAGGAAAAATTGCAACAAAGATTTAAACGAAGGGGAGGCAATTACCTGGGGTTTGGAGCTCGAGGTTGAGGTCCAGATCGTCGCTCGAAGGGGCGGTAGGTCCCTGAGCTCAAGCAGTGACTCGGAGGAGTGGCTGGGACACGACGGTGCACCGAGGATCTCGCCGGAGAAGATGACCGGTCTTCGCTCGAGGAATCGGTCGCTTGCTGCCACCAAACAGGTGCTCCGAGCTCGGGGTATCTCTCAGGGGTGGTGGATGGAGGTAAAATCGGCCGGAGGGCGAGTATTTATAGGTTGTAGGTCTCGGCCGGGCTGGTGATGGGGCGAGGTTCATGGAGGTAGTGGGGCATTGCTGGCGGTCGACGTGGGTAGCGAGGTGGCTGGAGAAGATGGGTAACGAGTGGGGAAGGACGTGGAGGTGATGGCGGTCGTCGATGGTGGTGGAGGTGCGGCCAAGAATAGGAAGGGGCAAGCCCCTCGCGCACGGCTGAGAACGTGGGTAGCGAGGTGATCTGAGCGTCAGGAGCCCACCATGTGGCGCGATGGGGGCACAACGCGAACGAACGGTGGAGATGGGATGAAGGGATTCGATCGGGTGGTTAAGATTAGAATGTCAGTGGACAGTGCAGATCGAAGGGCTGAGGCGTGATCTGATGGTGCATAATGCGCCACATGGCATGCTGTAGTGAAGGCGCTACTGGGCGGTTGATATGAAGTGGGGGACTTGATCTGACGGTGGAAATACAAAGCGCACGTGGAGGAGTTGCGGTCGTTGGATCTGGATGGAGATCCAACGGTTGTGGGCACGGGCGTCTAGGGCAAGGGGAGCGGGCCGTGTGGCGTAATCAGATGGCGCCACATGGCCTGCTGTGATTGGCCGAAAAGAGAATTATGTGTAGAGAGAAGAGGGGGCCGAATTTGGAAAAACTCAAAACATGAAAGTTGTAGATCTCGATGAGATCTACAAGTTTCATGTTGATCAAAGATGGAGATGAGGTCAAATATGATACAAAAAATACAAAGATACAAATATACATACATGTAGTATACAAAGAGGCCCAAAAACCCAACTTTTTCATACGAGCTCCAAACTGGATAAAACTAGTCTCATTTTGAAGGTCTTTTACTGTGTATTAATCTGAAAGTAAGTAGACCTATTTTGGAGTTGGTATGAGGGATCTATGGGCATTTTACTGTGCAAGGGCTTTTAGGGCTTTATTGGCTATTTTACAAAGGGCATTTTTGGCTTTCTTCCTTATATTATTAACTAAGGTGCTCA
The DNA here is from genome assembly GCA_037367405.1 of Ottelia alismoides. Taxonomy (NCBI): domain Eukaryota; kingdom Viridiplantae; phylum Streptophyta; class Magnoliopsida; order Alismatales; family Hydrocharitaceae; genus Ottelia; species Ottelia alismoides. The sequence continues at coordinate 615,366 of JAZKJV010008163.1, forward strand.
TAGTATAAGGGAGAGCTTATTTGATGAGTGGATATTTTACAAGTGATCTTGGCTTCTTATTTAAATGCAGATGGAATGCTAAAATGCATGTTTTATGTATGTATGTCTGAATGCTATTTATGCATTATAAAGGGAAATATGCCTCTATTTACGCAGGAACATGGCTCTATTTTTAACTTTGAGTGATGAATCACAGATTCATCAACCCCCTATACTTAAACCTTGCTCGTCCCCAAGCAACTAACATGAAATGCAAGAGTGAAATGATTTTGGATTCCATACCAAGGTCATGAACAAAAGTTAAAAATGGAGCTTGACTCGACCTTTGGATTGATTGTGGGGCAGAACCCTATTTGGACCTGAACTTAAGACCTAACAGACTTCAAGTTTCACAAGTCTTCTATTCAAGACTCCTCAATAGTCAGGTCAGAACAAATCCCCAAACGCAAATTTCTGATGACTATGATTCTTACTTGTACTATGTAAGTGATATATAGCTCTCCACATCAGAAATGACTCGGAACCAACCTGCTCTAACAAGGTAACTCAATAACCCGGTCCAACAACTCTTTCCTCGAGGAGCAGGGTATTCCCTTCTAAGTTCAAGTGCGACCAACTCAAGAGGAGGGGGTAGAGAAAAGAATGGACGATAGCCAGTGTAGCTACCTATCCCGGGATGCCTGACCAGTGTAGCCAAGTCATCCAGCTGCATTTCTTTGCTAATATACAGACTCCGATAGGTATTTTATTTTCACTTGGACCTGTCTGAAATTTGTTTTGGAGTTTTTGCATTTTTTGCACACAAATACAAGGTGCAGCATGTACATCAGGAGTTTTTCCTCTTGAGTCAGTAGACTATCCCTCTTTTGAAGCATTATTGCAACCCACAACATCCTGTCCTTAGATGTCAACACCACCAGACTGGGTTGAGATAAACTACCCTCCCTAGAGGAGGACGGATGTTTCCACCCATGTGCTATTCCAAGCTAAAGGATTCTACCTCCACATCACCTCATCAATGAAGAGCTACGTGCATAGTGCTTGTCCAAGTTAGGTCACTGTCTAAAAGAATCCTGCGTATGCACGAGATATTCTACTTAGACTAATCAAGATGACATGTGAACATAGACTTGCAGACTCAAAGAATTAAGTCACTTGACCTGAGAAATCTTAACTCCAGTTCCTATAAGGTTCCTCTGAAATTAGGTGGATTAAGGTCAAATCAAGTCCATCCTCAATATCTACTCATAACTTGGTTCAGAACCCACTAGCTTTCCACCTTGCATATGCAAGATATGCAGATGAGATGCATATGTCATGCTATGAAGATGAGTAAAAATGCAAGACTCTTAGATGCAGAGATGATATGCAAGAGTAAATAAGAAGCCTTTTTTGTTATTTTCATTTTTTTTCAATTTTTACCCACCCGTAATTATTGTAAAATATATACACAAATACGTGAAAGTACGAGCTATGGGTAAAGTATATATGTAATATATACACGCCCCCCTATACTTAGCGTGTGCTATGTCCTCAGAGCACAAAGAGCGAGGAAAATGACATAGCGCGTTCTACGCGTAAGAGAGCTAAAGAGAAGAAGAAAAACATATAGAAATAGACCAACCCCCCTATACTTAGGCTCTGGTAGCCTAAGTGTAGAAGAAAATCAAAAAGTGGTGCGGACGAGGTCAAGGAGAGAAGTGGATGGATATACAATGCGGGCATCGGTCCCCCCTATACTTAGGCTCAGGTCAGCCTAAGTATAGGACGGAAGTGAGTTTGAGGACCAAGTGATCTAGAGAATGTACAAAGAACCGACTCAAGTGACTCCTCCCCCCTATACTTAGGATCTGGTCATCCTAAGTATAGTCCAAGATAGTGATCTAATGAGGTGGGGATGGGTTACTAGAGTCGTGTGGGAGAGAGGATAGGATGTACAAGAATGATGATATATACAAGTGAGCCAGTCTGAATCTTTTGAGATGCTGCTGATGGCTGGAGCTGACTACTGCAAGGTCTCATACGCGGCTCGAGGTGCATCTGCTGAATTTGTCTCGCGCATGAATACAATCTCCTCAACATGGACTAACTGCTCATTGGATTCAACGAAGTGCTTCAACAGTTGTCCATTCACTAGGAATGTCGGTGCATCATCTGCGAGATCTGAGATCTCGACACATCCACTATCATGATCCGTACGGACGACAAATGGGCCTGTCCACTTGGACTTCAATTTGCCTTGGAAGATCTTCAGCCTAGCATTGAACAACCATACCTTCTGTCCAGGAACAAAGGTCTTTCATCTGATATATCTATCATGCCAACACTTCACCTTGTCCTTGTACACCAAATTGTTGTCATATGTGCGGTTTCTGACTTCCACAAGCTCATTCAGATCCATGTCTCTCTGTTTCTGTCCCAGGTGTGTGTTCCTGTTGACCTTCTTGATTGCCCATTCTGATTTGTGCACTAACTCTGCGTGCAAATGGCACGGCTTTCTGAATACCATTCAGAATGGGGAGGTGCCTAACGGTGTCTTGTAAGCCATCCTATACGCCCAGAGGACTTGATCCAAAATCTGAGACCAGTCCTTCCTGTCCAGGCAGACAAGCTTTCGCAATATGGTTTTCACCGCCCTATTTGACACCTCAACCATACCATTGGTTTGTGGGTGGTAAGGACTCGCGACACGGTGTTCGATGCCGTAGTCCTTAAGGAGTTTCTTCACCTCCCGATTCACAAAGTGGCTATCCTCGTCTGATATCATCATTTTGGGGATCCCGAACCAAGAGATGATGTGCTCTCTGATGAATTTACAGATACTCCTGCTGTCTGCAGCTCGGGTCGGGATAGCCTCCACCCATCTGGATAGATAATCGACCGCAAGAAGGATATACTCGAACCCGTGGCTAAAAAGAATTGGGACCATGAAATCGATGCCCCAGGCGTCAAAGACATCACAAATGATGATCGGCTGCATTGGCATCTCATCCTTGGAACCGACGGTTCCTCCCATTCTCTGGCACACTGGGCACGACTTCGCGAAGGCAGTGGCATCGCGAAACAGAGTCGGCCAGTAGAAGCCACACTGAAGTACCTTCCATGCGGTCCTCTTCCCGGAGTGGTGCCCTCCTGCCTCTAAGCTGTGGCATAAAGAAAGGACACTATGGTATTCCTCCTGAGGAATACATCGTCTCCAGACACAATCCGGTCCTTCAAAGAAAAGGATCGGATCCTCCCAATGGTAGTGTCTAGCGTCCGACTTCAGTCGGTCGATTTGGCTCTTGGGCCAATCTTCGGGAACTTTCTTGGAGACAAGATAATTCACGATATTGGCATACCATGGGAGTGAGTCGACAACAAAGATCGACTCGTCAGGGAAGGAGTCTCGAATTGGTGAGTCCTCGGAAGTATTAAGATATTTGAGACGAGAGAGATGATCGACTACTACGTTCTTCTTTCCAGGTTTATCACGGATGTCCAAATCAAACTCCTGGATAAGCAAAATCCACCGAAGAAGACGTGCCTTCGCATCCTTCTTCTCCATCAAATATCGTAGAGCCGTGTGGTCAGTGAACACGATTACCTTGGATCCAATTAAATGAGATCTGAACTTGTCCAAGGCAAACACTACTGCAAGCATTTCTTTTTCCAAAACTGTATAGTTACGCTAAGCGGGGTCAAGTACTTTGCTTGCGTAGTTAATTACGAACGGGACGCCATCTCTTCTTTGTCCTAACACAGCCCCAACAGCATGGTCTGAGGCATCCATCATGATATCGAAAGGTAGAGACCAATCGGGGGCTTGCAGGATGGGTGCGTCCATGATCATTCCTTATAATAACTTAAAGGCCTCAAGACATTTGTGATCAACAATAAACTCCATGTCTTCTCCTAAGAGCTCAGTTAGCGGTCGGGCAATCTTAGAAAAATCCTTAATGAATCTCTGATAAAATCCGACATGCCCGAGGAATAACGGCAACTGCTGACGGTGGCTGGTGGCTGGAGTCATCTGATCACATCCACCTTGGCAGGGTCAACCTCCATTCCTCTCTTGGAGATGACGTGCCCCAACACTATGCCCTCCGTCACCATGAAGTGACCTTTCTCCCAGGAGAGCACCAGATTTACCTCACAACATCTTTTGAGGACTCGGTCCAGATTCCTAAGACAGGAATCGAAGGAATCACCGTGAACCGAGAAGTCGTCCATGAAGACTTCCAGGAATTCACCGACCATTTCGGCGAATACAACAATCATGTACCTTTGTAAAGTACCTGGAGCATTGCATAACCCAAAGAGCATGCTCCTGAAAGCATAGGTACCAAAGGGACATGTGAATGTGGTCTTCTCCTGGTCCTCCGGAGCTATGGCTACTTGATTGTAGCCCGAGAACCCATCTAATAAGCAGAAGAACTCTTTCCCCGCTAATCTCTCTAAGATTTGATCAATGAATGGTAGTGGGAAATGATCCTTCTTTGTCGCGGCATTCAGGCATCTGTAATCCACATAGATGCGCCACGACGTGGGAACTCGCATCACGATCTCTTCTCCGTCCTCGTTGGTGGTCGTTTGAATTCCCGACTTTTTCGGGACAACATTAATTGGGGCCACCCACTTAGAGTCGGAGATTGGGTAAAAAAAACCCGCGTTGCACCATTTTTCTATCTCCTTCACGACCTCTCGTAAATTTGGATTCAACCGACGTTGGAATTCACGAGAGGGTTTGGCTTCATTCTCCAAGTAGATATGGTGCAAACACAGAGCAGGATTTATCCCATGGAGATCGGAAATGCTCCAGCCTATCGCCTTGCGGTTTTTCTGCAGGACCTCTAGCAAGCGAGATTACTGCTCCTCGGTCAATCGTAAACTGATGATGACCAGAAATTTCTTGTCCCGACCCGCAAGGAAGGCGTATTTTAATGTTGTGGGTAAAGGTTTGAGCTCAGGAATAGTGTGATCGTCTAAAAAGTCTTGCTCAATCTGATCTGGCTTGGTGTTGGAAGTGGCTGGATCTTTCTCTGTAATAGCTGCCACCAGGTTAATTGTTTCTGAAGTCAGATTGTCAAAGGTCTCCATGTAATCGGCCAAAGCCACGTCCGACTCTTCATACTCATCTTTTGATTGTGGCTCAGTTAGGAAGAGACATGGCTTTGGCCGATTACATGGTTTGGCTGTCCAACTGGGCTTCTAAGTCATCGAAGATGTAGGGTGATGCAGGTTCTGAGCTGTACTCGTCTCTAAGGATCTCGCAAACTGACTCATGCACTGGATCATCTCCGGAAGTGAGGGAGTCATCGATGCTGGCTGGGTTCTATCTCCATGGCCCAACTGTGTCTACATGGTCGTAGTCTGCTTTGGACGAAGAGTACTCGGTGCTGGATTCTGAATCCGGTCTCTACCATCTGGTCTGCTTCATCTCAAGTTCCTCATCTCCGCCTGGAGTTTGGAACTGGATCTTCCCGATCTTGTAATCAAACAAGGCCCCTGCTGTCCTGAGGAAGGGCCTGCCTAAGATGATCTGGGAATCTCTCCAATTACGAGGGGTTTCCATATCTAGGACAGTGAAGTCCACCATGTATTCTTGCCCCTCGACTTTGATCACAACATTCCTCAATTCTCCTTGGGACCTCTTGGTTGATTTATCAGCGAACTGTAGGAGGGCTCTAGATTTCCTAAGAGGTCCGAGATTAAGCCGCTCATAGAGGGCTGTAGGCATTAGGTTAATTGAGGAACCATTGTCCAGGAGAGTGCGTGCAAATACGATGTCATCAACATGACTCACTACATAGTGTGCACCCATGTCTCTTCGTTTCCTTGGAAACGAGTTCTTTATTGCACAAGTCGTGGCTACTGACAGAACATGTTTCTCAACACAGCTTTTGGTCTTCCTGCTAACCCTAGAAGGTGTGCATCTCGCCTTAAGGTATTTCTGAAATGCAGGAGTCATTTCCACGTACTTGTTAAAGGGGATTGTGACCTTGATATATTTGTTGCAGAATTCAGCCATCTCAGGGTCATCTTTTTGGATTTTTTTTGATTTTCTTCTTCCCACCCATAAGAGCTCGGGGGAAAGGGATTATTGACTCTAACTCATGTTCTGGAACTGAAATCTTTTCATTGAAAGCTGGAATTGAGTTATGTACAAGACTCAGACTCTGAAATAGACTCGGACTCTGAGTCGGACTAAAAGAAACATGCTGGGGCAAAACCGGTGATACGTCTTCTGCTTCTTCTGGACGGTTCTCCTCAGATGGAGGTGCGGGCTCTTCATTAGTTTCGCCGGACTCACTAATGATGCGGGAATGCTGCTTTGAGGACTCAGATTTCCTCTTCTTCTATCGGTGATGGTGGTGGTGGTGCTGCTCCTCTTCTTCCTCCAAGTTCTCCTCAGGTAGAGACTTGGCAGCTCCTTCCTTCGGTGCTCGTGCCCGATCAGGTACGATCACGGTCCTTCCGCTCCTGAGGGACATATGATTTACATTATCATACGAAAGGATCTCATGTTCAGATAAAGATTTATCTGAATAGTATACCTGATCATGTGGTCGGTTCTGGCCTTGATTTAAGCTGTTTGGATTGGCCTGAACCTGGGCGGGAATTGGGGTCCTTGGCGCCATTTGTTGGTCCTGGGTATGAGAAACATGATTCATATCGGTTCTCATATCCAGATAGTCATTCTGGATCTATTGGACCCTATCAGACAGGGTCTGTATCGCCAAGGTGAGGGACTCCAATTCAGTGGGCTGAGCTGGCTGATGAGCAGACGAGGTTCTGTATTGGCCCTGCTGATATTGCTGATGCTGGTGGGACGGTGCTGGCCCCTGCTGATAGGTGCGCTGCTGCTGCTGGTACTGCTGAGGCTGGTATCCTTGTTCTGGCCTGGACTAAAAGTGCGGTGTGGGGACAGGCCTGGTTTCTTGGTATGTTGGGGATGGGCGGTGAGGCTGACCCTTCCCCATTTTTGCCTGTCTGACAATCGGGTCACTGCTATACCAAAGCCCGTTGATCTCGTACACTTGTGGAGGCTCCTCGTATCCGGTCTCCACTTGTGGGGGTGCATGTTGGTCCTGCTGGGTGTAAGTCTGATCCCAGCCACTCTGTGGCCCCGGAGCCTGTTCCTGTACAAGATGACTCGATGTACTGGTACAGGTGGTGTAGAAGGGGCAGGTAGCTTTATCTTAGCTACCTTCTCAGAAAGTTCCTCCGCTTGCTTTGGTAGACGTGAAAGAGACTCGAGGTCCGCGACTCTCTTATGGATCTGCTCGACCATGGTTAGCTTGTCAGCAATCATCCCCATGTTGGGAATGAAGTCCTCGGTCAGATCGGCTACAGTTCTTCGGGTTGTCTCGTTGGATAGGATTGAGGGAGACAACGTATAGGCCCTGGTGGCATATGACCTGCCGGTTTCCACCATCTGCTCTAGAATCTTCCATACAACATTCTCATTTTTGTTCACTTTTGTTCAGATAACCGCTCCCGTACCCTTAGTTAATTCAGTCAGATTAATGTCCAAATTAATTGATGATGTTCGTTGCAGTCGGATACGAGAGGGAAGATCAAAAACCACTTTTAAACAGATTTGAATTAAGTTCAAGCGGCAAAGTTTTTTTACTTGGTGAAGTCCAAGGTCGAACTCAAGGAGGCATCTGTCTCCTTAGGTGAATTATTAGCATATTTCCAAGTGTTAGATTTTTCACGGAATTATTTTTTTATCTTTTTCTATTTTCTGTGCAGACACATGCAACAATCTAGCCAATCCAAAGTTAAATCAGTTTGAGATATCAAATTAAGTCCAAGAATTATGAAAATTAGCCAGATGATGAATTATGATGAAAATGAACTACCCTATTTTTTTTGGAATTTTTAGACACTAAATGAATTTACTGTGAATTAAACATGCAGGTAGGGTGATTTTCACCAATTTATTTTTAAAAATATAAAATCACATTTTTTTCAGGAACAAAAATTATCCCAGATAAATCTGATGATAAGGAATCTAGGAAAATTGACAGACCTAAATTTTGATGCAAAATGAACCTATTAAAATTAAACTAAGGAAATCACTAAAAAAATTATTTAGGCCTCGCTATGTGTGCAAATAACATGAAATTTTTATGCAAGGTTGAGTTCGCTATCCTAGAGCTACTGTGAATTTTTGAGAATTTTTGGAGCGACAGGAAATTAATTACTAATTAAAAGATTCAACTGGGCAAAATATCACACAAATAAATCAATTAATTCATTTAAAATTCTACTGCAATTACAAAATGTAACAAGTGGCACAATAGATAGAGGACAAGTTACTCAACAATATGCAATTTTTAAAATTTAAAAATGATGCAAAATAACAACTAGGGATGCATGCAAAGACAGGGGTGTATTTGCAATACAGAAAATAAAATTACATAAAATGAAACGTGCTGACAGGGACTTAAATGCAATTACCTATAATGTAGGGGACTGATATGCAATTTCTCCATAGGCACGTGCTCCTTACGTGGGGGCTGCTTTACAGGGACCTTTTTGTAATTTCAAAAAGTTCCCAGAGCCTCGGTGCAAAATACCCAGGCCGCACGTGCTCCTAACGTGGGGGCTTAGGCTCGGGCAGCTTATGAGGCTCGGGGCTTGGCTCGGGTTCTCCTGGAGGTCTGAAGTGAGGCTCAGCGTAGCCTCGGGTAGTCCGAGCCTAGGGTCGGGGACGAGGCTCGGACTCCTCGACGTGGCAGGCTGTCGACCGCTGGATCTAGAGGATCCATCCAATGGCTGGCTGATGCGAAATACGTGGCGGACTCCTGAGCGTAGGATCAAGGATGATCCTACGGTCGTCTGCTGCTCCGGTCGGATGGTGACGTGGCTGATGCTAGACCGTTCGATTAGGATGATCGAATGACCGCTGGATCTTCTCCCTCAACGGTCCTCCGCCGCCTGTGGAGGAGATGGCGGGGCTCCGACGACGAGGCCTTGGCTCCGCCCATCCCTCCTCGTGTCGATGATGCTCTCCGACGGTTCGGAGCTATCCCAGAAGGTGCACGGGGTGCTGGTGGTCTCAGGAGCTGGAGAAGGCCGTTGGAGCTCCGTAGCGACGAAGCTCACAAGGCTCTCCGGTGATGTTCCGGCCAATGCACGAAAGTGGTACCTGCAGGCGTTAGAAGAGTAGCTGAAGCAAGGGGTGCACTTGTGGAGACGTGGGGATGGTCGATGAGGCCTAGGGAGGAATGGAGAAGGGCTGGCGATGGTGCTCCGGCCAAGTGGCGGAGCTGGAGCTGATGGAGGACGAAGTGTGTCATCAGCGGGTGTAAAGGGTATCGCGAGGATGACAGCTCCGTCGCGGAGCTCGGCGGAGTGAGAGCGAAGCGAAAGGATCATGGTGAACGGCGAATAAAAAGGGAGAAATAGAAGGAAAATTGCAACGAATATTTAAACGAAGGTGGAGGCAATTACCTGGGGTTTGGAGCTCGAGGTTGAGGTCCAGATCGTCGCTCGAAGGGGCAGTAGGTCCCTGAGCTCAAGTAGCGACTCGGAGGAGTGGCTGCGACACGGCGGTGCGTTGAGGATCTCGTCGGAGAAGATGACCGGTCTTCGCTCGAGGAATCGGTCGCTTGCTGTCACCAAACGGGTGCTCCGAGCTCGGGGTATCTCTCAGGTGTGGCGGATGAGGGTAAAATCGGCCGGAGGGTGAGTATTTATAGGTTGGAGGTCTCGACCGGGCTGGTGATGGGGCGAGGTTCATGGAGGTAGTGGGGCGTTGCTGGCGGTCGACGTGGGTAGCGAGGTGGCTGGCGAAGATGGGGAACGAGTGGGGAAGGACGTGGAGGTGATGGCGGTCGTCGATGGTGGTGGAGGAGAGACCAAGAATAGGAAGGGGAAAGCCCCTCGTGCACGGCTGAGAACGTGGGAGAGAGGGGCACTGGAGGTGGAAGACGAAGTCTCCACCATTGGATCTTGTGATCCAACGGCGGAGAGGAAGGCTGGATGGAGCGTTAGGATTAGATCTGGGCGAGGTGATCTGAGCGTCAGGAGCCCACCACGTGGCGCGATGGGGGCGCAACGCGAACGAACGATGGAGATGGGATGAAGGGATTCGATCGGGTGGGTAAGATTAGAATGTCAATGGACGGTGCAGATCGAAGGGCTGAGGCGTGATCTGATGGCGCATAATGCGCCACGTGGCACGCTGTAGTGAAGGCGTTACTGGGCGGTTGAGATGAAGTGGGGGACTTGATCTGACGGTGGAAATTGAAGGATATGGTTAGATCCTCAAGCGCATCACGGAAGCGTGAGCGTCGCATCGAATACGACGAAGAACGACTAGTCGCACTAGTTGTTCTATGCAGCGGAAATTAAAAATTTTTCATGTGACGAAACCACATGATCCAAGAACACTTCTCGGATCGTTTCGTCTAAACCACTACCAAGTATTAGGTTTACCTCTAGAAGCGTGGTTGCGATCAAGTCTCTAAACGAAGAGACCTCCTGTCTCAAGTCCGATCTGTCGGAGGAGACGCTTGCGAGCGCGGGGATGAACCTCGTGCTTCTCGCAATCCATGTTGATGATCCAAGCGGTGGATCTCCTGATCTCGACACACGAGATCCGACATCTTCTTCACGAGCAAGGCATGCCGAAGTAGACGGAGTTCCACGAGCAAAACATCGGGCAGCATAACGACGGTGCCGCGACGATGGAGAGCCTCTCTAGGGCATCCATGGTGGACGGCCATGAGAGGGAGAGAGAGAGAAAGAGAGAGAGAGAGAGATATGCTTCTCAAGCATTGTGTGTAAGGAAGAGCAATGGGGTGCCTCTCCTTTTATAGGGTTTTGGGATCCATGGATCTCAATCCATGGGACAACACAAATCCAATGGCTCTCATTGATTGTGTTTCTTTTAATGGTCAAGATTTGTGTTGGTAAAACCAACAACAATCAATTTAATTTAGATTAAATATATGTTGATAAATCAACATAATTTAATTACCAAATTAAATCAAGATCTCTTGGAGATCATAGGAGAGAGAGTGCCTCCTTCCATGTTGGAAGGAGGGGACGGCCACACATTCCAAATAGGAGTGGTGGCCGTCCACTCCATATACATGGAAGGTGGATCTCATCTCTTTAATGTAATCTCCAAGATTATGCAACAACTTTTGTTGCAAATTATTCTACAAAAATAATTCAAAATTATTTTATAGACATTGCAATCTTGCCATTAAAAAATTTGTGAATCACATTCACAACCCAAAATAAAATGTAAATTACATTTTCAATTTAATGTTCAATGTGAATCCAATTCACATTAACATTTAATTAATAAATGTAAATTACAAACATCTCTCTCTTATATATTATAAATCACATTTATAATATATATGACTAATATGGATATTGCTATCCACATTATTCATATCCATGATAATTAAATCATACTTAATCATCTTGGATCTCTATTCTCTTGTATTCAAATAATATGAATCATATTCACATTATTTACATCTTTGATAATCAAATCACATTTAATTATCTAAGATAGCTCTCTTTATAATATGAATCAAATTCATATTAATCATGATAATTAAATCGCATTTAATTATCCATTTTCTTAATGCTCGGATACATAAATCAACAATAGAATTATCCATGAACTCCTTCAAGGATAATGCGCTTTCTCCGCAGATACTTGGAGATAAAGACTGGGCGATTGTATTGTTCCACGTATAGTGACATGGATATTGAGATCGTATCTCAAATCCAGATCGCGGGCCTCCCATAGATGCTTGATTAAATCAAGACCGTAAATCTAATCTTCGTATTGTATCTGAATCACATTCAGATCAATGTCCAACACTTGGACCAAGATTAGATCACTTCTCTACTGAGAGGAGTCACTAAAATCCAGACCCGTTTCATCACTCCCTAGGAATGGAAGCGTCATGGTTATACAATCGTTTATGATCACATCACCCTCAGGTATTCCCAATACCTGTACATCCTTCATACTGGAAGACTCAGATTAAACCCGAAGTATTGGATCAACTTTATGCTGTCTACTTCATGGTTTTATCAGTATGTTTCTCATTCTATCATTGGGAGTTGGTATCGATCATATACTTTCCAAAAGCATATATCATACCTAGGTCTTGATCATATACTTTCCAAAAGTATATATCAAACCTACAAATTCAGTCAAGCTTCCGAAGCGAGACGACCGTGCGCACGGAATTTGATTCTTCCCAATATCTCATGAGTGAGCTCATGTCTTCCGGTTCAGTGAATGAACATGTATGTTCCCTTTGAGAGATCGTATTACTCATATACCCTTATATGCATACCAGCGCGCCGGTGTATAGACCTTGATTAGGTCATCAACCTATTGGTCTGCCAAATGTACATACTCAGACATATAGTAACACATCTGTCTCCGGTCAGAGGATGCGTGCCTATATCATGACAGCATATGATATAGGACTTCGGTTATCTCGATCTCGTTAAGTCAACTATTTGACCTAACTAGTCTGACACCTCCGAATCTCTATTCCTATGCAGAGGACCTGCATCAAGAGGTCGGTCAGATATCAGCCTTTAAAGATAAGGATTGCCATCTCCTACTCAGGCTGGAGATCATCTCTTAACGATCATTTGAGCTGTATGATCATTAAGATGGCCATGGTAATATCCCTAATCATTAAGATGGAGTCCTCAATCTAACTTATTAGATATTCATCTAAGCACCAGCCTCTATGATTCAATAATTGAATCAACAGCTGTATGATCATTAAGATGGCCATGGTACATAACCCTAATTGTACTAAGGGACCTATTATGCAAATTATGTACTCTTTATTTCAGTTTTAAGGATTGAATTACAATAACATTTATTGCATAAGGGCTCGCCGTGGGCTCGCATGTCCAACAATCTCCCACTAGCCCAAAGAGCCATTGATGGGCTAATCATTTAAACCCACACTCATGTGACAATCATAGGCTATTTAGAAAATAGCTAGGTAAGCTGATCAGTCACTCTGTTCCCGCGAGACTATGGCAAGTCCTTTTACGGCACTTACATATCCCCAGTAATAGTGCTCGCATCTAATGCGATTGTTGCATCTCATGCAACCAATACTCAACCTTGTTAAAGCTATTATAGTGTTCTTGACACTATAGCTTAATAATTGTTATAACCAGTATTTCCATAATCCTTATCAGAATATCCTTATTCATGAAGATCTCTATCTCCAAAGGTATCTACGGTTAAGACCCTTATAGATCACTACCTACAAGGTCTTAAACTTTTGAAGATAAGACTTTGAGATTACTATCTCAAAAATCTCCTCATCTATGAAGATTTTGCATTTACTGCAACCAAGTGTTTTATTTCCATAGTAGGATTAGTAACAGTTTACTACTCCCACTGCATGGCAGCCATCTGGCTTTTGTACACATCTAGCACACACCCGGCTTCTCAGAACTGATGCCCAAGGGCAAGTAATTCTAGCATTCACTTCCTCAACTCTTTGAGGTGATATCCCTTTAGATAGGTCAGTACCATATCTTAAGGGATGGAAGCCTTTCTTGGAATTTTCCATAAAATGGAATATGTCCAAGATGTACTATTAATGTGACAATCCCAATACCCTCTTCTCTTTGCTCCTGAACATCTTCAGAACTAAGATCTAAGAGGTATCTTTGAGATCATATCTCAAGTTATGGAACAACCAGATAATAAAACACTTATTATTATCCTTATATCATTTTAAATGATCAGGATATCATCTACATTCAGCAAGATGAACACAAAGGCACTCCCACTAAGCTTCACATGGCTCATCAAGATTCTATCTGAAATCATAACAATTATAATTCCATCAAATCTTATGGTCCAACTTCAAGAAGCTTATTTGAGTCCATAGATGGATTCCTTAGTTTGCACACCTTGCTTTCCTCAACCATGAAGCCCTGGGGCTACTTCATGTGAATATCCTCAAAGAGGTATTCGTAGAGGAATGCAATATTGACTTACATCTTGAAGATGCAATAATCAAGTTGTGTAGCTAAGGTTAGCAATATTCTGATGATTTTAAGCATGGTCACCGAAGAGCAAGTCTCATTGCAAGCAATGTCTTCTCTTCCAGTGTGTGGCTCATGGCTACGAACCGTGCTTTGAAGGTCTCTACCTTCTCATCAGGTTCCTTTTCTCTTGAAGATCCATTTACACCTTTACAGGTCTTACCCATATAGGTGGATCCTCGAGGGTCCATATACAACACTTGTATATGAAGTCTACTTTAGACTTTTATTGCTAAAATCCATCTTTCCATGCTATGATCTTCAGAAGCTTCATCACATGAAGTTTAATCATTGTCAGATTTCTCTGACACATGGAATCCATCCTCAAACTCATTTGAAGAGGTATTAGTGTTTCATTTTTAATTGTCCTCTTAGTTTCTAATTTCAGGAGCTTCATCATCTTCTCAAGATTAAATGAGTTCCTACACTTCATTTTTATCTTGATTCTCAAGAGTCTCAACATCTAAGAATCACATTCTCAGAGATGAGATATTTTAAGAATCTCAAGGTCATAAAGTAGGTATCCAATACCATCCTTTATTTTTCTAATGAAGTAGCACTCTCAAGTGCTAGATTCCAGCTTGCATGCATGGAATCATATTAAGCATATATATTGTAGTCTCTTCTACACATATATACCTGGAAACTAAGGGATAATTATGCTAAAATTCATCATATATAATATCATGTCACACATGATCCAATTGTATCTACCTATAACTATATTGAGTTAAGGAGTGTTAGGAGGATTGAGATAGAAGTTATATTCATATCTCTATAAGGTATTCTTTGAATTTATCTAGTAGGTACTTGCTACCTAGATTAGATCAAATTCATTTTATCTTCCTTCAAACTTTGGTTCTAAACCAAAAATAATGAAATCTTTGAACATTTCAAAGATTTCTTAGGTGAAGAGAAGAAATCTCATATCATACATAATCATCAACAGATATCACATATCCATAATGTTTACTATGATATAGATGATCTACATACATCAATATGCATGAGATCCTGAATACCTTGGCATCTTACACCTTTCTCTAAGAAGGGTGTATTGGACATTTTACTTTGAATACAATATTCAAAAGTATGTAAGTTTTGAAATTTTAGACATTCTAAAGTTTCATCTCTTACTAGTCTATTGATCAAATCAATAAACAAATGTCCAAAGCTTGATGCTAGATCATTGTCAAATGATCTTCATCCTCAAATTGATCTTAAGTTTTAATTTCAGCATTTACAAATGTTAATGAGCCATTCATCAATTTTCTAATTTAGTGGAGTCCACTAGATTTTAGATTACTATCTGAAATATCTCCATCATAACTCTTTATGATAGTTCTACCTCAAAATTCATGTTTATTTCCAACATTTAGAAACAAACAATGAGTGTATTCTTATATCTAGGTCATAGAGACATTCTCTAAGACTAAGGACTCTCCCACTGAAATTAACAAGTCTATCAATCCAACAGAGGATTGTTGCAACAATTGCATCAATATCCATGTTAATAACTATAAACCTTTAAGATCAAATTTTCCAGTCTTCTAAAACATATGCAACCTATTGCAAATGTCATCAGAAGATTGAGATACAATTATTTGACTTTATCTTATTTAATAAGCAAGTCAATATCAATGATTTATGTAGATTAATCCGATGCTCCATCCGAGTCCTTCTCTAAGGATTCTAGATAGACTTGATAGTCAAACTATCAACACATCAACTTATTGCAGTATTGACATTCATCCAACTCTTCGGATGACATATGGAAGTCATAGATGTATAGTCAACTCTTTGACCATACTTCTTACTCGGGTCCAACCCATGCTTCCACTGCACTCCCTTTATCTATAAGCAACCGTTGCTTAAGACTAAGGATCTCTTATGTAAGAGCATTTCAACATTTATACATGCTTCATTAAATTCATACAATATGAATATTATGAAGCTTCATGAATGACCAGAGTATAGATAGTAGAATGATGACACGCATCATCTACATCCATCTAAACTCTTAAAACATAGGTTCAGGTAGGTACTCAAAAAATTTGAATACATCATCTCTTATAGAGCCACAATTCTGCATGATGCAGTGAACCATCTCATTCATGTTAAATGTCAAGAGCACATATGTATGCCAGAATATCTTCACTAATTTTATAAGGATTATTTGACAATTGCGATCATCATCGACATGTCACTTCCAAAGTACATCCGATGAGAGATCAAGACTATAGAGACTTACAAACCCTAGGGTTGTAGTCCTATTATCTATTTAATTGTCATTCCTCAATATTATGAGGAAACTTGCACATTGCAACCACATACATTATGTGTCCAATTGCAAGTACAATATCTGGATCATGAGTCCAATCCATGATATTTTACTGGTTATTATTGAGTATATCATTGAGTGGGTTTTAATGAAGGATTATCTGAAATAAGAAATTTGCATAAATATATAAATATATATATATATATATTTTACTTTGATTTAGGATTTTGTTATCAAAGTTGTCTTGTCTTGTCAACACTGAAAGTTCATTCCCTTAATCACTTTCAATGTAAGAGATATACTTACCATTATATCTCAACAAGATCTGGGATCTCCTTCCTTATCTTTGTTACATCCCAATAATATGAGAATCTGCAACTCGGATAAAAAAAGAAGCGGGAACACATTCCGCCTTGCAAGTCCAACTTGCATTCCCAATTCGGTCTTAACACCCGGGCCCACCACCCCTAAGGTGATGTTGACCCGTCGTTAATTGAACCAACCATCAACAGGAATAATACTCGCTATACACAATCCAATATCGCCCCAATAATATGAGGATCCGATATTTGGGTCACTACGTATACGGCCTTACTCTTTCGAGAAGCAAAGAGCCCGATCCAGATGCGCTTGCATACAGGAGCTGTCACTTCGGACAGGCGTCTCCTACATACAATCCCTGGCGACGGAACCCTTCGCCTTGACGGGAGACCATGGATGTCACTTATGTGATCCTCCATATCATATTCAAATTCTAATTAATCATTATGAATCATATTCATTATGATTAATTCTTCAAGGGAAATAACATCTCTATTCATAGAGTGTTTTGATTTTAATTGGATTCCAATTAATCTAATCATATTAAATTAATGATCCAATTAATATCCAACAAACAAATTTAATTGTTACTTGAATTATGGTATTATCTCAAATACGTATTATTTCGAATCTTAATAATTAGAAATACATCATGATTTCTTAAGCATTATACTAACCCTACCCGCTGTCATGGCCAGTACCGACGAGAGTGGGACGGACCACATACATTGCAACCCGCAACCCCAATGCTCTCCGACTAGACACCATATCCACCTCGGGAAAGGATAATGCAAAATAGATCATTTTGTACTTGAGATGATCATCGGTTCTTCAATCGAAATTATACCATATAGTAATAATCAAAACAATTTTGATTAAAATTATAATGATATTTGCTAAACAAATCCCAAGTCCTATTCAAGCAACATGTTTGTTGGAATGTTGATCATGTAGATCATGTAACCAATCTTGATCTAGATCACATCTAATCATTTGTTGGTTAGGGCAAAGTAATTTAAGGACATAATTATCATTAAATATTTCACAAATATTTATGCATAATTATTCCAGGAAATTAAACAATTTAATTTCACTAATTAATTAAATGACAATCACTAGGTTCTTGATTAGGAAAGTATTTTCAGCAGTGACCCTCACTTACTAAAAATACCATATCTTAATCAATTTAAATCCAAATTAAGCAAAGTAAATTTCTAAAGTTTGCTAACTTGATTTACAACAGAAACCAAGTGATTTGCATGCATTTCAAGGCGTTTCAAATCCGCAATTAACATCTTAATTACGTCATGATCCGCAGTCCCCGAAACAGTGGATACATGTTCACTAAAATGAGCATATCTAGAGCAAACGGCATCGAAATCACGCAAACTCAGATCCCACGGTTTCCTTATTTAATGGGGAATAAAATCCAATTATTTTTTTCGTGTTTCAATAATTTAAACAGCGCCGAAAATAATATCAAAACAGAGATGCGAAAATGAAATGCAAGAAAACTTCAGCATACCCTAATGAACCCAAGTCGTCTTTGGTTTATGGATTGTATCCAAAAACACTGACCTGGCTCTGATACTACTTGAAGGATATGGTTAGATCCTCAAGTGCATCACGGAAGCGTGAGCGTCACATCGAATACGACGAAGAACGACTAGTCGCACTAGTTTTTCTATGCAGCGAAAATAAAAAAATTTTCATGTGACGAAACCACATGATCCAAGAACACTTCTCGGATTGTTTCTTCTAAACCACTACCAAGTATTAGGTTTATCTCTTGAAGCGTGGTTGCGATCAAGTCTCTAAACGAAGAGACCTCCTGTCTCAAGTCCGATCCGTCGGAGGAGATGCTTGCGAGCGCGGGGATGAACCTCATGCTTCTCGCAATCCATGTTGATGATCCAAGCGGTGGATCTCCTGATCTCGACACACGAGATCCGACGTCTTCTTCACGAGCAAGGCATGCCGAAGTAGACAGAGTTCCACGAGCAAAACATCGGGCAGCATAACGATGGTGCCGCGGAGATGGAGAGCCTCTCTAGGGCATCCATGGTGGACTGCCATGAGAGGAAGAGAGAGAAAGAGAGAGAGAGAGAGAGAGAGAGAGAGAGATATGCCTCTCAAGCATTGTGTGTAAGGAAGAGCAATGGGGTGCCTCTCCTTTTATAGGGTTTTGGGATCCATGGATCTCAATCCATGGGACAACACAAATCCAATGGCTCTCATTGATTGTGTTTCTTTTAGTGGTCAAGATTTGTGTTGGTAAAACCAACAACAATCAATTTAATTTAGATTAAATATTTGTTGATAAATCAACATAATTTAATTACCAAATTAAATCAAGATCTCTTGGAGATCATAGGAGAGAGAGTGCCTCCTT
The DNA here is from genome assembly GCA_037367405.1 of Ottelia alismoides. NCBI lineage: Eukaryota > Viridiplantae > Streptophyta > Magnoliopsida > Alismatales > Hydrocharitaceae > Ottelia > Ottelia alismoides. Next base: position 634,421 of record JAZKJV010008163.1, read on the forward strand.
CCATGTTGGAAGGAGGGGACGGCCACACATTCCAAATAGGAGTGGTGGCCGTCCACTCCATATACATGGAAGGTGGCTCTCATCTCTTTAATGTAATCTCCAAGATTATGCAACAACTTTTGTTGCAAATTATTCTACAAAAATAATTCAAAATTATTTTGTAGACATTGCAATCTTGCCATTAAAAAATTTGTGAATCACATTCACAATCCAAAATAAAATGTAAATTACATTTTCAATTTAATGTTCAATGTGAATCCAATTCACATTAACATTTAATTAATAAATGTAAATTACAAACATCTCTCTCTTATATATTATAATTCACATTTATAATATATATGACTAATATAGATATTGCTATCCACATTATTCATATCCATGATAATTAAATCATACTTAATCATCTTGGATCTCTATTCTCTTGTATTCAAATAATATGAATCATATTCACATTATTTACATCTTTGATAATCAAATCACATTTAATTATCTAAGATATCTCTCTTTATAATATGAATCAAATTCATATTAATCATGATAATTAAATCACATTTAATTATCCATTTTCTTAATGCTCGGATACATAAATCAACAATAGAATTGTCCATGAACTCCTTCAAGGATAATGCGCTTTCTCCGCAGATACTTGGAGATAAAGACAGGGCGATTGTATTGTTCTACGTATAGTGACATGGATATTGAGATCGTATCTCAAATCCAGATCGCGGGCCTCCCATAGATGCTTGATTAAATCAAGACCGTAAATCTAATCTTCTCATTGTATCTGAATCACATTCAGATCAATGTCCAACACTTGGACCAAGATTAGATCACTTCTCTACTGAGAGGAGTCACTAAAATCCAGACCCGTTTCATCACTCCCTAGGAATGGAAGCGTCATGGTTATACAATCGTTTATGATCACATCACCCTCAGGTATTCCCAATACCTGTACATCCTGCATACTGGAAGACTCAGATTAAACCCGAAGTATTGGATCAACTTTATACTATCTACTTTATGGTTTTATCAGTAAGTTTCTCATTCGATCATTGGGAGTTGGTATCGATCATATACTTTCCAAAAGCATATATCATACCTAGGTCTTGATCATATACTTTCCAAAAGTATATATCAAACCTACAAATTTAGTCAACCTTCCAAAGCGAGACGACCGTGCGCACGGAATTTGATTCTTCCGAATATCTCATGAGTGAGCTCATGTCTTTCGGTTCAGTGAATGAACATGTATGTTCCCTTTGAGAGATCGTATAACTCATATACCCTTACATGCACACCAGCGCGCCGGTGTATAGACCTTGATTAGGTCATCAACCTATTGGTCTGCCAAATGTACATACTCAGACATATAGTAACACATCTGTCTCCGGTCAGAGGATGCGTGCCTATATCATGACAGCATATGATATAGGACTTCGGTTATCTCGATCTCGTTAAGTCAACTCTTTGACCTAACTAGTCTGACACCTCCGAATCTCTATTCCTATGCAGAGGACCTGCATCAAAAGGTCGGTCAGATATCAACCTTTAAAGATAAGGATTGCCATCTCCTACTCAGGATGGAGATCATCTCTTAACGATCATTTGACGGTGCTCGATGAGTCCTCAATCTAACTCATTAGATATTCCTCTAAGCACCAGCCTCTATGATTCAATAATTGAATCAACAACTGTATGATCATTAAGATGGCCATGGTACATAACCCTAATTGTACTAAGGGACCTATTATGCAAATTATGTACTCTTTATTTCAGTTTTAAGGAGTGAATTGCAATAACATTTATTGCATAATGGCCCGCCGTGGGCTCGCATGTCCAACAGAAATACAAAGCGCACGTGGAGGAGTTGCGGCCGTTGGATCTGGATGGAGATCCAACGGTTGTGGGCGCGGGTGGCTGGGGCAAGGGGAGCGGGCCGCGTGGCACAATCAGATGGCGCCACGCGGCCTGCTGTGATTGGCCGAAAAGAGAATTATGTGTAGAGAGAAGAGGGGGCCAAATTTCGAAAAACTCAAAACATGAAAGTTGTAGATCTCGATGAGATCTACAAGTTTCATGTTGACCAAAGACGGAGATGAGGTCAAATATGATACAAAAAATGCAAAGATACAAATATACATACATGTAGTATACAAAGAGGCCCAAAAACCCAACTTTTTCATATGAGCTCCAAACTGGATAAAACTAGTCTCATTTTGAAGGTCTTTTACTGTGTATTAATCTGAAAGTAAGTAGACCTATTTTGGAGTTGGTATGAGGGATCTATGGGCATTTTATGGTCCAAGGGCTTTTAGGGCTTTATTGGCTATTTTACAAAGGGCATTTCTGGCTTTCTTTCTTATATTATTAACTAAGGTGCTCATAGTATAAGGGAGAGCTTATTTAATGAGTGGATATTTTACAAGTGATCTTGGCTTCTTATTTAAATGCAGATGGAATTCTAAAATGCATGTTTTATGTATGTATGTTTGAATGCTATTTATGCATTATAAAGGGAAATATGCCTCTATTTACTCAGGAACAAGGCTCTATTTTTAACTTTTAGAGTGATGAATCACAGATTCATCAATGACCTAACCAAGCTCTATATACTGGCGAGATGGTGTGCATATGAGGGTAAATGAGCAATACGATCTCTCAAAGGGATCATACAACTTCACTTCTGAATCGGAAGACATGAGCTCACTCATGAGATACTAAGATCGATAAATTCCATGCATGGTCATCTAGCTTATGAAGCTTGACAGAATTTAGAGGTATGAATATTCTTTTGCAAAGCATGATCGATACCAAATCCCAATGATCAAATGAGAATCTTAATGATAAAACCCTGAAGGTGACAGTCTAAAAGAGATCTATAACTTCGAGTTTATTCAAGGTCATCCATTATGCAGGATGTATAGGTATTGGGAATACCTGAGGGTGATGTGATCATAAATGATTGTATAACCATGACGCTTCCATTCCGAGGGAGTGATGAAACATGTCTGGATTTTAGTGACTCCTCTCAGTAGAGAAGTAACTTGATCTTAGTCCAAATGTTGGACATTGATTTGAATGAGATTCAGATGCAATGAGAAGATTAAGTTTACAGACTTGATTTAATCAAGCATCTATGGGAGGTCCGTAAGATCTAGATTTGAGATATGATCTCATTGTCCAAGTCACTATACGTGGACCAATACAATCGCCCTGTCCTTATCTCCAAGTATCTGCGGAGAAAGCACATTATTCTTGAAAGAGTTCAAGAATAATTCCTTCGATGAATTATGTATCCAAGCAACAAGATGTTTATAAATGAATGAGATTTAATTATCAAGAGTAATATGAATAAGATTCATAATATGAGAATGATTATCCAAGATAATTAAATGAGATTTAATTAACAAGGAAATGCAGATTGTGGATAGTACTATCCATGCTATCCATAATATCAATGTATATTATAAATATGATTTATAATATATTAAAGAGAACACCTTTGTCAATAACATCTATTAATTGATTAATGTGAATTGGATTCACATTAAGCAATTAATTGGAAATGTAATTTACATTTTTGTTTGGGTTGTGAATGTGATTCACAATTTTTCAATGGCATTATTGAAATATTCACTAATTAATTTGGAATTAATTTAGTGAATATATTTGCAATAAATGTTTTTGCAAATAACTAAGAGATAATGAGATAATATAAAATGAAGATAAAATCTACAAATAAAAAGGGTGGTGTCACCCTTGTTTGGGTTTATTATCCTTTTTTTATTATATTATGATAATTAATTTTGTTGAAGTAAATTATCTTGATGACAATGCAACATATATTTAATTTAATATAAATTATTAAGTTGTTGTTTTAAACAACAATGATCATGGCCATTGATTAAAAGCACAAATCAATCTAACCATTAATTTTGTGTATCCCATGGATTGTGATTCATGGACTCCCAAACTAATATATAAGAAGGGTAACCCTAGCCCTTGGAAAAAAGACACGTCTACTCTCTCTCTACTCTCATTCTCACGACATCTCTCTCTCTCTCTCTCTGGGTGGCCGTCCACCTTAAGATCTTGAGAGAATTGCAATCGTAGTTTCGCCGTCATGCTGTCGCCTCGATTGACCATGGATCTCCATCTTCTTTGGGGATTCTTGCACTAGATGGAGATGTCAGATTTCGTTGGACAAAATCAGGAGATTCAAGGCTTGGATCTTCATCATGGATTGCAGGAAGCACACGTCTCATGATCGCGCCCACAAGTGCCATCATCGTAGATCGGACTTGAGTAAGGAGGATCTCGTACATTAGAGATAAAGTGATCGCAAGCACGCGTCAATAGGTGTTTCTAATACTTTGTGGTTTTAGATGAAATGATCCAAAAAATGTTCTTGGGATCACGTGGTTTCATCATATGAATTAAATTTTTAAATTCCGTTGCACCAAGTGACTAGTGCGACTAGTCGCTCAGATAGCATGAGATGAGATCATCATGGTTCCCTGATGTTCTTAAGGATTTTCACATATCCTTCAAGTGGTATCAGAGTCAGGTTGAAGGTTTTGGATATGATCCATAAACCTAAGAAGATTTGAGCTCGTTAGGGTTCGTTAAAACTTTTATTGCAATTCTATTTTCGCAGCCCTATTTTGTAATTATTTTAGACCCTGTTTAAAAATTTTTAAGCAAGAAAATATAACTTTAATAATGTTCCCCATTAAAACAAGAAAAATGTGGAATTTGAGTTTGCGTAATTTGGATTCCGTTTGCTCAAGATATGATCGTTTTATTAAACATATATCCACTATTTCGGGGATGGTGGTTAGTGACGTAATTAAAGAGTTATTACGGCTCCTAAATGCCTGGAAATGCATAATTATCACTTTATTCTGTTTTAAATCAAATTGGCGAACTAAATAAATTTAGTTTGCATTAATTGGATTTAAATTTATCGAGTTATGTTGATTTTAGTGAGTAGGGGTCACTACTGGAAATTAACAAACTTGATCATGAACCTTGTGATAGTCATTCAAATAAATTGTTGAAAATTAATTGTTAATTTTCTGAAATAAATATTGATAAATATTTGTGAAATATTTAAAGATGATAATCATTTTCTTGAATGACATTGCATAAATCAAAATGATTAGATAGTTGATCTTGATCATAATTGGTTGATAAGAAATCACCAACAAACATTCTTTTCATGCAAACCTTTAGTTTATCCTGTAATAGGTGTAGGGCAACTTTTACGTACAAAACCCTCTTGCTTGAATATGATTGGAATTTTTTTAGCAAATCTCCTTATAATATTATCAAAATGGTTTTGATGAATATTATATTGTATAACTTCGATTGAAAAACCGATGAACATCTCAAGTACAAAGTGATTGACTCGACATTCTTTTTTCCTGAGGCGGATATGGTGCCTAGTCGGGGAGCATTGGGGTAGCAGGTTGCACCGTGTGTGGTCTGTCCCACTCCCATCGGTACTGACCATGACAGCGGGTAGGGAACGAATGATGGTTTAGAGATCACAATGTATTTTTCTAATTATTAAAATTCGAATAATACATATTTTGAGAATATACCATCCATTCAAGTAATAAAACAAGTTTTTGGTTGATTAAATTGGATTAATAATTGGTTTAATATGAATTAATTAATTATGTCCAATTAAAAGCACTCTATTATGAATAGATGTGCATTTTCCTTAGAAGAATTAATTACATGAATAGGATTCATGGTAATTAATTAAAATTTGAATATGAGGTGGAGGATCACATAGGTGACATCCCTGGTCTCCCGTCAAGGCGAAGGGTTCCGTCGCCAGGGATTGTATGTAGGAGACGCCTGTCCGTAGTGACAACTCCTCTATGCAAGCGCATCTGGATCGGGCTCTTTGCTTCTCGAAAGAGTAAGGTCGTATGCGTAGTAACCATGGTATCGGTTCCACATGGGGCAATATTGGATTGCGCATAGTGAGTACTATTCCTTGACGACTGGTTCAATTAGCAATGAGTCAACATCATCTTAAGGGTGGTGGGCTCAGGTGTTAAAGATCGAATTGCGAAATGCAAGTTGGACTTGCAAGGTGGAATAAGTTCCTGCTTCTTTTTATCTAAGTTGCAGTTTCTCATATTATTGGGATGGAACAAGGATAAGAAAAGAGATCCCAGATCTTGCTAGAGATATAGCGGTAGGTCTATCTCGTACTTTGAAAGTGATTAAGGGAATGAACTTTCAAAGTCGACATGACAAGACTAATTTGATTAAAAATTCCGTAATCAAAGAATTTAATTAGTATATATAATTCTTTATATATTCTAATATAGCGCATTCTTAATTTCAGACAATGAAGTCCGTGAACCCTCTCAGCAGACTTCTGGAGGTCAACCAGTTGACCGGACCAAATTATTTGGATTGGATCCGTAATTTGGAATTTGTTCTCTCAGCTGAGCACATAAGTTATGTGCTCACTCTCCAATGTTTTTGAGAAGCAGCATGTGGATATGAGCACATGCCAGAAGATAATGCAGAATCTAAAAGATATGTTTGGTGACATAAACCGCACCTGGCATTATAATATTATGAAATAACTCGTTTGATGTAAAATACAGGGAGGGACTTCAGTCTGGGAACATGTACTCAAAATATTTGGGTACTTATATGAGCTGGAGACCCTCGGGGAAAATATGGATGCAGAAATACAAGCTGACTTCATTCTGCTATTTTTGCCTAAGTCTTTCAATAATTTTGTGGTTTCATTCCACATGAACTTGTTGAACTTGACAAATGCTGGACTTCTTACTGCATTAAAGTTTGCATAAGATGTAATGAAGAAATATGGTCCTTATGGCAGTGCAATGGCTGCACAGGTCAAAGAGAAGCGCGGTCGGAAGCATGGTTCTCGGAAGGGTTCGGCCCATAAGAGAAAGAAGAAGAATCAAGGAGTTGGTTCATCTTATAGTGCTTCCACACTGATGACATCGAGAAAGACCGATGTCTGCCACCACTGCAAGAAGCCAGAGCACTGGAAGCATAACTGTCCAGATTACCTAAAGTCAATCGTCAAAGGTAAAGCCCCAACAGGTATGAAATCTACTTTCATCATTGAAACTAGTTTTATCTTTGGACGAGAAGGTAGTTGGGTAGTAGATTCTGGTGCTTCTGTTCATGTATGCAATTTGTTGCATCTGTTTCAGGAAACTAGGAATCTTAATAAAGCGGAGATAGTCATCAAGATGGGATTGCATTAGTCGCCGTCGGGACCTATAGACTATCATTATCTAGTGGGAGAGTCCTCGTACTTAAAGAGTGTCTTTATGTTCCAGATGTTAGAAGGAACCTTATATCTATATCTAAGCTTTTTAGAAATGGATATTCGTTCCTATTTCGTAATAAACTTGTCATAAGTCGTTATGATAAATATATCGCGGATGATGTTCTAACTTCTGGTGGACTCTATAAATTATGCATTGATGAATATGTCATGAATGTTACTACCACTGATAAAAACCCTAAAAGGACCAGGGAGGATGATTCTACTATGATTTGGCATACAAGGCTTGGTCATTTATCTGTTGATAGGATCAATAGATTGATAAAGGATCGATCTTTAGATTTTTTACCGGTCCAACCTTTACCTGCTTGCGAACACTGTATTCGAGGTAAAATGACCAGGATGCCTTTCCGTAACAAGGTTACAATATGCAAGGGTATTCTTAACCCAATACATACTGATGTATGTGGTCCCTTCAGTACCGCGACACAAAATGGATTTCGATATTATTTGACGTTTATCGATGATCTTCACGATACGAGTTTATCTTCCTATTACGTCATAAATCTGAAACCTTTGAAAAGTTCAAAGAGTACAAGGCTTTAGTTGAGAACCAAACAGTAGGAAAATTAAACGGATTCAATCTGACCGAGGTGGAGAGTACCTCTCAGATGAATTCAAGGAATACCTCAAAGAGAATGGAATTGTCTCCATTCTCACTCATCCTGGAACTCTCCAACTTAATGGTGTTACTGAAAGATCCAACAAGACTATAATGGATATGGTCCGTTCAATGATGCAGTAGAGACTGCGATATATATCCTGAATAAGATTTCTAGCAAGTTTGTACCTAAAACTCCTCATGAGCTTTGGTATGGTACGAAGCCTAGTGTAAGACACTTGAGGATTTGGGGTTGTTTGGTCCATGTGAAGAACGTGGACGCAAGTAAGCTAGAACCTCGCAGCAGAGTGTGCTACTTCATTGGGTATGTTAGAGATGGTATTGAATACCATCTCCATCACCCTGAGACTCAAAAGGTATTTGTCTCTAGAGATATGAAATTTCTGGAAGATGACTTCCATAAAAGTCAAGATAAAAATGAAGTAAAGGAACTCATTGAATCCCTTGAGGATACCGAGCTTCCTGAACCAGAAACTGAAGAGATAAATGAAGATGAAACGCCCGTACCTCTTCGAAGGAGTTCGAGGATGGTTGCACCACCTGAAAGATACGGATTCCATATGTCAGCTGAAACTGACAATGATCCAGCTTCATTTGATGTAGAACTTGCGGATCAATACATGGATAGATGGATGCTAGCAACGAAGTCAGAGATTGACTCCATGCATAAGAATGGTGTATGGACCCTAGAGGATCCACCTAAAGGGATAAAAACCATTGGGTGTAAATGGATCTTCAAGAGAAAAAAGGGGACTTGATGGGAAGGTAGAGACCTTCAAAGCACGACTCGTGGCCAAGGGTTACACAAGGAGGGAAGGCATCGATTACGATGAGACATTCTCTATTGTGGCTATGCTTAAGTCCATCAGGACATTGCTAGCTATAGCTACGTGTCTTGACTACGACATCTGGTAGATGGATGTCAAGACGACTTTCCTCAATGGATACCTCAAGGAGGATATCTAATTGGAGTAGCCCCAGGGCTTCATAATAGAGGAAGGAAAAGTATGCAAGCTGAAGAAATCCATCTATGGGCTCAAGCAAGCTTCTCCTAGCTGGAACATCAGATTTGACGAAACCATAAAGAGTTATGATTTTGTTCAGAATCCTGATGAGCCTTGTGTATACAAGAATCTTAGTGGGAGCGCCATCATGTTCATCGTGCTTTACGTAGATGACATCCTTATCAGTGGGAATGATACGAGAATAATGACCAGTGTTAAGATTTGGCTATCCCATACATTTGAGATGAAAGATCTTGGAGAAGCCTCTTATATCTTGGGTCTGAACCTGTTCAGAAACAGAGAAAAGAGGATTTTGGGATTGTCACAACATGGGTACACTAAGAAGATATTAAAACGCTTCCGTATGAAAAATTCTAAGAAAGAAATCCTTGCTTTGAGACATGGTATCCACCTGTCTAAAGGAATGGCTCCTCAAACTGTTGAAGATAAGAAAGCCATGGCTGGATCGCCTTACGCATCAGCTGTGGGAAGTCTAATGTACACTATGATGTGTACAAGGCCAGATATCTAGAATGATGCTATGAAGAACAACACTGGAATGCAGTAAAGAGCATATTTAAATATCTAAGACAAACACAAGATTATGTCTTGGTTTATGGAGATGGTGATCTCCTAGCCTTGGGATATACAAATTCTAACTTCCAGTCTGATATTGATGATCAAAGTCGACATCAGGGTTTATGTTCTTGTTGAACGCTGGTGTTGTGAGCTAGAGAAGCAAGAAGCAGGACACTACGGCAGATTCAACAACAGAAGCCGAATACATAGCCACATCAGATGCTGCGAAGGAGGCAGTGTGGTTGCGCAAGTTCATACTGGAACTTGACGTAGTTTCCTCCGATGCTCCCATTCCATTGCTCTGTGATAACACGGGAGCCATTGCCCAGGCAAAGGAACCCAGGTGGAATCAAAAGAGCCAACACATGGAAAGGAAATACCACATCATTCGAGAGATTCAAAAGCGTGGTGACATCATCATCACCAAGGTGGCCTCTGCTGACAACGTTGCTGATCCTATTACGAAACCTCTGACACAGAAGGTTTTCGACCATCTTGTAATGAGTATGGGATTAAGGATTGTACTTGAATGGTTCTGAGGGTTAGTGGGAGATTGTTGGACATGTGAGCCCCGGGAAAACCATTCCTACAATAAATGTTATTGTAATGTTTGATATATCAATAAAAGTTATTGGTCTATTTCACTCCTTGTCTGAAACTAAATGAATGAATGCACTATAAGGTCCCTCTGTACGAATAGGGTTATGTACCATGGCAGTCTTGATATCATAAAGTTGTTGATTCAATTATTGAATCATAGAGGTTGGTGCTTGGATGAATATCTAAAGAGTTAGATTGAGGGCTCATCAACCACTGTCAAATGATCATCAAGATGTAATCTCCACCCTGAGTGGGAGATGGCAATCCTATCTCTAAAGGCTGATATCTGACCAACCTGTTGATGCAGGTCCTCTACATAGGAATAGATATTTGAAGGTGTCAGATTTGTTAGGTCAAAGAGTTGATTTAATGAGATCGAGATAACGAAAGTCCTACATCGTATGCTGTCGCGATATAGGCACACAACCTCTGACCGCTGACATATGTGTTACTATGTCTGAGTATGTACATTTGCTAGACCAATAAGTTTATGACCTAACAAAGGTCTATATACCGGCTAGATGGTGTGCATATGAGGGCATATGAGTAATATGATCTCTCAAAGGGATCATACAAGTTCACTTCTGAACCGGAAGACATGATCTCACTCATGAGATATTGGGATCTATAAATTCCATGCATGGTCGTCTAACTTATGAAGCTTGACAGAATTTAGAGGTATGATATATGATTTTTGAAAGCATATGATCGATACTGAATCCTAATGATCAAATGAGAATCTTACATCCCTGAAGCTGCCAGTCTAAAAGAGATCTATAACTTTAGGTTTATTCAAGGTCAAACAATATGCATGATGTATAGGTATTGGGAATACCTAAGGGTGATGTGATCATAAACGATTTTATAACCATGACGCTTCCATTCCGAGGGAGTGATGAAACAGGTCTGGATTTTAGTGACTCCTTTCAGTATAGAAGTAACTTGATCTTAGTCCAAATGTTGGACATGGATCTGAATGAGATTCAGATGCAATGAGAAGATTAAGTTTACGGACTTGATTTAATCAAGCATCTATGGGAGGTCTGTAAGATCTGGATTTGAGATATGATCTCATTGTCCAAGTCAGTATATGAGGAACAATACAATCGCCCTGTCCTTATCTCCAAGTATATGCGGAGAAAGCACATTATTCTTGAAAGAGTTCAAGAATAATTCCTTTGATGAATTATGTATCCAAGCAACAAGATGTTTATAATTTAATGAGATTTATTTATCAAGAATAATATGAATAAAATTCATATTATGAGAATGATTATACAAGATAATTAAATGAGATTTAATTATGAAGGAAATGCAGATTGTGAATGGTAATATCCATGCTATCCATAATATCAGTGTATGTTATAAATATGATTTATAATATATTAGAGAGAGCACCTTTGTAAATAACATTTATTTATTGATTGTTAATGTGAATTGGATTCATATTAAGCAATTAATTGGAAATGTAATTGATGAATACCCATTCATCACTCTTTATTCTTATATTTTAGCTACAAAAACCTTTGCAAATGCATGTATATTCATGTAAATACAAATAATTATTAAAAGCATGCATTGTATAAAGTTTAATAATTAGCATGTTTTTGTGCAAAAATAAAAGAATAAAGAGTAAAAAGAAAAAGAGGGAAATATTTAGAATAAATATTGAGCAACCTAATCCCAAGGGAGGGCTCAACATGGGCCTGACCGCAAAAACCAAAGTAGAGGGAGATAGGGACTCATGTGTGTAGATATTTATGTAAATAAAATAAAAATATTTTCCTCCCAAAAATAGATTTGTAAATATTTGTATATATATATATATTTTTAAATATAAAAACAAGATAGAAAAAAATTTAAAAGAAAACAAAAACATCACTCATGTACATAGTCACCTTGTATATAGTCCACTCATCCCTATTTATTTAGCTTTGTAAATAAATAAAATTAATTTCCAAAAATTTTGTAAATATTCTATATGATACGGTGTAAATAAATAAAATAAAAACAATTAAAACAAAAACAAAATAAAAATAACAAAAATTAAAAATCCAAAAATACTTTGTAAATATACCATGTATATATATGTACATATCTATTTATTTCACCTATGTATAAAAATAATAAAAATAAAATAAAAATATCTTTTTATTCACTATTTTATGATATAAATAAATAAAATATAAAAAGGGAATAAAATTGTATAAAAATAATAAATTAAAAATCGAAAATAAAAATCTATATATTGTATATATATCTATGTATAGCCCTACTATGTAAATACACTATTTTTACTTTGAAAAATTAATTAAAAATCAAAAAAATTAGAAAAAATTAAAATAAAAATATTTCATGTTTTGACATTTTAATAATTCGGCCATTTGGTATTTTTAATTGAATTTTCAAATCTTATCCACGTGGCCTGTTCCTATTGGTCCAGGGGGATGTTGACCGCCCGGTCAACTGCCCCCCCAGGACCACTTCTCACGGGTTAGGCACCCGACCCAACTTCCCCCTATTTCAATGCCTAAACCCGATTCCCCCTCGCCTAAACCCTGGGTCCGATTCCTTCCTGATATATCCGACACCCTCGCCGGAGCCACCGCCTCGAGATCCGCGCTCCAGGATGCCCTACCCGCGCTCATCTTCCCGGACCCTCCAGCATATATAGCCCGGGCTCCGCCACCTCCATTCCGATCTTTGGCCAATCTCCTCCTCTCCGGTGAGCTCCAGATCTCCGCTAGAGTGACAGCGTGTGGAAGCTTTGTTTCAGCGAGGATTCGAGTGAGAAATCGCCTCTGATCCGGCGTTCCATCGCCGTGCTCTGCCTCCGGCGAGCTCAGCCTTCGGCACCACCGCGCCGTCGAGGCAACGACCCAGAGGTTCCACCTCCAGCCCAGACACCTCGTCCATCTCTGGTAACATTAGATATGCAATTTACTTTCATTTCAGACCATATCATGATCCAATTGCAGTAGATCGACCTCCGATTAATCAGATCGGAGGTCCTTGTTCCCCTATCCATCACGTTCATGCCTTTCGCCAATACCTCGCCGATCATCATCTCCACCTTCGAAACCCTTTCGTTTTCTAATCTACCTCACACGACCTGACCCCCTCCGGCCACATACGGTGGCTGGAGTTTTGGAGTTCCTCCTCCGCGACAACGAATCTCCTCCACTCACCATTCCTCTGCTATTTTGGATTGAGTCGAATCACTACCTGTGTGTTTTTCAAGAGAGATCACCCGCACAGTTGGAGCTTGGAATCACAAACAATTTCATCCGAAGACATTTGCATCAAATGATTAATCGTTGGATTTTAAAAAAACAACAATTCGAAATGGATATGGAAGTGCGGATTTCTTATTTCTAATCTAAAAGCTTTACATTCTTATATGAAACATAGAAGTTGTGTTGTTGTTTTGTTAGAAAGCTGAATCGAAAATATTTAATTGTGTACAGAGAGAGAGATCTAAATTCGTAGATGCGTGTACATGATGAATGGAAATGGATGCATGCAAATTCTGATTGCAAAATATTGCTTTAACTATAATTGACATTTACGATTCTGCTTATCCGCATCCGATTCCATCGAATCGAAAAGCATCTGATTACCTGCAGGTATCCCGAAAGGTGGCTCGAAACCAGTTCTCAAATCAGGTAAAAGAATCACTAGCAACATACTTTGACCCGAGCATAGATGCCTGGAGCATCAGATCCGTCGCGTCTAATCAAAAACCATATACAGATCTGAAGTAAAACCAGCCGGAGATCCGCTCCAACCTTCGAGAAGAGAATCGACAGTTGATCCTTAATCGAGCAGGAACACCGCCGTTGTGCGAGGATTTGGGAAGAACAAGGGAAGAGCTCCAGGTTCGCGCAACACCGTCTGATCAGATCCGAATCAACAGTTGAGAGCTGCCACCGCTTTATCAAGTCACGCTTGTCTCACGCGTGCATGACATTTTTTCTTGGGCATTTTGTCTCAACACCCTTCAGATTCTATCATTTTGTGAAAAGGTACAGACCCTGAGTTGCTTAGCTCACGTGAGCACATGATTATCTGAAGCAATTGCATAATAACCCTCTCAATTAGTTTAAATTGCATCTATTCATGTTATTGTTGCTGAACACGTGAGTAGCCATTTGCCATTTTTGTGTTTTTACATATTTTGCCCTTTGATTTACTTCATTATTAATAAATTGATATAAAGTTGTACATAAATTGCATCTAGGTCCTTTGATCACAACTTTTTATCTCGTTGTTAATTTGCTTTAAAAATTAAAAAGATAAAAATTCACAAAACCCCAAGAGTAGCTTGCTTAGATCCCCTCTTTTATTTCATTGCTTGTCTTTGAATTAAATGACCCTTGCTTAATAACTGTTGCCTCCTTGAGTTCGACCCTGGGAGCTATACCAGATTAATAACTAAATAGCAAAAATCCGTCATTTTCTCTTATTGCTTTGATTGGACTTAATAATTGTTTGATTCAGCCGGTTTTTCTTTGGGTACAACGACATTATCCATTAATAAACTAAAACCCGAGTGAGTTAACCGCCTAATCAAAATGGCGCCGTTGCCGGGGAGGCACGGCGAGGGTAGTTAGGTTTTCTTTGCCTTCTGCTCTTGGTTTGTGTATATACTTGTTTTTCTTTACTTGGTTGATTTTTCTACTTCATTTTATCTGATATATTTTGCATAACAGTGATCTGACATATCTTTTGTTTCTCTTTTTCTTGCGAGGGCCCGACGAGCGAGGGCGGCATTCCTAGGAGCGCCGGTGCACCCGAGCGAAGCGGAGGCGGCTTGTTTCTCCATCGAGCCACAGGAGAGCGTAGGAGAAGAGGAGCAGAAATTGGAAGATCCTTTGAGGACTTTTAGCATTTTATTCCATTATTATTCTTGCAATAAGTTGTAATTATTTCTAGGACTTTGGACATTTGACAGATTTCGGGGTCTGTTTCGCCAAGTGCCGGTGCACTTGGGGGACCTCACCGTGTTTTGTTTTTATCGCTTTATTTTCTTTTGTTTCACGTGGATTTTTGTGCTTGAGCCCCTAGATTTAGGTTTCTATTTGATTGAGCCCGGTAGCATTAGGTCCAAAGCCCCTAATAGAATATTTGTTCCTATAGAACTCGCTTGGACTTAGACAAATAAATCTCTGCTTCACGATAATAGAAGTTTCTGTTTAGGACGGTTCTCGCATTGCATTCATATAGATTAGTTTAAATTTATGCGCGGATCATATTGCATGTAGACTGTTGGAGCAAGGTACGCCTTCTATCTCGTGCATGCATTCATAGATTTCATCGCGCATCGGCTTTTCCGTATTCCTCCCTCTGTTTTCAGGACTTAGGAATAAAAAGGAAATCGGAAAATTCGTTAGATGTTTCATTGAAAATATCCAAAAAAAAATATAAACTAAAAAATTTAAAAATGGGACTGCTAATTGAACTTAACCATAAAATTAAACGTAACGGATTCACTTCATTATTTTGGGAGAGCAATCCCCTCATTGTATTCGTTTTTAATTGCTCGCGTACACACTAAGGAATAGTACCCAAATCCCATTAAGCCTCCTAAGTGTTTGTACAATATTTTGTCTTATCACCTAACTCTTAAAATTGACAAGATAATTGACCGAGTCTTCACGGTCTTCACATTGCGTTGAGTAGGTGAATTGGGGGTTTGCATTGTGTTTGTATGTGATTGGCGTGAGTTGGTTACGATCGTCTTCTCTATATCATTAGCAGTCACCTTCTGTTTCCCTTCTCATCTTCACTCTATTTTCTTCTCTTTTATCCCTCCCTCCCACCCTCAATTGTCTTCTCCCCTCGTCATTTCTTCTCAAGTCATGATGATGGATCGATGTTCTCTTCAGCCGGATCTTGCAGCTCCTTTTTTTCATCCACATCATTCTCGTGAGGTCGGAACTCCGATCGACCTCTCTTCTCTTTCTCTTTCTTCGTCTACTCTATTCCCTCTTTCTACCGGGCATGTTGAGTTTGGAGTTGACACCTGCGGAGATCACATTGAGCAGTTGCGAGCTTCAGACGACTTCTATGTTAGGATGACGGAGGAGCAGATAGATCATGGAGCGCAGTCAGCTTCTACATTGAGTCCCTTCATTCTAGACTTAGAGTTCATTCAGCTTCTGCCGAAGTTTTCAGGGGAAGTGCACGAGGAGCCATATATTCATCTTTCTGAGTTTGGGGAGTTTTGTAGATCACGATCATATTCAGATATCACTTCTGAGGAGTTACAACTTATGACCTTCTGACGGGTCGCTAAATACGTTGTTTAATTCGGTCACGTTGTAATACGTGTACTTAGCGATTCGATCAGAACCGAGAGAAGATCTCTGTGAAGAGTGTCTCGGCTTTAATTTATATCCCGGGCAAGTCCGGGGTCGAACACAGGGAGGCAAAGGAACAACTTGGGTTTAATTTGAAAATGAAGATTTTAGATTTCCAAGTGGTATTTTTTTAGATTTTTTATGCAAATAGAATGCAAATGCAATTGAATTACAACACTAAGAAAACACACAACAAGGCCAAATTAATTTTAATGTCAAATTAGTCCAATTTAGCCAAATTATATTTTTCTTAGAGTCCTAATCCAGAGATGAATGCAAGGTACTTTTTTTGGAATTTTATGGGTTACAATGCAATAATGAAAAATGCACACTTTTTATGGATTTTTTCACAATTTATCACACAAACAGAAAGCAAAAATTATGAAAAAATTACTGGAACTAAAAGATGATGCAAGGAAGCTACAGAAATATTTTTAGAATTTTTTGACAAGTTATGAATTTTTTATGGCTTTTTTAGTGAAATCAGAGTGGAAATGAGTAATTAATTCCTATTAAATCCACGTTATCAAATTAGTCCGAGAGCAAATTATCTCAAAAATATATTTAAATAAGCAATCCAGGAGAGTTGAAATTTCGCAAAAATGATTTATGTAGATTTAATTAAAAATCAAACACTATATCCACTATACAAATTATTCCAAGCACAAGACAACTCCAATTTAGATAAAATTTGGACTGTAAATTAATCACATTTCAAGGCATCATTCCTAATTTTTGTGAATTTTTTTGGAGCAACCGTGTGTGAAATATAATTTTAAGAGTCCAAAATGGGTAAACTATGCAAAATTTCAGTTGAACAATTTTAGTTAATTACCCATATCTCACAAAAAAAACAAATAAACAATCACATGACAGAGGTTAAGTTGCTCAACATAATGATATTTTTTATTGAGTGAAATGATGCAACAATGATGTCCAAATTAAGATGTGAACACAGGGTTGTCTTTGCAAATCTAGAAACTTAAATTACAAAAGAAAACATGTACAGGGACTAATTAGTAATTACAGAAACATTGAACTTTTTTTGCAATTTGTATAATAAAATAATAATAAAAAAATTAACCTCCTTCTTTCTTCTTCGTTGAACGCAGGGGAGAACCCAAATGGGGTTCGAGGTCGGCGGCGGTGGTGGGCGGTGCGGCGGCCGCACGCGGGTGGCGGAAGCGCGCGCCGGAGGAGGGCGCGTGGCAGGAGGAAGAACGGAGGCCGCGGATACGGCGCCTGGGGTTCGCGGCCGGCTGGGCGGCGGAGGAGCGGTGCGGGAAGGAGCACGGCTGGAGGAGCGACGGGCGGCTGGAAGGGGCGGAGCGTGGGCGGCGCCGTCGCCACTGCCTGGCGGCGGTGGAGAGAATGGAGGGGGCGGCGGCGGTGCCGCTGCTGCTCCCTTCGGCTTTTTTTTTATTTTTTTTTGAAATTTTCTTATGTTTTGATTTAAAAAAAACTGCTGTGCTATTTTTTTTTTTTAATTTTTTTTATTTTTTTTATAAACATGAAACAAATAAAAGATGAGAATGGAGATGGTGGTAAGGGGGAGATAAATGATATGTGGTTAAGTGGTGGTGATAAAAAATAGTGATCAAGACAACAAGAAAATAAGGTATTAGATAAAATAAAACAACAAGAAAAATGATGAGGAACACTTACCTGAATCTTCGCCGGAATGGCGGAGCAGCTACGCTGAACTCCTGTTGTCGCCTCGATCCGATTGGCGAAATAAAAATCGGAGAAGCTACGCGAGCTCGACGGGGAACTCGTGACGCGAAGCGGAGCTCCGCGGATCTCACCTGAAGGAGGTCGTCGCTTGAGGACGATGCTTCGCAGCTGTCACCAACAAAACACTCCAAGCTCTCTCCTTATTCTATAAGAATGGTGGATGGTGGAAAAATGTGGATGTGGAGATGATTATAAAGAGATGAATAATGGGAGTTAGAGAGGTGGTGGTGTTGAATGAGAAGTTAGATTATTGGTGGAGTTGAATGGGAGGTTATATGAAGAATATGGAGTGGAATGGAGGTTGAAAGAAGACTTGGAGGTTAATGGAGAAAGGGAAGTTATTGTAGAGAAAAATAAAAAATGAAATGAAATAAAGTAGGCTACTAAAAAGAGAAAATAAAATAAAGAGAAGAAAAAGAGTGGGGAATTTACAAAAAGAAGATATACAACATGTACATTTTTTGTTTGCTTTTCTTTTTATATATTTTTTTGTCTTTTTAATAGTAGCTATGTACAATAAGAAAATACAATACAAGACCACAATGATTTTTTTGGATTTTTAGTAATTAAGAAAGATAAAATAAAAAATGAAGAAAGAAAGAATATATACATAATATACAATGTACATCTAGGTCCCAAAACCCAACTTTTGCAAACGAGCTCCGATTTTAATGAAACCACTTCCGTTGGATAGATAATTTTCTAACTTGAACTTTAAAAGTGAGTTTGGTGAATTTGGAGTTCATACAGAGCGGGAATTTAGCTTGGAAGTTGGTCTTTACGGCTTTTTCCTATTGGGATCTAGGAGTATTTATTTGAGGTAAAATTTGTTTTGTATTTTTGTATTTTTATATACATTGATATGAACATGTTGGAGAAAGAATTAGCCAAAAAGAAGTTGATATGAAATTATTAAAAATACATAAAGTTTTGGGCTATTTACAGGTGAAAAACTCCTTTGATTTTGCGGCTTTTATTGTTAGTTTATTTTATACAATCTAATATACAATAATTAATGTATTTTATTTACAAGAGTCATTTTGTTAATTTATTGAATTTATTGACATTTATATGGGATTTTACTCATGGATTTTGCTAAGATTAAAATATTAAGATCATGAATCGTGGATTCATCACCCCCCTATACTTAAACTTTGCTAGTCCTCGAGCAAATAAAGAATGAATAAGTTGGGTTAACCCCTGACTGTGCATGTGAATACAAGACTTGATCCGTTCAAGAACTCTCGGTTTTAGAGATCCTAAAATTCTAAGCTGAACCAAGCTCTAGTCAAAAGGTATCCAATTTCCCTAATCATCAGACTCTCTTTGTATACATATATAGTAGGGATATGACTTTAAGTGTTGACCACAGTTACAAGAGTAGAGTCACAACGTCACCCAAGGTTCCAGTCCAAGAGAATCTCCTAAGGACCCGATCCTCAACACTAGGGAATAAATCATTTCTTGCATCCAATCCACCGTCTCTTTAGTTGTCAGACTTGAAAGTGTAGATGGAAGGCCAGTTGATGAAGGGCATAGGATTGTGTCATTTCTTCTCTCCCTCTCATTGGAACAAGGATCCTCTCAAGTGCCTTATTACGCAACACATTTTTTTGGTGTTGATCAGTGCGTCCGTCAAAAGAAGTTGGAGCCGTCTGCACTTGTTTTCCTGGGAGTACACCGGGGTGTGTCTTTTTTGAGTATCTATTATACCTTCTACACCAAGACTTGTAGCATTTACGATGTAGAGCCCTTTTTTGGTGCAAGCCCGACTCCTGGTCCTAATAGCGGTGGTCCAAGTGGACACTTTTGAAATGGTTGGGAGCGCTCGCCTTTGGTGGAAGCTCTTTGATATTTGACTTTGTATGGAATGAGAGCTTTTCTTTGACATTTCATTGCTTTGTAGTATTTTTGGCTACCTCCACTGCTTTTACCAAGAGTTGGCGTACACTGATCAACATTTTTTTATTTTATCACACCCTGGAACATAGGTAAATGTCAAGAGATAGTACAAGAACCATGTTCTCATACTGGCTGAAGATGCTGACACTCAGGTTTCATGAAGCCTTCATTGATTTTATCCCATCCTCGAGCATCATTAAATCAAGTCCAAACTCAAATCCCTCATCCCAGATCCTCAAGTGAAATTTCAACTCATCTCATCATAAATGCAGTCGTGTATGTGAGGTGCTGATCATATTCTTTAGGTAGAGACTAAGCATGCAATATAGCACACAAATCTTTCAAACTAGGGAAATGTGAATAATTAAGTCAAAGACCCTAACGACTAAGGATGGTTAACTCAAAATCTCAAGAGCCCATAAACCAAGTGTTCTTGAACATCACTAGTCTTGTGTGAAAGTGAATGTGTCAGGGGTTAAACCAACTTATTAGTTAGTTTTTTTTAGTTTTTTTTATGATGATTTTTTTAAGTTTTACAAAAAGTTTTTTTTTCAAAAAGTTTTTTTTGACAAACAAAGGTAAAGAAGTTTTTTTTGTTAGAAAAGTTTTGCTCTCTTTTTTTTTCAAGAGTTTTTTTTGAAAGATAGGTAGATAAGAAAGGACTTTTTTTAAAGAGGATTTTTTTTTGAAAAGTTTGTTTTAGAGCAAATAAGAAAAGAGAACAAAAAACACATTTTTTTTTGAAAAGTTTTTTTAAGAGAATTTTTTTTTGAAAAAGTTTTTTTTACCCACCCATAATTATTGTATAATATATACAAAAATACGTGAAAGTACGAGCTATGGGTAAAGTATATATGTAATATATACACGCCCCCCTATACTTAGCATGTGCTATGTCCTCATGGCACAAGAAGCGAGAAAAAGACATAGCTCGTGCTAAGCGTAGGATGACTAAAATAATAAACAGTATAGAAGTCGATCCGCCCCCCTATACTTAGGCTCTGGACAACCTAAGTGTAGAAGAAGAGCAAAAATGGGGCGGACGAGGTCAAGAAGAGAAATGGATGAGTATACATATGGAGGGCATCGACTCCCCCTATACTTAGGCTCTTGGTAAGCCTAAGTATAGGACAAGAATAAGTGTAAGAATCGATGTGATCTGGAGAATATACAAAGAAGGGCGAATGTCCAAGAGTGATTGAATCTGTACAGGGATTAAGAAGGTTTGTGACGGACCTTCTTGCGGGAGCGAGGGGGTGGGTAGTATACATATGTGTCGCTGTCAGAATCGTTCGTAGAGGAATAATAGTGAGGTGTGGGGAATGTCCAACGAGGGTCGACACATGGCTGCTTGCTCAAATATGGCTTCAGAACAGCTGAACTGAGCTCACTCATATAGATCACCTCATCCGGACCTGATGAGGACTCCTCAGAAAGTTCCTTCTCTGGTAAGTCGAAGGCAACTTTCTTAATCGGTTTTCTAGAACCTGAAGCATGAAGAGGAAGAGGAGAGTGACAAGTCTTGAGGGGTTCGGGGGAACACCTCGAGGAATCAATACTCTTCTTCTTCTTACCAGATGACCGACTAGAGGATGGAGCAATCGATTTATCAAGATTGGTCAATTTGGTCCCAGTTGTCTCCTTTGGTGTATGTCCTGGATGTGGTGTGTGTGAGGTTCTGACCAGAGGTTCATCATCAGATGAGTCTCCATATGCATTGTAATACTCCTGCAAGGTCAGCACACGTCTCTGATAAGGCACAGTGTTCTCAGTTGGCTTGACATTGTTGGGTTCTTGTGTCGGATCATCGAAATGATCAAGGCAATCCACAAAGGTCATGTCCGACTCAATGATAGCTTCTGGTCGTGAGTCCTCTCTAGAAGCTGTCGCGGTGGTGGTGCAAGCAGTAGGCGGTGTGTAGTTGTAGGGAGTCTCTAAACCAATGGTCGTCTGGACAGTCGGTATCTCAGGTGTAGTAGAGAGACGGGTCTCAACTGTCTCTCGAAGGTCACGACTGTCTGCAACTTTACGGGTTACCTTGGAATATCGTGTGTCCTCAAAGATCGGGTGAGGTCGGAGTGCTCCCAATGCAGAGAAATCGATCTCTCGAGTCTCACAATCTATAGTTGCCTTAGCCAAGGCTAAGAACGGCTTCCCAAGAATGATCGGAGACTGGGTGAACTCTCCTCGGTGCTCAATATCAATGATCGTGAAATCCACCTCCAATAGAGCACCTTGGAAAGTGACGATGACTGAAATGGTTCCTCTAGACCGATCTGCCAACTGAATGATCTCTCTTGACTTCTTGGCAGATCCGAGTTTGAGCTTGGCAAACACGGAGGTCGGAAGGATATTAATTGGTAAGTCATCATCGATTCTTGCATGGGTGAATGTGGTATCTTTGATTTCACAATCAAACCTAGGCAACCGCTTTACTCTGCGGCTCTTGGTTTTTCTCCCTATCATCAAAGATGTGGCCATAGACACTATATGTATCTCAGTCCTTGTTCTCTTATTGCCCGACCTTTTAGGCATCAATTTACTTCTCACAAATCTTTTAAGGTCGGGAAAGTGTTCAATGGCCATTATCAAGGGAAGCTCAAAAATCAACTCTTTATCAAGTGCTTCCCTAACGGTGGGATCCAATTTTTGTAAGTCTTTTCCATTTTCAATTTTTATGGTATTTTCTGAGTTTTCAATTTTTTTGGTCTTTTTGGTAGGTGAAGGAGGACTAGGAGAATGTACAGACTCTGGTTTGGAGGGAAAGTGGTTAGTAGAAGAGGGAGGTAGAAGGGACTCCAGCTGTACATGACGTGTGGTCAATCCAGTGTCTTCCAGGTTTTCAAGATTCAATCCGCGAAATACATGATCCACATTCCTACCTGGACTCTTGATCGGTCTACAAATATCATCCTCCAATAAGTTCTCATTACACCTCATGAGAGAAGTCTGCTCAGTTGGAGGATACTGCCGAGAACTTGGGATCTTATACTCAACACATCTTGACTCAGGTGTGTAATGCTGGGTTGAGTATGACCCATCTGTATGGCAGATGTTGGTCGGAGCCTCATAAGGCGGAGTCAGTAGACAGGGAGTCTGTAGATCGGTCGCATGAATCCAATCCCCTGTATATGTCGGCTCTCCGAATGGGTGATATGAAGGTTGGTCAATGTCGGCTCTATCACTGAGGTCAATCAAGTCAGGAAGATCATGTAGTGCAGGCTTCTCCATTCGGTTTGTCTGGTTGACCTTGTTGTACCCAAAGGTTAAGTCAGGATGTGTATAGGTCAAATGTTGTCCGGTCCTAACTCGAGGTGAATATGAGGTATGAGGGGGCAACTGATTCTGCCAATCATTCATCTCAGCAGTGGCTTGCTCTGTGATTTGTTCCTTGATTCCAGCAAGCGGACGAGAATATGGTGAGTCAATCCAGGGTGGTTGTGGGGCAGGAGTGTAGGAATATAAGTTAGGTGAGAAGGATGAAGAAGTGGGGAAGTCAGTCGAAGTTCTGACTTCGTGATCAGGATTTGGGTATGAAGAGGAATAAGAGGGTGGAGATGGTCGAAATATGGTCGAAGAAGAGTGACGTGGATATGATGACCAATATTCTGACATCTTGGAAGGGAGATGGGAGAATGAAGCGGATCGAGGAAGAAAACGTGCAAGTGCACCGAATAACACACAAACAAACAAACAAACAAACACAAGAGCAAACCCTGAGTTCACCTACTCAACACAGTGATGGTCGCAAAAGTCCGACCGTTTATCTTTTCAGTTTTAATTAGGTGATAAATCAAGATATAAATCCAATTACGCAAGGCTCAAAAGTAGGTTTTGGGCACTATCCTAGGGATACGTCCTCACCTCTCAACAATCACAATTAGCCAAGCATACAATGAGGGTTTTACTCTCCCAAAACAAGTGTTAGTTTTAATCTGTTTTTTTGGTCAACTCTGATTAGCAGTCCCGGTTTTAGGTTTGGTTATCACTTGATTAGTCCACCAAACAAAGCACGCCTAACGATCAGTCCCGATTTCCTTTTAACCTAAGTTTCAAAAACCAAGGGGAGGGAGTTGAGAAAAACCGATGCAAATGATGAAATCAATGATGCATGCCCAGTTCAGAAGACTTACAGTGATCCTCGCGCTCTACATGCGGGATGCAAGGCAGAATTGAAATTTTATACTAAATGAATGCAAACGAGAAAACCGTTCCTAGACAGGCAGTTCTATTAGCGAGTGATGAACAAGTTAAATTTGACTAATAGTCCAGCGGTCTAAGTGCGTCTCGTTAAATGTGATGTGTGGTCCTAAAAGTTACGAGCACAAGCAATAAAGATATTCTAATAAAATGCTCTAAGAGCCGCGAGTGCAAGTCCTATTCTACGTCAATCAACCACACGACCACGAGCGGGTCCAAAGTTCAGTCCCGATACAAGCGCGAGCTCTCAAACAAGAGCCGCTGAAAAGAGCGAATTACCTAAGTTATTACAATAATTACAAAAATTTATAAAAATTCTCTCGAAGATAAATTGATTTTCTTGCTCTTCAGCAGTCGGCGCGCGTCGCGTCCGTCGACCTCCGATGCACTCCAAGTTCATCGGGCCCTCGCAAGGAAAATGAGATTTATATTAAAGAGATAAAAACAAAATATATACAAAAATATGAAGAGAAATAATTACAAGGAAAATGGATTAAATACAAGTGGCTCGGGGGTCAGGCTACCCGAGTAAGTGAAAATCTAAGTCCAAATTTTAAAACTAATCCCTAAGCCGTTTGCCTCCCCGGCAACGACGCCATCTGACGGGTCGCTAAATACGTTGTTTAATTCGGTCACGTTGTAATACATGTACTTAGCGATTCGGTCAGAACCGAGAGAAGATCTCTGTGAAGAGTGTCTCGGCTTTAATTTATATCCCGGGCAAGTCCGGGGTCGAACACAGGGAGGCAAAGGAACAACTTGGGTTTAATTTGAAAATGAAGATTTTAGATTTCCAAGTGGTATTTTTTTAGATTTTTTTATGCAAATAGAATGCAAATGCAATTGAATTACAACACTAAGAAAACACACAACAAGGCCAAATTAATTTTAATGTCAAATTAGTCCAATTTAGCCAAATTATATTTTTCTTAGAGTCCTAATCCAGAGATGAATGCAAGGTACTTTTTTTGGAATTTTATGGGATACAATGCAATAATGAAAAATGCACACTTTTTATGGATTTTTTCGCAATTTATCACACAAACAGAAAGCAAAAATTATGAAAAAATTACTGGAACTAAAAGATGATGCAAGGAAGCTACAAAACTATTTTTAGAATTTTTTGACAAGTTATGAATTTTTTATGTATTTTTTAGTGAAATCAGAGTGGAAATGAGTAATTAATTCCTATTAAATCCACGTTATCAAATTAGTCCGAGAGCAAATTATCTCAAAAATATATTTAAATAGGCAATCCAGGAGAGTTGAAATTTCGTAAAAATGATTTATGTAGATTTAATTAAAAATCAAACACTATATCCACTTTACAAATTATTCCAAGCACAAGACAACTCCAATTTAGATAAAATTTGGACTGTAAATTAATCACATTTCAAGGCATCATTCCTATTTTTTATGAATTTTTTTGGAGCAACCGTGTGTGAAATATAATTTTAAGAGTTCAAAATGGGTAAACTATGCAAAATTTCAGTTGAACAATTTTAGTTAATTACCCATATCTCACAAAAAAAACAAATAAACAATCACATGACAGAGGTTAAGTTGCTCAACATAATGATATTTTTTATTGAGTGAAATGATGCAACAATGATGTCCAAATTAAGATGTGAACACAGGGTTGTCTTTGCAAATCTAGAAACTTAAATTACAAAAGAAAACATGTACAGGGACTAATTAGTAATTACAGAAACATTGAAAGAACTTTTTTTGCAATTTGTACAATAAAATAATAATAAAAAAAATTAACCTCCTTCTTTCTTCTTCGTTGAACGCATGGGAGAACCCAAATGGGGTTCGAGGTCGGCGGCGGTGGTGGGCGGTGCGGCGGCCGCACGCGGGTGACGGAAGCGCGCGCCGGAGGAGGGCGTGTGGCAGGAGGAAGAACGGAGGCCGCGGATACGGCGCCTGGGGTTCGCGGCCGGCTGGGCGGCGGAGGAGCGGTGCGGGAAGGAGCACGGCTGGAGGAGCGACGGGCGGCTGGAAGGGGCGGAGCGCGGGCGGCGCCGTGGCCACTGGCTGGCGGCGGTGGAGAGAATGGAGGGGGCGGCGGCGGTGCCGCTGCTGCTCCCTTCGGCTTTTTTTTTATTTTTTTTTGAAATTTTCTTATGTTTTGATTTAAAAAAAATTGCTGTGCTATTTTTTTTGTTTTTTTAATTTTTTTAATTTTTTTTATAAACATGAAACAAATAAAAGATGAGAATGGAGATGGTGGTAAGGGGGAGATAAATGATATGTGGTTAAGTGGTAGTGATAAAAAATAGTGATTAAGACAACAAGAAAATAAGGTATTAGATAAAATAAAACAACAAGAAAAATGATGAGGAACACTTACCTGAATCTTCGCCGGAATGGCGGAGCAGCTACGCTGAACTCCTGTTGTCGCCTTGATCCGATTGGCGAAATAAAAATCGGAGAAGCTACGCGAGCTCGACGGGGAACTCGTGACGCGAAGCGGAGCTCCGCGGATCTCACCTGAAGGAGGTCGTCGCTTGAGGACGATGCTTCGCAGCTGTCACCAACAAAACACTCCAAGCTCTCTCCTTATTCTATAAGAATGGTGGATGGGGGAAAAATGTAGATGTGGAGATGATTATAAAGAGATGAATAATGGGAGTTAGAGAGGTGGTGGTGTTGAATGAGAAGTTAGATTATTGGTGGAGTTGAATGGGAGGTTATATGAAGAATATGGAGTGGAATGGAGGTTGAAAGAAGACTTGGAGGTTAATGGAGAAAGGGAAGTTATTGTAGAGAAAAATAAAAAATGAAATGAAATAAAGTAGGCTACTAAAAAGAGAAAATAAAATAAAGAGAAGAAAAAGAGTGGGGAATTTACAAAAAGAAGATATACAACATGTACATTTTTTGTTTGCTTTTCTTTTTATATATGTTTTTGTCTTTTTAATAGTAGCTATGTACGATAAGAAAATACAATACAAGACCACAATGATTTTTTTTGGATTTTTAGTAATTAAGAAAGATAAAATAAAAAATGAAGAAAGAAAGAATATATACATAATATACAATGTACATCTAGGTCCCAAAACCCAACTTTTGCAAACGAGCTCCGATTTTAATGAAACCACTTCCGTTGGATAGATAATTTTGTAACTTGAAATTTAAAAGTGAGTTTGGTGAATTTGGAGTTCATACGGAGCGGGAATTTAGCTTGGAAGTTGGTCTTTATGGCTTTTTCCTATTGGGATCTTGGAGTATTTATTTGAGGTAAAATTTGTTTTGTATTTTTGTATTTTTATATACATTGATATGAACATGTTGGAGAAAGAATTAGCCAAAAAGGAGTTGATATGAAATTATTAAAAATACATAAAGTTTTGGGCTATTTACAGGTGAAAAACTCCTTTGATTTTGCGGCTTTTATTTTTAGTTTATTTTATACAATCTAATATACAATAATTAATGTATTTTATTTACAAGAGTCATTTTGTTAATTTATTGAATTTATTGACATTTATATGGGATTTTACTCATAAATTTTGATAAGATTAAAATATTAAGATGATGAATCATGGATTCATCACCTTTCCTTTCACACTTCAGGGTAGAGCCAAGAGTTGGCACAGACGGTTGGGAAGGAAGTTTGCTACGTGGGGTGATTTACGGTCATTGTTCTTGCAGAGATTCTACCCCCAGCGTAGAGCAGATATGATGTGGTCTTTCATCACGGATTTTTCAGTAGACCCCCATGAGCCATTGCAGGAGGCATGGTCGAGATTTCTTGACCTCTTGAGGAGATTCCCAGATCATGGACTTTCGATGACAGAACTTGTTGAGATCTCCATGAGGGGGATGACCGCCGATCAGATAGCACTGGTGATTACCTCATGTGGCGGTTCACACTGCAGTTCTGACATTGACTTACTAGATATCATCTCGAGATTACTTTCACAGAGACCATCTTCACAAGATGCCGTAGTCGGGACAACACATGAGGATGTTGCAGTACCAGTAGGGTGTGTCGCACTACATGAGGATACAGTTTCTACACACCAGCCCGAGGACTTGGATTCTGCAGCACCACAGAGTACAGAGGACATGACTGCTACAATGGAGGTTTTGACCCAGAGACTACTCGAGTTCCCGTTGGTCTTCCAGCTAGAGTTCGAGTCAGCCCCAGAGTTTTCAGTCGACGAGTCTTGGATATCAGATCTTCCGATATTCCAGGAGATGGAGGAGCCCCCACTACTACAACCATCGATCCAGGCATTTCAGAGCCCAGTCCCGGATGACTTAGCTTTTCTTCTGCAGAGATACTTCTCAGATTCAGACAGATACCATGACACAACCCAGCAGCCATAGCTCGATATAGGACACCACTTTGAGAGGCCAGACATAGAGAGTCCCGTATTCGAGCCTTTTGTCCTCCACTTTGATGAGACAGATACGTTTTCTGAGGACCAGATACCAATCAGCATTGCCGCAGAGCGAGGATCAGCCGCAGTCACCTTACCAGCCTCCGCGATGATGACTAGTACCTTCTCCTGCTTCCAGATTGTCGAGAGCCAGATTTCAGATGATGATGCAGCCTGGTGCACAAAGTGGGTGCTTGACAGCAACGCAGATGCCCTGATAGATCCTGATCCTCTACTCCTCACTGATGATCTTGCATTTCTCCCCGAGGGTTATCTGCGGGAGAATGCCATACACGATGTGTACTCGGTTTCATTTTCTGAGAGTGTGTCCGATCTGTCGGACCACGAAACCGAGTCTTTTGATCCTGCTACTTTTGAGTTGTCTCACCTCGACGACCCTCGCGAGGATGAGCCGATCCTTGAGATATTCGATGATCTGTCTGATTTTGTTCCATTATATGCATCGGATATCAGTTTTCTTAGTGAGTCTCCAGATCTTGACTTTCCATACCTTTTTGAGACGGTGATTGACGTGGAGGATTCCATGACTGATCCTTCATTCTCCACATTTGATTTCTTCGGCTCTATACTTCCACTCCAGTCTGATCTTGAGCCGATGATTTCTTTTGTGCTACCGGATCCCGATCACATCTTCCCATATCCATGCCCGGTAGCAGACACCCGCCTGATTTCTTATTTGGGTGTCATCGTTTACACTGTTGACCTCGTTGTTGTTCTCATACCGAGACTACACCGATAGTACGGTATTCGCCTTACAGATGCCGTCCTGAACCTTGATACTGCATTGTCCTAGCCTTTGCGCCCAGCTAGGGGCGTAAACTCTAGCGCTTGTTGAGAGGCACCTCAACATTGTCTACTTTGTATATACTTGTTTTGTCTTGATTTGTTCCTTGTTTCCTCCGCTTTTGTTTTACACCCCAGGTCTCGTTTAGGATTATTTTTGCTATACTTAGGATGTACTCTATCCTAAGTATAGGTGGGTGTAGACACCGAGTTGTTCATTCTTGTTCTGTTTCATTACTCCTGTTGTTGCCTATACTTAGGGATCCTTCACCCTAAGTATAGGGGGAGTGATGTCGTCCTTCTATCTTGTATATATTTGTCTGAGTTTCTTCTATTCCCTCTCTTGTCCCTCAACTGTTGAAATTCATTTCTATACTTAGGGATCTTTTACCCTAAGTATAGGGGGGACAAGTAGATTCGTTGATTTTGTATATTCTCTTCCTCGGTCTTCCCCATTTGTACACTCTTCTATACTTAGGATCACTTGATCCTAAGTATAGGGGGGATCATCGACTTCCATTCATTTCATTTCTTATTCTTTGAGTCATTGTAGTATAGGATTCTTTTCACTTTTCTATACTTAGCATGAGTTATGTCTTCCTTTGTCGCTCTTTGATCACTATGAGGACATAGTTCGAGCTAAGTATAGGGGGGTGTCGTATATATTGTATATATACTTTAGCCATAACTCGTACTTTTGTATTTTACAAATATGGCTATTATTTATAAAATTGGAATAAAAATGTTTTGAAAAATGTTTGTAAAAATGTTTGTAAACTATTTTGTAAAAAGTTTTGTAAAATATTTTGAAAAACATTTTGTAAAACGATTTGTAAAAATTATTTGTAAAAACCTTTGTAAAATTATTTTTGTACAAATGATTTGTAAAATGTTTGTAAAAATGTTTTGTTTGTAAAATGTTTGTAACTTATTTTTGTATCAAAATTATGTATATTGTACAACTGTTTGTAAAATGTGTGAAAATAAAATATTTGCAAAAACCGTTTGTAAAATTGTTTAAT